>JAPDVR010000018.1:33652236-33956989 GCA_026230005.1 Gila orcuttii | reverse complement strand
AACAGCTTTCCGGCTCTAACTTTAAAACGGCAAGACGTAAAGAAGAAATGTTTTCGCGGGTCTGATAGGCATTGTGTGCTGTACGTGCTGACGAAATTTGACGTACATAACGTGAGTGGTTTTCAAGGAAATCTGTTTCATCCGTCCCGCTTTTCAATCGTCCCGGGTCTCCCCTACCAATGTGAACACCAAATCAGATGCCCAGTTCTTGAAATCATTATTTCAAAATGCTGGACAATTCTGGACAAAAAAGACAATTCCTGTTTTTTTTCTTCTATGGAATATTGCACTATTTATTTTAAATGATTTATCCATGCACATAATTTTTTTTAATTCATGTGCCCTTATAATCTTTAATTAAAATAACTCCCCCTGCCTCTTGCATTGACATCTCCTCTCTTCTCGGATGACGTGTTTACTGGTGTGAGGGCGAGACAACCTATCGATGACATAAGATCACAGCAATAGCAAACCACAAGAATCCAATCAAATCCCGATGGAAAAATCAAGATCAACCCTACATTTTTTGGTTCGATTAGCCGTTCACTTGTATATACGTCACAATAGAGAAAAAAGTCTATCGTAACTTCCGTTTCATGCTGACTTTAACAAATCAATAAATCTGAAGCTAATTTCATCAGTAAAATAAGGTGACATGCCCAGCGGGTCTTCAAACTGAGGCAAGTGTGTGCAGCCTTTATCATTTCACACCAGTGCTATCTGGAGCATTCCCCAAACCAAATTTTCCAAACTGCATTATATTTTGATTTATTTGTGCTTTGTACATCCTCGACGGTGTCGTGATTGATTTAGCACTGTTCTGACACAAACAAAGCTGGGCCCAGATAATCGTGTTTATACAAGATAGAATTCTAATGAGGGGGAGAAATGATCTTCCAGTGAAATCTATCTGATCTGGGGCGTTCTCTAATAGCTCTGTCTGCCTCTGACCCGAGAGAGGACACAGTCAGCCCCACGGAGGGCAAGTGATTTCAGTGGAGAGCCCATTAGGAAGCAATATTGCATTTTTTTTTTTCTTCCTCTTTATCAAGCGTTCATTAGGGCTGCTGGGATGAGTCATGCATATCCAAATCAGACAGATTTGATTTCTCATATGCACACACAGGCAGAAACACAAGCAAATGCTTTTCAATTACCTGAAATGAGGGAAACATTTTCCTGCGTTTTTAGCCAACAAACACAGGGGAGTTCACTAAGAATGTACTGCGTTATTTGCATGCACTGTCTGTGTATATCATGCGATGAATTACTGCTACACAAGCATCTTTTCTAAACAAAGTTCTGTGTACCACCTGCTCTCCAAGAGTGCTAATAGTTAATTGAGGCAGGCAAATAGTGCTGACTTCTGTGAATAAATATATTACGCGCCTAATTTTACAGAGCCTCTGAAGTCTAAATAACCCTTGAGACATTTGCGAAACACTTTTACATGCGTATGAGACACTTTCACGTGAGCACGGGAAACCTAGATATAAATAAATGCAAGAAAAGGGAACATATTTTACCAGTGCTGGTCTCTCTTTTTTGGGTTCCAGTCAAATATCGTATCCAGTTTAAAGCATTATTTTTTGTTTATAAAGGCCTCCACAGTTTGACTCCTCCATATATTTCTGATCTCCTTTCATTTCATCATACAGTACATCCAGACACCTCCGATCAACCAAAAGTTTACAGTTGATTCTTCCCAGGACACGTCTTAAACTGAAAAGAGATCTTTGCTCCACAGAGTGACTGCTCCACAGCTCTGGAAAAATCTGCCACTGTACATTAAATCTGCATCAACAGGATGAATTTAAATCCCTTCTTAAAACACATCCATTTATTAATGCATACAGTCACAAGTAGGTGCAGTGCATTGTGCATTATACTTTGTGCATTGCATGTGATTATGTTTTGTGTCTATTTTTAATATTATTTGCTTACCGTTGTAAAGCACTTTGGCCAACATCTGTTGTTTTTAAATGTGCTTTATAAATAAATGTGACTGAGTGACATTTTGACATTTACTTTTATTCAGTAAGGATGCAAAAGTGACAGTAAAGACCTTTATAATATTAATAAAGATTTCTAGAAAACTAATTATAAATAGAAAAAGGTTTTTACCTATATATATATATATATATATATATATATATATATATATATATATATATATATATATATATATATATATATATTAGGGCTGCACGATATTGGGAAAAAATCACATTGCGATATTTTATTTTTCTGCGATATATATCGCGATATGAAAACAATTTCACCAGATGACTTTATTAGCTCTCTTTGGAAAGAATGAATCATCTGAATGACTGGGGTGATTTTGTAATGGAGTAAATCTGCATAGCAATTAGCAACTATTATAGTTAACTAATGTAGTTAACTAGAGTTTAATAAATGGAACCTTATTGTAAAGTGTTACCGATTTGTTATGCCTCGTGAATTCAGTGTTGGACAGGTCAGTTGTTTAAACCATTTATTAACGTGAATCGGTTCAAATGAGTCATTAGTTCGCGAATTGGAGGTGTAATTAACGGACCACGGCAGACCTGTGTGATTATCCTGGCAGTTTAGGACATCGCACAAGATTGGTCTCAACACAGAAAACATTTCATCACTGGATAGATTTTTTTTTTTTGTTTGTTTTTTTTTTTGTTTGTTTATTGAAAGTGTGGTTTATCTGTGTGGAACACTTTTCAGAGAATATTTTTTTAGCACAATTCACAACCAGTAGTTCAGAAAAAAAAAATATTTCCGAATGCTTCACGTGAAACTTCGTTCTTTCGACCTTTTATCATCGTGTATTCTCAAAGATATTCGGTCAATCAATTCATTAATATGCGCGAGAGAGGGAGAGAGAGAGAGCAAGACAGTTTGAAAACGGTGATAGTGCGCGCGCGCGACCGGGGCTCTCTCTCTCTCTGCTCGTTCTCAGTTTAACAAGCGCAGCAGTCAGTCATCTATCACTCACCGGTCAAATAAGACTTTGGCGGGACATAAATACGCTTTGGCGGCCACCAAAAAATGTTCAATGCAGGAAGGGCATTCTGACTTTATTTTGAATTCTCATGTTCGTTCAAGCTCAGAAATAAGAGAAAGACCACTGATCTTTGTGTCTGCCCGGCTCACAGAAAACAACGCGCAAGTTCCAGTCTTTTTACGCTTGATGTTTAAACAGGACTTAAAAACACATGCAAATGATAAACTTTCACTATACTATGGTTAAACTTTGCAATTAATCCGTGAATCGCAAGCGTTACGGGCCGGGAAGCTGCTGGCCCGTACTGATCATGAATCACGGATCAATTACGATCCCTCAGGCTTACATCGCAACATCCTGCGATGTGACTATCGTGGATGCGCACATCGCGATATCGATGTTAAAACGACACATCGTGCAGCCCTAATATATATATATATATATATATGCAGACTATATATGCAGACTGCTTGGACATTGTTTGTTTTGTGGTACTGAAATATTGCACACAAAAGCGGTGCAACTGTTTAGTGAATTCGCCTCACTGTGAGACAACTTAAGGCTACTTTCTGTTTTTGTGCAGCGAGTACATTCCTTCTAAATGAAACATGAACTTCAACCTTTAAACGAGCATGCGGTGAACTGGCTCATGACCTTGCATTCTGCAATGTTTTATTAGAGCACTGAGACAATAGTCTTAGGTGGCTAAGCTGATTATGCAATGTTTGTATTCTACTCAGTGTGCATATCTCTCTCTCTCTCTCTCTCTCTCTCTCTCTCTCTCTCTCTCTCTCTCTCTCTCTCTCTCTCTCTCTCTCTCTCTCTCTCTCTCTGTCAGTCTTTCTGTCTCTCTCCCTGAATTGTCTCTTTTCTCCTGCTCTCTCTCCACTGAGAGATGTCAAACAGGCCAGTGATATTTACCCGCTTTAGCCCAAACAAACAAACCAGTGCTCACAGTAAACTGCTCTCCCAGTATTGATCCAAGATCAGGGCATCATATTGACATTTGTTCAATTTCATTTCTGTTACATTAGCATTAGGGTTATAAAGAATGCATGCATTCTTTAACCCATTAGACGCTTAATAACCTTCAGAATTCTATTAGAAAATGCTGCAGGTCATCAAAATTCCGCGGATGTCTGATTATATATTTTTTTGCATAATTGAACTCATGTATTAAATACGTTTGTACTGTTACAAAATATTTCTACTTCAAATAAATGCTGTCTTTTTAACTTTCTTTTCATCCACGAATCGTGGAAGAAAATGGACCACGGTGTCCACAAAAATATTAAGCAGCACAGCTGTTTTCAACTGATAATATTACAAATGTTTCTTGAGCACCAAATCGACATATTAGAATGATTCCTGAAGGGGTCATGTGACACGGAAGACTGGAGTAATGATTCAAATTACATTTTAATATATATTTTCAAAAAGAACAGTTATTTAAAATTTTAATAATATTTCACAATATTTCTATTTACAGTATATTTTTCATCAAATAAATGTAGTCTTGGTGAGCAGTAACAAAGTTAATGAATTATAATCAATTGTAATGCATCATACATAGTTTTTTTTTACCATAAATAATTTTAAATCCATTTGTGTTACTTCATTACATCATATTTGCAGTATTTTTGCAGTAAAATTACATGTACTGTATTGTTGAATCTAATAATATATTTTTTTCTCTTACTTTTAACCAATTTACATATTTTTACTGTAGCATTTTTACATTCTTTTCTCATGATAACAAATGTTATCATGAGCATTGTAATGTTTGAAGCATAACAAATGTCGGTAGACCGGGAAGAACAAAGCGGTTCATTCATAAATCTGTAAGATCTCACCTTCATGCTGTGAAAATACAAACCGGAAGACAGAACACAACGAGTGCGGCACTGAAAAGGGTTGTGGCTATAAGCTTTATTAGAGTTAGCTTTGGTTGGTAAGTAATGAGGACCCCGATTTTCATTCTGTGCCGAAAACTTCATCTATAATGGATGTGTCTCTCTGCAGCAAATGAGGTTTCTACATTGAATTGATATAATGTACTGGAAGACTTCTTAATGTTGGAGCACTGTATTGTATAAAACAGGAGATTTTCTGTGTGTAAAACTCCAGGATAAACCTCAGCGCCCGTGGCTTCGTAGAAAGAAAGGGCTTCCCATCGCAAATATATGGCACACGTGTGTATAAAACCATGTTCATGGGGTTGTTGCTTTCAGTGAATTCACATGTCTCACTAAGTGTGGGTGGGCTCAGCTCACAGTAGCACTCAATTGTGGGCTGTGTTTTTGTACGTTTTCTCCCTATATGTATTATACGTTGGTGACTGAATGTGGAACCAAAGCGCACCTTCGTTCCTGGACCTGATAGCCACTGTGCCAAGCTGGCAGCATAACATATCTGTGCGGTAGGCTGCTATTAAAGCGTGGGCGATGTGTAGACTCCAGCTTTGTCAGGGTCACACGCTCCTCCTACCCACTCAGTGCACACCGTTCCAGGGCAAACTGTTCTTTGTGTTGGTAAACACCATCTTTTATTTCCTCCCTGCATGTTATAGAACAGGGACTTCCATTTGTAGCACATGTACAACATGTTGTTTTCAAGGCCCTCTGCGTAAAATTAATTTTCCAGTTAAACCAACATCTTTGAGTAGGAAACCCTACTAATCCAAATGCAGTTAGTTATGGCACATCTCTCTAAGGCTCTATGATTTCCATGTTGTGGAAAATGCGGAAGGTATCGTTGGATCAAGCCATAAAAAGGCAATTTTCTGTATAATGCGGAATGTCATGGAATTTGGGAAAAATGTTAATGAATAAATCAAAAGTAAGGTTGTAAGTTGCGACTACACTGGAAAAAATGTATTTTGGCATGGAAAAAATTTACAGTCAGAAATTTCTAGTAAATTTCACAATTACAAACGAATGACAAGTAACATTAAATTAAACGTTAAATTATGACTGTAATATATTACTATTGTACAGTAGAATGTACTTAACATAATAATAACTATAATAATTTCATTTGATTACATTTTAAAAGGTTTATCAACTAAGTATCAATTCATTTAATTACCACTGTTTTGATAACAAATTGTATTAAATTATAAATCACAGAATCCCCAAAAATTATAACAGACTACACAGAATTTCTGAAAAAATAAAACGCATTTCATAGAGCACTATTAATGTCAACAATACATTGCTAAACATTTAATACATTATTTAATTGTATTTTTGTTTTATTATTAAATTGACTAGACATCCTTTTTGGTTATTAAAATTTAATTAAACCTTAAAAATAGAAGCGTGAATAATTAAAAAGAAAATTTAGGGAATTGGGGAAAAAATAAATAAGGATTCAGGATTTCATAGGGCCCTATAGCTCATTTGAGGTTGTTGGGAAAGAAAGGATGGCAGGTATTAGTGAAGGAATGGAGAAATCTGTGAACTTGAGGGCCATCATGGGCTGAGGTTGGGAAAGTCGGGTGTGGCTCCAGGAATGCCTGCCGCCCACAGAGAGAGCTGGAGGTCTGTGGGAGACCAGCAGGAGTTGGCACACCGGGTGATGGGCCTTGGATTAGAAACACATGTCTATCTTATTGATGGACCCTCCTCCTTCGCACTACCTCCTCGATTGAATATCTGCGGTGCTGTGACCCAAAGTTAATAAACAGCTTGAAAATACATGTGGTCAGAGCTGTCTGCTTGGGTAAATGTTATGAAACACTTACGGACACATATGCACACACAATCAAACACACTTTCAGCACAGAACAAGTTCCATTAACATATTGTGTTTCGCAAAATTGTGCTCTCATTTTTGTGTTTGTCTCTACGGGAAAAAAATGATTTTTTGGGGGAAAACTCCCAAAGCAATGAAAATATTGACAATATTCCATAAATTCCCCATGAGAAACAGAGAATGTAAAAATTAGTCAATGAATTATGAATTTTCCCTGCAGTCGTTCATGTTACATTTAAAACACATGTCATTATGTTGGGACACTCACTGTAATGATGCGTGAAGTTCCAAGGAGACTGAGTAAAATACTGGCAAATTGACATGCGTTCAGTGCTGCAGATGTTGGAGTAGACTATGTGTGATTGTTTTTAGTTTGCCCTGTGGTGGTTTGAGGAACAGCTTCATGTTTTAGTTCATTAAGTGTGATAAAGTGTCAGATTAAGATACCTTAACAGCTAGTGTGTGTGTGTGTGTGTGTGTGTGTGTGTGTGTGTGTGTGTGTGTGTGTGTACTTGTACATGTTTCTGTTTGTCTTTATAGGTACTTTGAAGCGTCTAGCATGGCCTGCTAGCCTCCCTTGTCAAAATGTATCACGGTAACCATAGTTTCCAGAAAAATATCACAGCTGTGTCTACAATAGTAAAACTATGTATAATTTGGTATTAGACATCACAGTCATCAAAAATAAATTAAGCAAAAGGTTGCCAAGGGTGTTTTGGTTGGTTGATAGCAGGGTTCCCGCGGATCCTTAAAAAGTCTTAAATTAGATTTTTAAAATATAAGGCCATCAAAAGCCTTAAAAAGTCTAATTTTTACTTACTGTATGAAAGGTCTTACATTTTTGATGACACTTTGACTTAGACGTATCTAAATGCTTTCCAAATGAAAACTATCTAATACGTATTCTTTTTTATTATTCTATCTTTGTGGATTTGCTTGTTCAAGTGACAATTTGCGTTATTCGCGGCAGAATATTACGTCTGTCTCCTGCACGCGAAAGGAGGAGAGGAGAAGAAAGTTGGTAAATGTCAGTTCAATTGTAAGTCCATTCTTTATGTGCTTAGGAATGTGCAATATGTATCATCTATGATGATATTGTAATCATTGTTTTAACTATGTACGAAGCACTGCATGCGAGCTGACATCGCATTTGTCTCTCATGCTTGCTTTCACTGCGTGATGTGTCAGTGCAGTTATAGGTACTGTAGGCTATGTCCCCAAATGAGTTTGTTGTCTTATATTTATATCATATTATGTTGTGATATTAGAATATCACATGAGCAAATGTGCCGTTTTCCTGCATAATTGCAAATGTGATATTTATTTTATACAACAGTTAAATTAGCAATGAGTTAACGTTGTTAGTTACTTTTTAGACACAATATTGTCAATATTGTTTGTTTTCCCTTTATTTCGCCGACGAGAATTTAAAAATGATACCGTAGCAGAGTCTCAATTCAACAGACAGCGATGATTTTTGACTAAAATCCGCGTTTTGAATGAATAATTTTAACGATTCAATGAACAATCACTTGCTTTTCCTTGAATGAATCAGCTGCTTGAACAAATCGGTTGAATGAATGACTCCCTCAACTCATTAAGACAGTGACTTGTCGCCACCTATTGTCGGTTTTAGTTGCATATTTAAAGTAGCTACCCTTTAATTAAAATGTTAAAATTAGAAATAATTTTATATTTAAATATTGAATAAAAAAACTAATATCATAGCTTTATTTATGCAATTGTAAATAGTGTAAATATATTAATGCCAGTTCTGATGCCGCTTCTGTGTCACCTCTGCACTGCAAAGATGGATTTTGATTTAATGATGTAATTTGACTGGTAACAGTGGTACTGTCTTATTTATTTGGAATGTTAGAATTTGACATAAAAAGTGATGCATACCTCTAAATAAGTTTAGAAACAATGTCCATATACAGGTGAAAATGCCCCTGGAAATCAATTTAAGGTGGCAAATATTCCCATTTCTGTCACTGCTGTGAACTGACCACTGCATAGAATAGGAAAAATATGAATATCTTCGTGAGTCTGCTATCAACAACAGGCCTAAACCAGCCATGGTACCAGTACAAAAACACAATCAGTTAAATATCATGTAATTTTTATCAACAAAACTTTGAAAATATATAGATATATTTTTGTCAATATTGCGCACTCCTGATGTACGGTATTAATTTTGATTTCTTTAGAAAACCTTAAATTTATTTGACTTTAAAAAGTGTGCAGCAACCCTGTGATAGGGTCTTACAGGAATGTTGCAGGGTGCAGTTTCTAAGGCGTTCTGGGTGGTTGCTTGTGTGTTGCTAGGATGTTCTGGGTGGTTGCTAAAATGTTGTTAGAAGGTTGTCAAGGGTACTCTGGGTGGTTGATAGTGCATTGACTTGCATTTGTAAGGTATGGGTGGTTGCTAAAATGTAGCAAGAAGGTTTCTGAGGTGTTAAAGGTGGTTGCTAGGGTGTTGCTAGGATGTTCTGGGTGGTTGCTAAAATTATGCTAGAAGGTTGCCAATGGTGTTCAGGGTGGTTGATAGTGGATTGCTTTGCATTTGCAAGCTATGGGTGGTTGCTAGAATGCCTCTAGAAGGTTAGAAGGTTGATAGGATGTTGCAGGAATATTGCTAGGGTGCAGTTTCTAAGGCGTTCTGGGTGATTGTTGTTTTGTAGTTACTAATGTGCTCTGTGTGGTTGCTAGGGTGTTGCTATGCAGTTACTAGTGTGTTCTGGGTGGTTGCTAGCTGTCTCAAGTCAAAACAGCACTGTAAATACTTTTTTTGCTGTAACTGGTGAAAATTGTAAGTGTGGCTGTTTAGAAAAAAATGATCACAATTTGATTTCAGGTGTAATTTGTTCATTGCACAAATGGTATGAATTACAGATTGAAGAGGTACAATTAATTAAGCAATAGTAATAGTTAGGCCTGTCTTGATTGTAGCTGCAGACACATGAAATAGAAAGGTTGTTACTCAAGGTGTTTGTTTTTGTGTGCAGTGTAGTATGATTCCCCTGGATGAATTCTGGGTCCGAATCAGAAATCAGTCATTCTTAACAAAGACTCAAAACTTTCCCCGCAAGAGTGAGATTCAGCACTTTGAGTTCAGGGCAACCTGACTAGCAAAACAAACAAAGCACATGCCAAGCAGAGTCTGCTCATAAAATCAGCATGGATATTCCACCACGCTCCAAAAGCAGCACAAAAACTCCCAAGATTATTTGGCTTCCCTGTTTTATGATGGCTCTGGTTGTTATTTTAGAGTTTAACCTAAACTGTGAGGGGGTTTAATACAGGGCGTTTCCCACTGTCTCAGTTGAAACACACATACATACACACACAGACTCATTGTTTTGAGATAGGGCGGGGGGCAGGAGCTGCTTGCTCAAACATTTCGAGCCTGCCGCAAAAGCTGTGATCTTTTCTGCTGCCTCGTTTTCTGTCTGTCCTTCACAAAGGAGTCACTTGTGTTGTGCTGCTGTTATCAGCACTGGCCAGCGTGTGCATGTGTGTATAATAGGAGGGTGATGACAAGGCTGCAGGTGTAGACCCTGACTCCTCTGCAGGTGGAGGAGAGAGACTTTTACCCCACCTTACTTCAGCTCAAGCACACTGTGATCACAGGGGCCGAAAACTCTCCTCTCTCCTCTCCTCTCCTCTCTTATGAATAATTTATATGGTGAGATTTATATAATTTAGGGAAAATTGGTGTTTATGAGAACAGCTTGTATTGATGAAGAACAGCATGTTTTGAATGTAAACAATTTAATTTTGGAAAAATGCATACAGTACGTAGGCTATATTATCATCTTGCCACCGGGGTCCGGAACTCTGTACATTTTTCATATTCAAAAATAAAATTTTAAGTTCTCTGAATGACTAATTAGCCATTAAAACTCCTATGAATGTCTGTATGTATAATTCAGTTTAGACAGTTTGCTAGATTGTTTAGTGTCCGTGATGTGAAAATGATGGAGAGTGAATTATGTCGCTGTGAGACGGTAGCGGAGTGAACAGGGTTTGAGAGAGCGTTTTGAGTGAGGGAGCGGGGGCAGTCTCCGCCATGTTGCCAGATTCAGTTATTATAAATGTCTTTAGACTTGTTTTTTTTTTTTTTCGCTTTATGTGACACTTTAGGAAGTGAGAAGTTGCATTTTATCTCTAAGATGGTATCGATGTTATCAAAAAACTGTAGCATGATAACATTAGTACACTGATCTGTAGAACAAGTAGGTTACAGAATTAAATATACAAATGCAAACACAAGTCATGAAGAAGGCTATATGCAATTTCATTCAGTTCAATACTTAACCTTTCACAAAGTCATGCTACAATCATTTACACTGTAAGAGCAAAGGCGAAGTTCTTATTACTTATCATTCATATCAATGCTTATTAATGAAAACGTTTACACTTATAAGTATTGTTGCATTAATAATAAACAAATAATAACATTACCTAGTCTATAGTAAATTATTAACAAATTGTGATGCAATTAATAAGGTCTAATGTAAGAATGTCCATCTCCCCCAAAACAGAAAAATAGAGAGAGTGTACCCAAAATGTGGCAAAAAGGTTGTAAAGAAATACATTAGTGCATTTGTATGTGTTATTATAGCACAATTCTTAACACTCCAACCCAGATCTCACTAATTTCCAAACCCTTATTACGGCCATGCTTGCTTTTCCTCTCGTTTTGTTTCTTCCATTCTGATCGGAATTCCTCTCATCTGTCTCATTCTTCTCTTCTCTTCTCTTCTCTTCTCTTCTCGTTTCCTCTCTTATCTATTTATTTTCTAATCTCTTTCTTCCCTTCTCTCGTTTTATTGTTTCTTCTGCCCTTTTCTCCCATCTCATTCTCTCTCTGGCATCATGTCCAATTAGTGTTTTTCTCAATCACGGAATGACTATTTTATTGAGACACCTCTGTTTTGAAGACTTGATCCCTTGTTTGATGTTTCATTCTAAACAATAGACAAAAAAAGAACAAACAACACCCACTAAATATTCTATTCAGCTACAGAATACATAATGTTCTGTTGAGCCGTTTCAGCTGCTTGTTTTGTATTTGTTTATCTGGTTTTATGCAATATATGTGCTTATTTCCGCACAAAGCATCCTCTACAGTCTGTAATAAAACAGCTCTCTATTGTTCCACAGAGCTGCTGGAATATCGCAGTGCAGTTGAGAGCGTGCAAAGAGAAAGCGTTCATTTTTCTCTGCCAAACTAACATACTTTCAGAGGTGACTGTAGAGTCATATTGCCAGAGGGCAGGATTACTCAGAATAGTTGTCTGGACTCCACAAAGCAGAAACTCCTCCTCCTGCATCTATCATCGCTCTCTGCCAGATCCCATCATCCAAGAAGTTTGTGCTCACTTTAATTTAGTTTTTCTGGTTGCTTAGGAAACCAAATTAAGTTTAGCTTAGCTGTGGCGTACAGGAATTTGTTCAACTCAAGAGCAAGATTTCCTGCTCTTTAAGTGCGTTCCTAGACTTCAGAGAGGTGTTCCACACACCACAATTCATATTGCCATCATGACTGAGCGAGAACATTAAAGTGTTTCGCCTCAGCGCCTGCCATCCTGCTTTCCACTTTTGGAAGAGAACTCTTTTAAACTCTCTGCTCGCCTGTTGCATGAACCGGTCCCTCTGGGTCGTAGAGGAGCCTTCTTGCTTTCCTTTCCAATTTTTGTTCTGTGTATAAAAGAGATAATAAGCAAAATCCGCACTCCAGTGAGCACCAAAAACAAACAACAATGTTTCGAAACTTTTCGGTTGGCGCAGATCATTACGACGCCATTTAAGTTATTTACTGTCTCGTTCAGGTCATTTATTATTTTGCAAATATTAAACAAAGAGCTTTGAAAACCTGCCAGGGAAGTTGTTTTGATGGTGGAGATTTGAGAGGACGTCCGTGCCAAAAGTGAGTCGATGGTCTGAGTGTCGAAGACATAATGGAGGTTGGGGTGGGCGTGCAGGAAATCGAGGGGAGATAGTCAAGGGGTGTTGATCTTCAAAAGGTCATTGGATATTCCTCCGCTGCTCTGTGTGGGTGTGATACCTGCGGTGTAACATTTCCCTCTCTGTTCAATACACACTCCACTTTCTTTGCCGAGGTCGTGACCTTTCCATCAATCGTACTGCGGTTGACCTATGGAGATATCCATCCACTCCTCCCTCTCACGCCTTGCTGACTGGCTGACTGATCTTTTATATTTTTCTGTGTTTGTTCCTTCTTCTCAACAGCCCCTGCGGAGCCACTGCTTTGCAAGTTTGCAGACGGGGGACAGAAGAAGAGGCAGAGTCAGAGCAAGTACCCTCAAAATGGCCGACCGTGGCCCCGGGAAGGAGAGGTCAGTGCTATCTATCTATCTATCTATCTATCTATCTATCTATCTATCTACAGTATCTGTCTGTCTGTCTTGTCTGTCTTGGAAACTTTTTTCAAAACTTTCAAACAAGGCTCTGTCAAGTGACCTTTCAGTTTGCCTTACCTTGCGTTTTCTAGTAAAAATTATATTAATAGTTTTATTAATTTCTTTGAATTTTAAAAATGTTATTTCTGCTTCCCAACGTTTAAAATTAAAATCGCAATGCTGCATCCTTTTTTCTATGTCAGTTCAAATTCAATTCAAATGCAGCAATTGGAATTTAAAAGGCATTCTCAATTCAATTCCAAATGACACACAACCCTGATCCGCTGTACTTACCACTTTTCCCTACTATCCCGGCGCCTTCCCTTTCCCAGGATACCCAGCCCTATAAGTCGGGAACAAATCCTTTGTTTCAACCACAGGCTAGAAGAAAGGGGTGAAAGAAAGGGAGGCAGGAGAAAACATTTGATTGATGGAGTCATCTGGCCATGTTTAAGTTCCCAGTCTTTCGCACAAGTCCTTTAATCTCCCCTCTCCTGTTTTTATTCCCGCAAAGCAAGTCTCGCCGTCTGGGTTGGCTGATGGGAAAATGGCGGCAGGGTGAACAACTGGCATTTTCTGGGCAGCCCCAGCTGCTGGCATGATGCGACGGTTCAGGGAAACATGCCCAGATACCGACCAGACCATGAGCGCCCATTATGAGGAGCTGGCAGTATTTCAATATGCAACCCCCGGGGTCCACATTAACTAGATAGAGTGTCCAGTCACACATAGGTTAGGTCGATGGTTTTCCCACCAGTCTCCAGGTTTTCTCCCCCACGGAGAAAACCTGGCGCCCGACAAGTTGCAGTATATGAGTGTTGTTTATCTGCTCCAGTCCAATACAGGTCTAAGCGGCCAGCTTTCCCCCCTTATTCACTAAGCTAGCACGGCTCTGTCAACATGAGCTATGCCTTCTGCAGGCTTGTAAATACCAAATAACTTTGTGCCGTATCAAACCCGAGCCCGTCTGGTATTACAGCCCAGCGCTCTGAGGTAATAGATCCACAGCTACAAGTCTCAGCCATGTGCTTTTAAAGATATAAAGAGCACTTGGCCGGCCCCTATTAGATGACCCTGTTCTATTGCCAGCATTTCTCAATAGACTTTATAGGATACTTGCTTCACCGGAACAATCTTTCACTCTTTGTCCTGTCCGTCTTGTGTTTCAGAGTGGCATGGCGCTGACCTATGACCCCACTCCAATGCAGAACGGGTAAGAGTCATTTTTTTGAGTTTCCACTGCTTTACAGGTTGGCCGAGGATAAAATGGTCCGTCCTTACATGGTCCATTACTTAAATAAGCTTCTTGCAGTGAATCCATCCTCATACCAGTGTTGTCTTGCTGAAAAGACCAGCAGTCACCAGCATAAAGTACATTGTTTTGTTTTATATGCTAGTAGTATGCTTGTCTGAGGTTTTCTAATCCAGTAAAGCAAGACATTTGAAATCACTTTTAGATAATCTTTAGAGAGTCTTTTTAGAAAAAATGTATATTTTAAACTTACATTTTAAAACAGCTGTTTTCTATTTGAATATATATTATAAAATGTAACTTATTCATGTGATGGCTAAGCTGAATTTTTAGCATCAATACTCATGTCTTCAGCGTCACATGATCCTTCAGAAATCATTCTAATATGCCGATTTGGTACTCAAGAAATATTTCTCATTATTATTAATGTTGAAAACAGTTCTGCTACTTAATATTTTTTGGTTGCAGAATTATTTGATGGGTAGAAAATTTAAAAGAACAACATTTATTTAAAAAAATAAATCTTTAATGACATTATAAATGTCTTTATTCTCGTTTTTTTATTAATTTAATGCAGGGGTCACCAACCCTGCTCCTGGTGAGCTACTGTCCTGCAGATTTTTGCTCCAACCCCAATCAAACACACCTGGACCAGCTAATCAAGCGGTTCAGGGTTACTTGATAATGACATGCATGTGTGTTGGAACAGGGTTGGAACTGAAGTCTGCAGGACAGTAGCTCTCCAGGAGCAGGGTTGGTGATCCCTGATTTAATGCATACTGCTGAATAAAAGTATTAATTTATTTTAAAAACATCTTAATGGAAACAGTAATGGCAGTGTGTATACTGTATATGTATTTATAAGAAAACATAAAAATATAAGTTTCCACTCTTTGTAAATCTTAGTAAAATATGTTTCAATTTTCAATTCATTTAATTATTAAATGATTAAAATGATTTTCATTTTAATTTGGTGGCCATATTACATTAAGAAATGCATTGTAATGATACATTAAAATAATACATGGTAGTTGGTAGTTGTATCATTTTCAAACCAAAATATATATTAATAATGTATGATATATTAAGTAAACAAGTTGATTGTGCAAAATGCATTTTGAACTATAAAAAAATAAGTTATTATTTTTGTTCATTTATCAACATTGGCAAACAATTCACAAAAAAGTATTCCAGCATGAAGGTGGACATTTGAAAATCATTTCCTGAGAAACATGAAAAATCCACCAGGGGGCTGAAGATATGTGGTACATCATATACAAAAGTTCTTTCAGAAAGGTATTGATCATATTAATGATACATATGGCTTTATAGGGTCAACTTAACCAGCAAGACCAGGCGGTTCATGCAGATTTAATTTGGTCTTCTCAGCAGGGTTAACAACATCTGAGCTAAAGTGAATATTGCCAAACTTTACAGAGTTTTCTTGTACACTGGCACACACATACATGTCATATCCAATCTGCGTTCTGTACCATTGTTGCACCGAAGGGTGTAAGTGTTTCGTCAGGTGCTGGTTTCAGGGCATGGAGATGGGTGCCGGGCTTGGGTAAATAAGTCCCTTTCTGTCTGTCCGCTCCTGTGGACGGAGTGCCCAGGGCTCTGTCTCTGATCCGGCCCACTGGGGAAACAGTCATAGTCTCCCAAATGTACCTCAGCTACCAACTTCGGCTCCTTTTGCACCTCTGACTCAGCACTTGCTGTCTGCGGTAACGGGAACGAAATAAGGAATGACAAAAATATGCAATTGGGAAAAGAAGGCAGATTCTGAATTGTAAATAATAGAGCTGACTAGAAAGTGCAGAGGAAGAGAAATGCTTTACTTGTTTCCTTTCTCCTTTCCATCACTTCTACCACATTAGCATATATAAGAGAGTTCATACAGTCTTCTTAATTGTCTCAATTGTCTCAAAATTCATGCCGTCTCAATGTCAACAGGCTGAAGATAATAGCTGGCATAAATAACAGCTGAGCGGTGCTAGGCTAAAAAAGGATTGCACAGTAACTGTGTAAAGCTTCACATTTGAACCCTGCTTTAAAGATTGTGTTACTTTCTTCCTGGACATGCTCTCACTCAGGTCGTCTTATGTGACTGTGACATAAGGGAGCATGTGCTCTCTAGGGCAGACAGCGTTTCTCTCCCCACGCTCCATTTCTCAGCTGCCAGACAAGCCGATCAATAAAGCCTAGCAACGGAGCTTGCAGATGAAACATGTCCGCAGTAGGTACACAATGATAAATAAAGTCCTGCCTGAGAACTGTAGCTATTGGAAAATGCTTTTGCTCTGGTAACACAGAGGGCTCAACAAATTAACTGTTGTGACAAGCCTATGCATATAAACAGATATACACAGACATGATCGTTGATTAATGATAAACTTTTTTTTTATCAGCAAGGATGCATTTATAATGTTACAAAACATTTCAATTTCAAATAAATGCGGTTCTTTTGAAATTTCTATTCATCAAAAAATCCTAAAAATAATACGTTTTAAAACCCTTGTCTTAGGGTGTATTTACACTGGTTTGGTTTGATTAAAACAAACTCCGGTGCGATTGCTCTGTTTGTGTGGTTCATTTGAATGTGTGAACGCAGCCATCCGAACCCTGGTGCGCATTAATGTTCGTAAATTCTGTCGCAAAATATACATCATGAAAGCTTCTTTTTTGTTATTTTGTATCTTTAGATTTGGTCTTAAAAATGACAGTGTGAACAAAGTGAAGCGAACGAAAACTAAATGTATCATTTTCTTGTTTGGTCCGGACCAAGAGAACCAAACTACACACCCTTAGACAAACAGAAAAGAGTACTAATAGTGTTTTTGTGTATCTTGCAGGTTCTACCCCTCACCATACAGCATCTCCACAAACCGTATGATCGCTCAAACGTCAATCACTCCATTCATCGCAGCCTCTCCTGTCTCCACATATCAGGTAAGATCACAGCATATATACGAACACTTGCTGCAGGCAAACAAACTCGCACATTCCCAGACATTTATAGCGTGGATCCTAGAAACATCTGGATGCTTAAGACACGTGATAATATATGAATGTCTTCTTTAAAATGTAATTTAAAATATGCTTTTGTTTTTAAAAAAGATAGTCTTTCAAGCAAAGCATTTCATAAAGTCATTAGTTAAATTAATTTAACACTTTCTGGGAAACGGTCTAGCATAAATTACTTGTGGATGCCACATGGTTTGATATCTAATGCAATGACATTCAGGTGTTTTTAGGTGTAGCTTGAGTTCCCAAATACTTTTAGAGGGCAACTGTATTACAAACACAATTACATGCAAACAAACGCAGTTTCTGTCACGTACATATGAGGAGAGCGTGTTGCGGTATAGCGTGTTTTCCCATCACTCTCTGTGTTTGCTGTTTTGTTAGGAAAGCTTATTAACGCTGTTCTCCAGCCCTGCAGTCAGACGGAGTGAGCAAACAGTGACTTTGAGCATCCCTAATTGATTTGGCTTAAGCTAAACCAAACAAAACATTGCTGAGCGTAGAGAATAGCTAAGCCCTTTAGATCATGTACCTCCCGTCCTCACGAGAACCTCGTCCTCCAGCAAACACGCCGACACACACACACACATACACGAGCACGAGCGCACATATACAAACCACCCACGCTGACCCTAGTCCTAGTTTAAACTCTCGGCCGTACGTTTCTTATGATTATGATCAATTCTGCATGCTAGGAAGGTTATCTCTAAATCAAATTGCGTGATATCATGTGCAAAAGTGCCCCGCTGGCCGGTGAATTAATTTAAAATTGCAAACTGCACTGAACCCGCCAATACGAGTTCAAAGCCAAGCTGACGGGAAATCAATGCGCGGCTACCTTTATTTTTCCCCTAGAACTTTGAGAATGGAACAAGAGACAACTGTTTCCCTCTCCAGTGAAAGGACAGAGAGGAGCAGTGAAGGAGGGAGAGCGAGAGCATGAATCTTTTAGCAGTTGGGGGGAGAGAGACAAGGTGTGCGCTTACACATCTTAGTGGACTTAGTGTGTTTAGAGAGAAAGAGAGAGCGAGAGACGCCCGAGGCAGATCACAGTGATGAACAAATCCCAAAGGCTTTTCTTCCTAGAACAACATAAAAGGACACCGCATATAAATTTAGACACCTACAACTGTTCAAACGCACTTTCACGAATCTAAATGCATACATCCATCCTCTCAGAAAGGAAGTGGACACTTATCCTCAGTCCGCTTGGTATAAAAAGCGTGGTATAAAAATAATACTCAAGCATACTGTGCCCTAAATCTGTGTTATTTTAGTATCATTGTGATACTATGTTTTTATTAATATTTCACATTTTTAGATTTTTCATTGAAATAGTTTGTCTAAATGTAATAGTTTGTCTATATATTTTGTCTATATCTATAGTTTTTATAAATATTTATGTAATACATTTTTATTTGTTTTAGTTTTAGTTATTTTAGTACATCAAGTTAAACTAAATTAAAATGACAAATGTCGCTATGGTAAGTACTGTAGTGTCCAAAAGTTATGTCCGGCCTAGGAACATTGACATCTTCAGCCTTTTTTTAAATATTATTAAAGATTTGCTAAAGATTTTGTAAGCATTTTGCTTAGTTGGAGTCAGTTGTTTTATTTGTAATAACACAATGATGCATGCCAAATTGTGCGGACATAATTTTTGGCCAGTCTGTCATAAAAATAAAATAATGAACACATGCAAAAACAAGAGAGAATCAACGGAATAGTAACTGATGTTTTGTTAGCTATACTTTTTTTACATAGTAAAATAAATGTGTAGCTGTAGTTTGCCTTTATTTACCAAATATTTTTTTCAGACTAATAACTTAACCAAGTTTAGTGTTTTATTCTTCACTCATATATTATCTTTTTAAATATATATAAAATATTTCCTCATGTTTGTGGATTATTAGAACTTGTAGTGTGATTAAAATCAAATATCCCCTCTGGACATCACTTTTTGCCACTACTGTAGCTGAAATAAAAATAAAATTAATATTTTTAATATAATGTTATTTTTATTTATATTTTATTCCAGTGAAAGTTTATTTTATTTCAAGTAACAAAAATGTTTTTAATAGTTTTAGTTTTAGTTAATTATAGTAACCCTGTCCTAAATGAAGTAATTGTTGGAATTACTATGGTGGCGAGATGAAAGGAAATATTTTTTGGGGTCCAAGTCGGCCTCAGATGATGAAATTGCTGCCGCAGCGCTGTAATTAGAAGGCAATATCGCTGTCTGTAGAATTCCGATCCCTGTGTAATTATCGCACTTGTATTACTCGCTCCTGCCTCGGCTGCTCTGTGGGAATCGGGGCTTCGAGGCAGCGGGAAGAGGCGTAGGAGGGGGGGGTGAGGAGTGAAATTAAGAAATGCTGGTTTCCGCCCACAGGTCCAGAGTACGTCGTGGATGCCTCACCAACAGTACGTTATGCAACCTACGGTAAGTGCCGCTGAGGAGGTGTTCATTTATCTTGGTGTGTGTGTGCGTGTGTGTTGGGGACATGAGGAAACAGACAGATAGAGAGGATTGAGGAGAGGTGAGAGTGATTCTGTTTATCTCTGTGAAAGAGTGGATGTTCTGAGTAAAAAAAAAAGTGGCTCTTCACCACCATCGCCCTCTTGTGGCCGAGCAAGTAAGTGCGGGAGCAGTGAATAGTAAGAGAAAGGATGTTTATATGGTTGCATCCGAAAAGCGATAAATGCTGCCTTCGGAGGATGAATTGCAAGGTAGGAAGGCATCAAGGCAAGCCGAATTCAATGTTAGCATCACTTCCTGTCTCCTGAGATACCTTCGTCTGATCGTTTTTTGAAGACAGCATAGATGTATCATTCACTGCCTTTGATATCCCACAATCCTGTGCTTTCCATTCTGTGACAGTTGAGCTAGAAAAAAAAGATGGCATCTAAAAGTTGTGGTTGGTGATCAGTTTGTGTGTAAATGAACGTTTTTGACCAACGTTTTACACTTTTGATGTCATTTCTAGTGAGAAATTACTATTGTAGTTCCCCAAAGCTCTCTGTTTTGTTGTAGATCATTAAACGGTGTGTCCGAAATCGGTTTTGTGAGGTACTTTCGTGCGCAAACGCTGCCTGAGAAGTCATGCCTGATAGGGCAGAGAGGCAACAAGTCAGCTGCCTAAGTTTTCGGATGAAGCTTATGTGTTGAAATGGATAGTTCACCAAACAATTAAAAATGTGTGATCGTTTACTTGCCTTTTATTGGCCAGTTCTGTTCCTTCAGTCAGTCTGGATCAGATTATTAGATCTGTTGTCTGAGCTCCATCTGCACAAATGTGTCAACCTGGAGAGACTTTCTTTTCTCTTTCTCTGTCTCACTGCACAAATACACACATACAAACTACCTCTCTTGTGTTCTTTCCCTTAAGTCTTGTAGAAAAAGGCAATCCCTTGGCCGAGGTCTGTAGGTCTGCCCACCGTCTCTTTCTCTCTCACCTGATCTTGGATTTACTGTAAGCCAGGGGTCTGCATTCCACCTTGAAAATGGCCAAAGGTAGTCTGGGATCAGGAGTTTTTCATTGGCATGGCCTGAAAAAAGGCTTCAGTCAGCTGTTTCCAGATCCTCAGCAGGCATTCGCAGAGTTTCATATGATCCTGAGCAACACAAGGAGTGAAACAGGGTTATAGAAAAGGAGGCAGATGTCTGACTAGATAATGATATTCCAGACTTGTTGTGAGTGTGTGTGTGTGTGTGTGTGTGTATGTGTAGTCGGATGGGAGGTTTGATGATCATGATTATGTTGTGTAAATGTGTTTGTAACCAAACCCTCATATCTAATGATCTGGCAACCCATCAAAAAAGACCTCAGCTGCCTGGGAGAGAGAGAGAGAGAGAGGCAGTGGGAGTCTGAGAGCTGGTCTCTGCCTAATTTGAAAATCCTGGAAAGAAAACAAAGGCGGAAGAAATCATGTTTTTTTTTTTTTTTTTGGGGTCCTGCAAAGAGAGAAGGCAAGCAATTAAAAGTGGCTGAGAAAGGGAAGCATTGTTATTGGAGAACGGCACTGCATTTGGCACCTTGTTACCGTGGAGACACGTGACCATAGCGACCGGAGCCTGCGATGAGGGTTTAAGCAAATCAGCAGACAATGGAAGCACTCTGAGCTCCCTCTCCGCAGTGTCTGTGTGTGTGTGTGTGTGTGTGTGTGTGTGTGTGTGTGTGTGTGTGTGTGTGTGTGTGTGTGTGTGTGTGTGTGTCTGTGTGTGTGTGTGTGTGTTTTTAGTATACATCGGTACCTTAAGTGCACCTGCTGTTGTGACCTGCTGATTATGTTGGCCATACAGCTGAGTTATGCATTACTATCCCAACCAGATGACAGGTGTGTGTGTGTGTGTGTGTGTGTGTGTGTGGGTGGGTGGGTGGGCTCACTTGTGTCCTTATCAGGGCTGAGATAAGGACATCGCACTCTGCTGCGAATGGGACTGCCGCTGAAAGCACCTACATGGGCACATGAGCATCTGCACTGGACCTTGGAGCAGTGGAAAAATGTTGCCTGTTCCGATGAGTCCCGTTTTCATTTACATCACGCGGACGGTACATGTACGTGTGTACCGTTTATCTAGTGAAGTGATGGCACCAGGATGCACTGTGGGACGACGACAAGCCGGTGGAGGAAGTGTGATCCTGTGGGCAATGTTCTACTGGGAAACCCTGGGTCTGGCAATTCATGTGGATGTAAATTTGACACGTGCCACCTACATAAAGATTGTTGCAGACCAGGTACACCACTTTGTGATAATGGGTATTGCTTGATGGTGGTGGACTCTCTCAGCAGGATAATGCTTCCTGCCACACTGCACACATTGTTCAGGAATGATTTGAGGAACGTGATGAAGAGTTTAAGGTGTTGCCCTGGCTTCCAAATTCCCCAGATCTCAATCCAATTGAGCATCTGTGGGATGTGCTGGACCAAAAAGTTAGATCCACGGTGGCTTCACCTCGCAACCTACATAACTTGAAGGAACTGCTGTTAACGTCTTGGTGCCAGATACGACAGGACACCTTCAGGGGTCTTGTAGAGTCCATGCCTCAGCAGGTGGGCGCTGTTTTGGCAGCACACAGAGGCAGGTGGTCATAATGTTTTGGATCGTCAGTGTGTAGATACATACCATGCTGGTTGACCAGTACTAACCAGAATAAACCAGCATGAAAATCCATGCTGGTGTAAGCAATTTCAGCAGGGTAGCTGCACAGATGTTGTCAGCAGGGCACACACACACCAACCAGCAGGCACACACTTACCCACAATGCACCACCCAGAGGGCCATCACTCAACTGTACCTGTTACTTTCCATCTTAGCGCAGAGAAGACTCCCCAGCCGCCCTAACCAAATCACATCCTGGAAATGAACATTAATGAATCAAGACCGCAGTGCATTACGGCAAAGCCGCTTAAAGTGGAACCGCCACGCAAGAGGAGAGAAAAGAAATGAAACGCTTCTCTAAGCCCCCGCTAGTCACGGCCATTTGCAGAAACAAAGAAGCCCATGTTTGAGTAAAGATTTAAGTTTATCTCAGCCCCATCACAGCCCGAGAACGCTCTGTTTGAACAGTGGGAATTGGCGGGGTGTCGTGTGTGTGTGCGTGAGAAAGAAAAATGCACGCTATACTGTATGTTTTTCTTAAGTGTGTTTCAATAGTGGGAATTCATGGTTATGCCTTGGCACATATTGTTTAAGCTTAATATTAGACATCCTCCCTGGCAGCCTGCTTTTAAAGCACCGGTACCTGAGAGAGACAAAAAGAGCCTCTTCCTTTTCCTGTCTCTATTTTAGATGTCTTGGCAAAAAAAACTCTCCTTCCTGTGATGTCACAGGAGATTTCTGCTCGCCCAGTTCACATCGGAAACCTCTGGTTTTAAAGTGCAGCCACGGACATTTTTTGGCATCCATTAGCTTAGATAACTGTATATTTGGTCTGAGGTTGAAAATGAGTATACAGGCTGTTGTTTGAAATAAGAAATCTCATTGGCTGCCTCAGAAATCTCTCTCAGAATGTCACTCACTTTCCGAATACTCCCCCTCAGGGAAATGAAGGAAAAACACACACGCATGCACACGTACGCACAAGCGCAGCTTTAATCATCTGTCTAAGTCTCACACTGATACGGCTGTAAATTAGAGTGGAGAATTATTCAGCATGGATTTCTTTTTTCTTCGCTCATTATGAAAGCTTGTCGTGGGGCGGGGGAACTGTTAGCTTGAAGCTCTCGCATCTGAAAGCTAAGACGCGGAAGGCGCTGAACGGTTTACCTCTGAAAGCTTGAATAGAGACAGAGCGCTTCTGACACCAAGTGCCTGTACAGTTTATTCTTCAAGCGCAGGCAAGCACCAGCACCACCAAGCTGTGCAAGCTGAGAGACAGGCAGAAGCTTGCGAGTTTGTGTGTGGAAAGGCTTTTTTTTTTTTTTTTACTGTTGGCACACTCAGAGAAAATGTGTCTTCAGAAATTGGGGTAACCGGTCGTTTTGTGTTTGAAATGACAAACAATCTGGAGTTCCCATACATATACTGGATCATATACCGTACATAAGAAGAAAATTGCATTTTTATCAGAACGTCTTAGTATTTACTTTGTCCCTCTTTTGCACTCGTATTGCATAAATTTCACAAATTGACTTGTTTGATTATTGACCTGCAGCGGAAATAATACAGAATACTATTATAAATTTCTTATTCGTTTTACATCATAATGTCACATATTTAAAGTGCTTATTTAATTAGATTTTGAATGGGATTTTCCCAGATTTTAAATGCACTTAGTCACATCACAATTATGACATGCTTGAAAAGTTGATTGTTGATGCTTTTCCATGAATTATCCATTGAATATTGATTAGATGGTGAAAAGAACCAGAATGAAGCCTTAAGGCCCGTTTACACCAAGGATGATAACTATAACGTAATAGATATAGTTCTAAAAATAAAATAATAGCAGAGTCCACACCACAATAGCGGCACAGAGAAACACTATCGTTGGAATCACTTTCAGAACTATTTAACTTATGAACGAAAAACATTTGCAGCCAATCAGAATCCATCCTACTTTAAAGTGCTCGAGCATTTAAAATGTCAAAACTGCAGCAGGCGCTTAGAATAAACAGAACGATTTTGTGAATTGCTGTGGATGCTGCTATAGTTATCATTCTTGGTGTGACTGTGCCTTTTGTTAAAATAGTACCTTAAAAAACGATTTTTTGTCTTTTAGTTAACATTATCCAACAGTCTGCTTGGCCTTAGTGACGACAGCAGAAAAGGAAAGTCTTTTAAGGCATTCACACTACCATTCAAAAGTTTGGGGTCAGTAAGATTTATGTTTTAGAAAGACATGCTTACCAAGGCTGCTTTTATTTGATCAAAAATACAGTAAAAATATGTAATATTATGACAACTTAGAATAACAGGTTTCTATATTCATATATTTTAACATGGAATTTTTTCTCGTGACAACGCTGAATTTTCTGCAGTCAGGACAGATGAATTTTCAGTGATGCATTTTACTACATTGGGCGAGTGATTCTGTTCTGATAAGAGTCTTAAACACAGCACTTCTAACAGGAAAGAGTCCCTCACATAACTGTAACCAGAGTTGTACACCGCACAATGTTTTTTCATCATCCTTTGCCGAACCATCTGAGAAGAATTTAACTTTCTGACAAACTGTTTGACGGAGGGTCTCCTCGGAAAGATTCATCCTAATCAAGCTGGCGTGTGAGAATGAGCGTGTGTGCACGTCTCTGGCCTAGTTCTGCTGAAGCGGTCGTGTGACGGTATCAGATGATAGCTCAGGTCGGCGGTTACAAATTGCAGCCGTTTTCTCCCTCTCTCTCTCTCTCTCTCTCTCTCTCTCTCTCTCTCTCTTGTCTGTTCCTCACATGTGTTAGCACTCTCATCCCAGTGTGCCTGAAACGTAAACACACCCGCGGTGCGGAGCAGCTCTGCTGTTAAGTGAGCGATGCATCATCTCTGCAGAAGTATGTATGACTCTCATTTGGATCGCATTATTTCACTTGTTGAAGTGGAACAGCTCACGTCTGGCCCTCATATTAGGGCCCAGCTGTGGCCGTACGGTGATGAGATGAGTGAAAGAAGGAGTTTTTTTTTTTTTGTTGAAAGCATGACTGCGTGATCAGTGACTCTAATGAAGTCGTCCAGATGTGTTGTTGAATGGTAGCTCATTTCCTCTCCCGTCCTTCACGCGGTTTGACCTGTAACAGTGTGTGTTTGTACATGTGTGTCCTTTTGCAGGGTGCTGTGATAACGCCAACCATGGACCACACCATCTCCATGCAGTCCGCTAACATGATGGCACCCCTCACCCAGCAGATGAACCACATGTCCCTGGGTAGCACTGGCACCGTGAGTGTGTCCGCTGTCTCTATCTTAAGGCCTGTTCACCTTCAGCTGGTCTGAATCACAGAGGAGCAGAGGAACAAAGCTAAACTCTAATTAAAAGTATGAAAACTGTTAAGAAAAAAGAACAGAGAACAACCAAGTAAAGCTCTGCCCAGGAGAGTAAAAAAGTACCGGGAAATAAAATATGGATACTGTGTTAATATTGTACTCAATTAATAGGATCTAGCCAAAAGTTTACCTGAGTGAAAATAAACAAGGCTTCCACATTGATTTGTACTTAACGTGTTTCAAAGTAAAAGGCAATTAAAAAAAGATAAAACTTTGTTCTTAGCTTTTGAAATTAATCAAGAGAACTAAAGCCAATATCCTGAAACCTTTTACCTGACATTGTTAAATGTTAAACACAGCCAAACCTGATTTTATAGCTGAATCAAGTTGTTTGTCACAGTGTTGTTATTGTTAACTTAAAGAAAACTAAAAGTTTTTGGTATTTGAAATGAATCTAAAAATAAATGTTACATGAAATACTTACGAAAATTAGAAATGTTGCCTTGCAACTAACTGAAATAAGTTGAAGTACTAACATTTTTTTACTAAAACTGAAAATATAAATATGAAAGCTAATTAAAAATATTAACTGTACTATAATAGTATTCAAATAATACTTTAAAAAATGGTTTGTAGACTGATCGCTGACTGTGTTTGCACTCAAGTTCATATACAATATTGGTTTAATTAAACATTAATTTAGGTTTAGACACCATACTGTATGCTGTGGTAATTTTTAGAAATGTACCTTCTACATTGAGATTTCACTGGTGAAGGTATAACTCAGCCATATATTTTTAATAAGAAGATAGATTTACGTCATTATGAACAGTAAAATATGTACTTTGGATCTTGAAGAGCTAAATGAAATTGTAAATCATTAGAAATGTAATGAGTAACAGTACAATTATTCATTTTTAATAGTACTTAAGATTAAGAAAAAAGAATTAAACTTATAGAAGTAGTGAAAACATGTTTGCTATCGTTCATCATCCATCTCAAAGAGATTCTTTATGGAGCCCCTGAAGAGACATGGTAATGAGAAAAAAATTCAATGTTCGCTCTAAAAAGTTTTGCATACCCCTCCCTCGCAAAAACATTAAAATATAGTTCATATTTTTGCAACGCAAAGTTTGTCAGGGAAACACATAACCTTTGTGAGCAAATTCATTGAAATCTTTTTTCCCCTCACATCTCAGATTTTATTCCGTCACCATGTCCCCTTCGGGGCTTCATATTTTTGGGCCAATTAGCTTTTGATGTATAAGTGCCACAAGTTGCACTGTAATATGCAGCAGCAACTCCGCACATGTGATGCAAAATCTTACATCTAATTGGGTGCTGAGTTTTCTCATCAGACAGATAAATAAAATCAACATGTACTTTAGAAAAAAAACCTAGCTCTAACATTGGTAAAATGTTTGTTCACAATGTAAATAGGCCCGTAGGAATGCACTGTTTGCTGTGTGTGTGAATTGAATGTGTATGTTTTGTTGCAGTACATGACTGCTGCTGCTGCTCCTATGCAGGGGACCTACATTCCCCAGTACACTGCGGTGCCTGCCTCAGCTGTCTCAGTGGAGGTGAGTTTCTGGGTGACTGCAAATCAATTCACTGGTCCAACTGATTAGATGAGCGCTGCTAATTGAAAATGTGGGGATCAGTTGCTTCGGGCCAAAATCCACCCACAACCTCCTTAGTGCCTTTTATTCCAGCTTTACAAGGCCTGACTCCAGTCTGGAGCGCGTCTTTAAGTTTAATCCTGTCTGAGTAGCAAACACAGCCCTATGGCCTTCTTTTTTCTGGAGGAGGTTAAACGGTATTTTTGTTTTTTGTGAGGGGGCATCCTGTAATTATGACATCATATCCTTCCAGGGAGTGGTGACGGAGGCTTCTCCACAGAGCGTTCCTCCCTCGTCGCAGGACGGTCAGCAACAGGCTCTGGGCGTGGACAACACCAGCGATCACGCGCCCACCTACTCTTTTCAGCCCGCCAAGTGAGTTTGAGAGACACTTCACATTGATAAGATGAATAGGAGACAAAGTATCTTGTTCCCATATGCATGATTCACCAGACACACAACGTTTTTTACAACATTGCATTTTGGTTCCAGTTGGGGGGAAAAATGTACAACATTTTTATAAAGAAATCAAATGTGTATTATTTAAAAAAATATATATCAAAACAAAACCTAAATGACCAGAAATGACCTGCTCCAGTTTTCTGAAAGAAATTAATACTTTTATTCAGCAAGGATGTATTAAATTTATGATTGAGATATTTATAATTCTATTTCTATTTAAAATAAATGCTGTTCTTTTTAACTTTCTATTCATTAAAGAATCCTGAAAAAAATGATCAGTTTCCACAAAAATATTAACTAGCACAACCGTTTTCAACATTGATAATAATAAGAAATGTTTCTTGAGCACTAAATCAGCATATTAGAATGATTTCCGAAGGATCATGTGACACTGAAGACTGAAGTAATGATACTAAAAAAATTGTAAATTGTAATAATAGTTCACAGTATTACTATTTTTATTGTATTTTGATCAAATAAATGCAGCCTAAGACTTTCTAACCCCAAACTTTTGGACAGTAGTGTATAAGACAGGTTACATTTTGCCTCCAAATACTATAATTTTATTCAACCAAAATAAAACAGTTTGGAAACATTGTTAAAAAAAAACAGTACTAAAACAAAACTGTAACCTTTGTAGAGCATTTTATTTAGATTTGAACATAGCCTGTGCATTTGAATTGGATGATTCCTAAAATGTTTCAATGCTAGCAACTTTTCTAACATTTCTGGGGGAAAATGCATATTTTATACTACCAAATCATTGTATGAAGTATGTAGGATAAAAAACGGCAGAAAAATTTGGAAGACTTAAAAATAAAGCTGGGCTTGGAGGTCAAGCTGAATTTTTATTTAGCTCAATAAATGCTGTTGTCATTGGGCCTTCAGGACTAAGTGATGATCCATGAGTGAACCTTGAATTGTATCCAGTATGCTTTTCAAACTCTCGTCTTCTCATTGGTTCAGATAACCAGAGGAGATGCAGGGCGTTGAGGTGACTGCGTTGCCTTGAGACTGGGGGACTGCGACGAGGGATCTTTGAAGACAAGAGCGCAAGAGATAGGAAAACCCGTTTGTGTCTACTTTTGCACAAGCATCTAAAAAAAAAAAACAACAACAAACAATTTATTTAACACCTGGCCCACACCGGAGGACCTTTGGAGAGCTCACAACCAGACAGGAAAAGAGAGAAATGACGTCTGGGAGATTGAGCCTAATCGGCTACCCGAAAAAACTTTACCTTCATAAAGTGAACGAATTCAAACAAGTACAAGTTTTCCTATTCTTTTTTTGAATGTGCAGGTAGGTTTTCAGAAACAGTGGGTTTTTCTATTAGACGAGGAAGCACGTTCTTGTAAAACAATGAGAGAAGGAGCAAAAGAAGTCTTCCTCGGATTCTAAGCTACTATTACTTTTCTTTTTTTATGAGTTAGATTTTAGTTTTCTAGAGAATATTAATGTTTTTTCATCTTTGTTGCCTTAATTTCGAGAAACATCTAAGACTTTTTCCTGTTTGAACTGAACAGACTGACAAATGCAGTGAAAATGACCCGACAAGGAAAGGAAAATTACCTGTATAAAGCATAGAAAGAAGAGAGAGGTCTCCTTGAGACGTTTTAAATTATCAGTGGTGACTATGTGTTTAAAAGAGAGGACAGACAAAAAAAATATTGTGGTCATGATGATGATAATGATGATTAAACAGAGTTGCATTTTTTTTAGAAACAGAGGAAAAAATGTTAATCCACTGCATCATGGGAAATGCAGTTTATTGTGTAGTGCAGATCATTTTTAATGGCATTATTGTTTTTATCTGCAATATTTTTTATGAGCTTTAAGGTGTTTTTAGCCTGCTTTGCTTGTTTCATTGCGGAAAAAAAAGAAAACTAAAACAGTAAAAAAAAATAAGGCAGTGCAAATCTACATAGATAAAAGCTTATGGATTAAATCGAAGCGGAAAAAAAAAAGCAAATGTGTGCAAAAAGCAATAGTAATAGGAAATTGTTGACAATTTCTTTAGACTTTCTTAGCTGTGGATCAAATGCAGCCCATGGATGGCATATTTTATACCAAAGATGAAGAAACCCCCCTCAAGACAGTGGAGTGGATCAATTTTTTAGTTTCTTTTTTTCTATTTGAGATGTTTTGGCATATTAATTTTGTTTCAGAAGTATCCGTTTGACCTTGACGGCCAAATTTGGTACTTTAGGGTTTAAACTTCCTTCCACTGTTGCAGAATCTATGTCAATCGTTCAGTTGAGAGGCAGAAAACCACCATCACTGATTCTCATGAGTGTGATCTCCCCACCAGAGGGTGTCAGAGAGCGGCTGAACCATCAATCACCTCGCGTCTGCCCGGCTGAATGATCTATACCTCTATCTCTGCACCTCCCAGTCGCCGACCCATGGTTGGTCACTATTAAACACGTTGCGCGTCCGTTCAGTTTGAGCTTTCTCACAAAGAAAGCCGTTTTCATCCTTTCAACTTAACAGGAAGCACTCACTAGTGTGTATATTTAAACTCTGTGTACAGATCACTACCTCATTGAAAGCAATTTTACCATGAGGAAACACAGGAGAATGTGTTGCGGGTCATAAAACACAAGCTTTGCTTCAGGGGCACTGAGAAACATTTGCAATTAGCATGACATTGTTCTGAGCACCTCCGTCCTTCTATGTAGATGTTTTTTGCGAACGAAACGCCTCATATTATATGCAAAGTTTCTTTAATCATCCAGATGCCATAGGAAATCTCTCGTGAAAACAACAGTCTTTACTTGAAAAACGAAGGCTCTGTCCCAAAGCCCTTGAAGTTGCTTTAAAGTCCAGATTTTGGTGACGTAATCCAGTTAGTAATCCGCAAGACAGCGAATACACATCGAGTTTGTTATTTGGGACAGGGTCTAAGGTTCCCATCGTCATGGGATTCGGCGGTTGCTCTGGTGCCTTGACAGCTCAGAATTAGGGTTAGAAATATCACGTGTGACATCTCGACTTTCCATATCTGAAATCTGCTTTCATTTTATCAGGCTGCCCATTCCAGAGGGGGGAAACTAGCAAACAGAAGAGTAGAAAGGGGTAACATCTCATATATGAATATATAAAACAAGGCTGCTGTCCTTTATTTACCATGAAGTAGATGTTTTTGATGCAATCTGATAGTACAAAAACTCTATAGAGCACTACAGTGATGACGTATTTGTGTAGGCCAACCCGGAAGTTAGCATCACCCTTGTTCACTTTTGACAAAAACTCTGTAGTATTTTTCCATTGGCTTTTAGATTATTGCAGAAAATAAGCTCTGTGACTATCTTCACAAATGAAGACAACTTTTATGAATTCTGAAGCGTGAATACAATCGCCACAAGTAAAAAGCTAGACGTACAGTAGGCTATAAACAAACTACACCACTGTCACATAACTTAAACATCACCACCTTCTGACAAACATTTCAGTCTTTATTTTCAAAAAACACAACGGGGGTATTAGTGATATATTTTAAGTTGTAGAATAAAATGTAAAAAAATTATTGAGCTCGACCCATTCAAAAAGCCCACTGACTTTTGGATGATGGAACCAGAAGTGCTAAAATAACTAGCTTCCGGGTTTTTGGCCTACAAAAATACATCATCCCTGCAGCCCTTTATTAACACATCAGTAAAGAGTTTCAAAACATGGTGAATTATGGACTGTCAGGTAAGAGTTGTTGAAGTTCTCTGGGAATAAATTCACCTGTTATTGAAGGGCCAACAAGAGACATCATGATCATTTAAATTTTTTCATGTGTTCATTTGAACGCCATCATGAACTCTTTGGTCTTGTTTTCCTACAATATGACCTCTATAAAAACTACATAATGATCTCAATTAGCCACTAGGGGACAGTATTATAGCAAAGTTGGTGTATGTTATCCTCTGGGATGACCGTTGCAGTGAGCTATGAGACAAGTTCACACTGTGGATTAAATCGATGCCAAGTTCATAAGACCAAGTCAGCACTGCTTCAACAAGCTAGCTTTTCATTTTTCACCTGTTTAATAAAAAAAAGAGAGAGAAAAAAAGTCACTGTGTTTTGTGTCTGTCATCCACTGTCTTCTTGGAGAGTTCTTTTTATCATGTGCTCGCTGCTATCAAGCATTCAGTATTTAAGGGGACAGAGAAAACTCAGGCTGCTGTCTCTTATGACAGGTGTGTGATGTCATTGAATGCGTTATACACTCTGCAGCCTTCATGCTTTTCATTAATGAGTGAATAAATGTGTCGGGTTAAGCTGAAGGTTTTTCTGACTGTAGGATGGAGTTCTCATCCCAACTGTAATTTAGTCAGCTAAAAACTTTCTATCCACTCTGAGGTTTTCGCTGGCTCCTATTCATTGGATGTGAGGTCCAAGCCATGCATTTTTATCTGTACATCTGATTGGCTGTCACTGTTGAGGTCATTGAATGACAAATGTTCGTTCGTTCGTTGGACTATCACGAAACAGCGTACTACATTCAACCAAATTCAAGACAAACAGCAAAACCTCAATTAGACACTAACGTACTGGCAGATGAAATAGAGAATTATTTATGGAAATGTTTTTTTTTTGTTTTGTACAGGTGTTGAAATATGAAAGAAGAACAGTTTAACGATGCTACAATGTTTTTTTTTTTTTTTTAAGTTGCTTCACTTTCTTGCCTCCCATGTGCTCGAGCTGTGATCCTGAGAGTGTCTGTAGACCAGTGGATGTTAGGTTTAAACTTCTGTTTATATTTTTTTCTTTTGATGAAGCTTTCAATAAAAAAATCTACAAAATCACGGCAATTTTCGATTCTTGTTGAGCTTTTCTTTTTGTGACTTTTCATGCTGTTTGTTGAAAGAGCCAATGTTAAAACTAGTGTTCCTGTACGCAACAATGAGTACAGTGCGAGCTGTGATGTCCAATTCACAAATAAATTACTCTTTTGAACTTTCTTTTAATAAGTCATTCAAAAAGATTCACAAAATAGCCTCAAACTCAACATAAAACCATAAAAATTTACGCTACTTAAAATACAATAAACATTTACTGAAATAAAACATTTAAAAAAACTAGTAGCAAATCCAACATTTCTCGTTTCCATTTAGTTTAACTTAATGTACTAAACTAACTCTGAAATGCTGAACTGAAATAAAAATACATAAAAACTATATAAACATATTTTTTAAAAACTACTAAAAAAATGGCAAAAATAACACTAAATTACTAAAACTTTTTAAAAACAATTCAAACAAAAAAAGAACAATATAAAATAAAAAGTAATTGAAAATATTAATTAAAAACTATAATTGTTATCTCAATGATACTAAAATAACACTCCTGACTCCTTCACTGAACCGCGAGTCATTTTTCAGTTATGTCCGAATATGTTGGGTTCTAAAATTAGTATTTATTGACTGGTTGTTCATATGTAATTAAAAGTTTTGTAGTATTTAATTAATAAAGGTATTCTAAAGAAAGAAAAAAATATATATATTATGCAAAAATATTATTGTTATTGATTAGCATATGCAATTTATTTTAATTATATCGACTTACTGTAACAAAAAATGCCTTAGTTTAAATAAATGAATGTCCTGTTAAATAAATGAGAAAATCCTAATGTCTACAAATTACAGTACAATTGACAACAGTACAACGGCCACAGAGTGACAAAAACTATACTCTCTGCAGAGCAGTTCTAGCATGCAGTGGAAAGAATGAGAGGTCAGTGAACCCTGCCCTCCTCTATAGGGCCTGTAACTATTTAGGCCTGTCCTCTGCCCACTCCTTCAAGGCTGATCGATAGAGGGATTGTTCGGACACACAAGTGACTGTTTCAGTCTTGTGCTGACCTTTCAACCTGACCTCCCCCACCCCGCAACCCATCTGTCTCCTCCAGTGCATACTATACTCATTTTCATATCTGACATTTAGCTACTGTAAAAGAGGGGGACGGGGACTCTCTCTTTTTTTTTTTTTTTTTTTTATCTGGATAATTTTAGTGTCTTTTCTGACACGCTGTGTTTCTTGTTTATTTTTCTGTAGATGCATTACGCTGTTTGAGACATGATTGTGTTTCTTGCATGTAATGGTCACTGCTACTTCCTGTAATTTTGCCATTTGCAGACAATGTGAATTTTATTTCAGATTTATTTTTTATATATTTATTATAATATAACAATATTATTCTATTATTTGTATTTCACCTAAAATAGCTAATTATATAATAGCATATTAGTCAAATTTGACTGTTTTTAATTTTAAATACAAAAGATTATTTAAAGATTATTTTTCTGATATGCTAAAGATTATTTTTGTTAATCCTTAAATGCCCAATAACTGATTTTAAGTTGTTTTTTATTTTATTTAATAATGATTAATATACTTATCTTAATTATATATGAAACTATTATGATTCTCAAGTTAAAGTGAGATTTATTGTCATTCTGCTATATGTGGAGACATTGAAAGGAATGAAATGTGCTACATAAACATAAACATACAAACACATAAAACAAGAAAACATATAGCTAACCCATATAAATCTACATATAACTATGACATATAGCTTATAAAACATATATCCTGCTTTATAAAATTACATATTATTATATAACCTGTATAAACCTACACATAGCTATCCTATTGAAAGGAGAAATCTGACTATACATATACTTTAGACGTATGCTTAGATTTACACATGAAGCAGTTATACAGAAGCCATTCAGGGCAAAAACGGTGCAAACAGGGATAGTGCAAGATAAAAGAAAAATTCAAGTGTCCAGTGCACATATAGGGAGAAATGAGAGTATAACCGAATATGGACTCATTCACCTATGCATAGCCTAGTCTCGCTCGTATAGTATTGCACATAAGAATAATAAAGACATTTTGAAGTGAACAGTTATTGGGGAACAGTCGCAGCAAGAGGTTACAGTAAGTGTGTGGGATAGGGTGGGAGTGGGAGGGGGATGTGACATGTTTCTGGTTCAGGATGTATAGGGGTGATTGGGCTCTCACAGCCTGGCAGAGCGGGCTCTGATGCTCCGGTACCGTCTTCATGATAGGTGGGGTCTTTCACAATAGTGCTGGCTTTGCTGGAGCATCGTGCATGGAGCATGTCCAGGGAAAAGGGATACCGATGATCTTTGCAGCTGTGTTCACTATCCGCTGTAGGGTCTTGCAGTCTACAACGCTGCAGTTCTCACAGCTGGTCAGCACATTCTGAATGGTGTCCCTGTAGAATGCGTTGAGGATGGGTGAGGGAGACGTGCTCTTTTCAGCCGGCGCAGGAGTGGAGGCGCTGCTGGGCCTTCTTGGAGAGGGGTGTAATGTTGGTGGTCCAGGTGAGATCTGGGATGTGCTCCCACAGGAATTCAGTGCTGCAGACTCTCTCCACTACGGTGGTCGAGAGAGCTCAATGCGCTGCGACTGAAGAAAACACATGCAAATAGAAAAAGCACGAGCCAATTAAGAAAACATAGTCATCAGTTTGACAACACGTGTGCTGCAAATATTCACAACGCAACCAAATACAGAAACACGCATCAAATAGCACAAAGCTCAACGCGCTGCAATGCAAGAAAACGCATGCAAATAGAAAAAACACCAGGAAACATCTTCATCAGTTTTTGACAACACATGTGCTGCAAATAATCACAACGTAAACAAATACAGAAACACGCTGCAAATACTCACAACAATTGACGAACCTGGCTGGGACACGCTTATTGTTCGATGTCTACTCGTCAGTGTTGTTGATGACCTGAAAGGGGAGTGTTTTGTTTATTTTCACTTCCTGATCATATGTGGGTTGTGAGTATTTGCAACGTGTTTCTTTATTTGGTTGCATTGTGAGTATTTGCATCTCGTTTCTATTTGGTTGCATTGTGAGTATTTGCAGTGTGTTTCTGTATTTGGTTGCGTTGTGAGTATTAGCAGCGTGTTTCTGTATTTGGTTGCATTGTGAATATTTGCAGCGTGTTTCTGTATTTGGTTGCGTTGTGAGTATTAGCAGCGTGTTTCTGTATTTGGTTGCATTGTGAATATTTGCAGCGTGTTTCTGTATTTGGTTGCGTTGTGAGTATTTGCAGCACGTGTTGTCAACGTGTTATTTGCATGCGTTTTCTTCAGTTGCAGCGCGTTGTTCTCTCAGCCACCATACTCCACAGTTGAGCTTTCAGTGGTCAGTGGCAAACCACCTCCTTTGTCTTCCCCACATTGAGGGGGACAAGTTGTTTGCACCACACCATTCAACCAGTTGTGTCACTTCCTCTCTGTAGAGTGTTTCATTGTTGTTGTTGCTGATGAGGTCTACCGCAGTGGTGGCATCTGCAAACTTGATGTGGTTGGAGCTGAAGTTGGCAGTGCAGTTGTGAGTGTGAAGAGCAGCGGACTGAGCACACGACCTTGTGGGGCACCTGTGCCAAAGACTTTAGATATACAAAGACTGTGTGCGCATATTACTTATGAATGGATGAAAGTGCAATGCACAATATGGCGGAATAAGTCCCACCTGCTAAATTCACAAGTTCAGACTTACAAATAATTGGATAGAGTAAAAGCTTTATGCGTATTTGGCGTCTGTCCGAGGGGAGGGCTCCGAGCTAATAATTTGGCCTGAACCCAGAGTACTCCATCTGGGTTGTACTAGGAATAGTTAGACCTAGAAGTGAGGAGATGGGGCGGTGGAGGGATGCTGATAAACAACGAACCGAGGTAAGTCTGCTGTGTGAATACCTCTTATATCGTTAATTGAGTTGATTAACTGAATGCACTCCTCTCGTATTAATTAGGTTAATTATCTGAACATGCTCCTCCCGAACCGCACATGCTCATTGGCTGATCTAGCCTGAAAAATATGCTTTTTTCCCCAGAATGGGAAAGAAAGGTGATTTAAGCAATTTTGAGCGTGGCATGGTTGTTGGTGCCAGACGGGCCGTATTTCACAATCTGCTCAGTTACTGGGATTTTCACGCACAACCATTTCTAGGGTTTACAAAGAATGGTGTGAAAAGGGAAAAACATTCAGTATGCGGCAGTCCTGTGGGCGAAAATGCCTTGTTGATGCTAGAGGTCAGAGGAGAATGGGCCGACTGATTCAAGCTGATAGAAGAGCAACTTTGACTGAAATAACCACTCGTTACAATCGAGGTATGCAGCAAAGCATTTGTGAAGCCACAACACGCACAACCTTGAGGTGGATGGGCTTCAACAGCAGAAGACCCAACCGGGTACCACTCATCTCCACTACAAATAGGAAAAAGAGGCTACAATTTGCAAGAGCTCACCAAAATTGGACAGTTGAAGACTGGAAAAATGTTGCCTGGTCTGATGAGTCTCGATTTCTGTTGAGACATTCAGATGGTAGAGTCAGAATTTGGCGTAAACAGAATGAGAACATGGATCCATCATGCCTTGTTACCACTGTGCAGGCTGGTGGTGTAATGGTGTGGGGGATGTTTTCTTGGCACACTTTAGGCCCCTTAGTGCCAATTGGGCATCGTTTAAATGCCACGGCCTACCTGAGCATTGTTTCTGACCATGTTCATCCCTTTATGGCCACGATGTACCCATCCTCTGATGGCTACTTACAGCAGGATAATGCACCATGTCACAAAGCTCGAATCATTTCAAATTGGTTTCTCGAAAATGACAATGAGTTCACTGTACTAAAATGGCCCCCACAGTCACCAGATCTCAACCCAATAGAGCATCTTTGGGATGTGGTGGAACGGGAGCTTCGTGCCCTGGATGTGCATCCCACAAATCTCCATCAACTGCAAGATGCTATCCTATCAATATGGGCCAACATTTCTAAAGAATGCTTTCAGCACCTTGTTGAATCAATGCCACGTAGAATTAAGGCAGTTCTGAAGGCGAAAGGGGGTCAAACACAGTATTAGTATGGTGTTCCTAATAATCCTTTAGGTGAGTGTGTGTATATATATATATATATATTTTTTTTTATTATTATTTTTTTTATTATTATTATTATTACATCACATCTTTTAGTAGTTATCATTTGAAAGCTTATGATCTCAGAATTCATCCTGTGTAAACTGTTTTGAAATTGGACGTTGCGTTACCATAGAAATGGTACTCTTTGATTAGGCTCCTCCCCTTTTGGGCATCATCTTTCATAATTTATTATCAAAACCTTTTCTAATCTTGACAAAACATATATTGTCAGAAAGGTCTGAGTCTCAAGGTTCCATATTTAGTGACAGAAGTGATATTTGTATAGAAATTTATTAATTTGTTACAGCAGAATAAAATATAAAAATATTTATAAAATAAATTCAATGGAATTCAATGGCACCCGCTGGCTATTTTTGGTATTACGCCTAAACAAAATCTCATGGGAACTTCAATTTTTGTGATATCAACTTTAAATTTGGAACACAACTTAGTTAGATATATGGCTTTAATTTTATAGTAATTTTATAGTAAAAAATATTTTGTAAAATATTTATTTTATATAAAAGAAAAAATATTAACAAAGTAAAGTAAGATTTACTGTAAATTTAAACTTCCAGAACTTTTTCATACTTTAATTTTTAATAATCTGCTGACTGTTTTCTTTAAAACAAGACCAAACTTAGGTCTATATTCCAAAGCATTCTTGAATTACAACCATTTAAGTTTGTATAGTGCATTTTAATGTCCATTATCAAAAGGTGGGGTGACAGTTACCGTTAAATACCATTATTGAGTGCTTTAGAGTTACAATTTATTTTTTATCAATAAAATAAAAAAATTAAATCTTGCAATCAGGCTCTCTCTACATGTACATTTGGCAAACAATTTGGATTTTTGTTTGTCTTGTTCTGTCAGATTGGAGCTGTACTTGAAAACAAATGTCCGGCTGTATTACATGTACAGGTTTTGCTTAAACGGCACTTTTAACTCAGTGACCAACCTAGTTTCCCATTTCCCATGGAATGACTGCTCATGATTTGTGCCATTAACACACTTTCCATTGTCTCGTCTTTCTTTTCATCCCATCCTTCCCTGTTTCACATGCCTCACCCGTTCCTTCCTCACTGCCACTGCATCTTTTTCCCCTCTTTTGTCTTGTTCTCTATGTTAATGTTTCATAAGGTTGTATCATGCTGTGCTGGCACTGCCTTGAAAGACTCTGAGCTTGCATAATGTGAAGCTGGAACAGCTGCCAAAAAGTGTTTAGTCTGTTTCTCTCTCTCTTTCTATGTCACTCTCCCCCTCCTCAAGATGTAATGGGGAAAATTTTTCAAAAGTTAGCAGCTCCAGGGTCAAAGGACACATTAACTCAACCAGTTGGATGGATTTACCCATTACACCTTCAAAAATCAAAACACAGTCACTGGCTTTTTTATCTAAATAATCAAGTGAAACTGTTTATTGCTTCCAGCCAAACTTTTCTTTTAAATCTGAACAGAATTTCAAAATCTCTGGGATGTGGCGCAATCCTGCATTCCTCTGGAATTGAGTTACTGTGTCTTGTAGCAGCTGGGCAGCAGCAATGTATTATTTATTGTAACATATTTTGTCTCTGACAGAAGTGAGTTATGTCATGGCAATCAGTTTTGTTTCTGTGGCTGCATAGAATCTTCTAAAGCAACATCATTCACACATTTCTACAAATCCCGCTTGCCTTATGTTTGTTTATTAAATATTTTGGCTGGCTAAAATCTGCTTGCTAGAGCTCATATATATATATATATATATATATATATATATATACATATATACAAACATTTCAGTATTTTGAGAGCATATAGGGAGATCGACTCGATTACGTAATTTGCAGTGCTTCGTGGGAGTGGGCGGAGCTAAAGAGACATGGAAATTCTGCTTTTTTTACTTGGAATTCTACTTTTAAAATCGATTATTTAAAAAAATAAGCTTAAATAATGCGGACTGATGGCTTCAACAACAGAAGCAAGTACCATGGATTAACAAACTCATAGCTCACAGTATGCCTGTCTTTAAAGGTTTAAAAGTTATCTTTCAAAATCAATTTCGCAATGGAGAAAATTAATTTTTTACCAAGTTTTTACTTCCAGACCATAACGAATCAATCAATTCCCTATGGACAAAATCAGGTTACGCCCTACATGTCTTTTTGTTCAAGAAGCCATTTTACTCAGATACACATCATACTTCGGAAGAAAAGACCATTCCAAATTCTGTTTCATACCGACTTTATTAATGGTTCATTCTGAACACTTAGCCTGAGTATTAAACTTGTGTGTGACACATCCTGCAACATTTATACTATACGGACATGAATGATATGATACATATAAGCCACCTAAAAACCCACCCCACACTAGCAACCCCATAGCAATACGTTAAAAAACACCCACAACACCCCTGTGTTGTTTTGTACTGGCCACCACCACCCCATTTTCTTAAATAAATCTATATTTTGCCTTCAGCTACCAATAAAAGTGGAGCCGTCTCAGTTTAAATTGACCATATCTCAACACATTTCACCATATTTGAGTCTTTTGCAGATTATCCCACACAATCAGAGCAGAAAATGTGAAAAGGCTGCAGACTTCATTCCAGTGAGGGTACACATCATTCTGCTGCATATTCATTGGCACTTTGCACCTGCAGTTTAGTCTAAAACTATTTATGGTTGCACTTTTGGATTTTTCTTCTTACTAAATGTGTAGCTGCCTCAGATGGTCTGTCAGCGGAGGCAGTTTAGGCTCAGCGGAGATGCTTCTGGAAGTCTCGGAAGGTCTGTGATGTCCCTGATTGGTCAAGCACCACGTCTGGAGATATATATATATATATATATATATATACTGTGTACATATATACATACACACATATCATAAAACTCTCCAGAATGTGGTGCTTGACCGCTGCTCATATGAGGTAGCTACGCATTTATGAAGTAAAATCAAAGTACAACCATAAATAAAACAGTATTTTGCACATCATCATCACAGTACAAAAACTGATGATGCTGAAAGTGATTGGTTCTTTTTACTAAAGGGCGGGGCTTACATTTAGCGGGCTTTCATTTCTCCCATTTATTTGTCTCTAAAGAGTTTTGTTTCCCTCCCCTTTATACTGCCAATACATTTGTTACAGTATTGGTTTTATGTATTGCATAACAGTAAATGAAAAGTACATTGTTTTTGTAGAACTTTATTTTGAAAGTGTTTTTCCAATGCCTTGTGTTTTTGCTAGCTCTGTTCCATCTCTCTTAAAAAGAGCTATGCTGTTTTGAGCTGTGAAACGATATTCAAGGGTCTCTGTGTTTTTGTTAGTAACAGAGACAGATGGGATGGTGTCAAGTTTCATTGTAATATAACACTCTCTGCCTCTCTCCCTTTAATGCAAACTGACAAGCACATACCTCTCAAAGACAACGGATGACACAACAGGCTCTCAGCCTTTGCAGTAAAAGCCAAGTCTCCATCTCAATTCCTAAGCGCCAGATCGATTACCTCAGCGCTATGGAAACCGTTACGAAGGATCTCATCCCTCATTACAAAGCACAGACCTGAGAGTCAAGCCTCTCAAGAGGCGAAGCGGAGTAACGACCTTCATAAAGGAGAGAAACCAAAAGCTGAGTGATTGACCAGGCCCTGGAAGGCTGAAGCATTCATCAAGATGACAGCCGCTAGGTGTCTGGCTGAACGGAGGACAGGACATCATTGAACGAACGTTTTCGTACCTTAATACAAGAGATAGTTTACCCAAAAATGAAAATTCTTCATTTACTCACCCTCAAGTTGTTCCAAACCTGTATGAATTTCTTTCTTCTGCTGAACACAAAAGAAGATATTTTGAAGAATGTCTGTAACCAAACAGTTGATGGGCCCTATTGACTTCCGTTGTATTTTTTCCAACTACGGAAGTCAATGGGGTCCATCAACTATTTGATTACCGACATTCGTCTAAATATCTTCTTTTGTGTTCAGCAGAAGAAAGAAATTCATACAGGTTTGGAACAACTTGAGGGTGAATAAATGATGACATATTTTTTAGGTGAACTATCACTTTAAAGTGAAGAAAGATTTTAGTTCACACAAAAATGAAAATCTGTCCTTCAGTTACCCTGTATGAATTCAAGAATAGGCTATATAATATAAATATATTGAAAGTGATTTTTAAAAAGTGATTACCAAAAGGACCATGAAAAGTAACACTACCACTGAGGAATAATATTGAACTTTGAGTTTGAAAAAAACAAAAAATAGAAATCAGAAAGGACAGATTATTACTTTTATTACTGTTGTTGCTGTTATATACAGTATATATTTATATATATTATATTATACATATCATTTTATAATTATAAATATTTTATATACAATAACAATAAATAATTAAATATAATTATTATTTGATAATTTATTTATTTAACATTTTATTGATTAATTAACCCAGAAGAAAAGATTGTTGCTCAAGTGTAGGTGGCTTAAAGTTAATATAATTGCATTAATTTTATATAAAGGCATTTATGATCCAAGTTGATATCCTCTTCACTCTTCTTTCTGTCTTTTTCCACCAACGTTTTCCAGGAGCTTTAGTGGGAATATCACACAGACAGTTTTTTTCTCTTGTTTCCATTCCCCCTTTCAAGATATGACTAACTCCTAAGTAGAGAGGTTGCCATGGCGTCCTCCATCAACAGGCACAAACAGTGGCAGCAGCATGTAGTGTGTGAATATCCAACACAACAGTGGCAGTGGCAGCAGCATGTAGTGTGTGAATATCCAACACAACAGTGGCAGTGGCAGCAGCATGTAGTGTGTGAATATCCAACACAACAGTGGCAGCAGCATGTAGTGTGTGAATATCCAACACAACAGTGGCAGCAGCATGTAGTGTGTGAATATCCAACACAACAGTGGCAGCAGCATGTAGTGTGTGAAGATCCAGGGCAACAAAGCCGCGCACTCCACAGACTGCTAGTGTCAATCCAGGTGTAGACTCTACCTTTAGTTTTTTTGCCCTTCACAGTTGTTGAACGATGTGTTCCCATTGAGATCTTGGGTAAAAACTTGGATACTAATCGATCCAAGACTGCCCGGTTTTGCCCTATGACAACAACAGCAACAAAAACTTTTATAATCACATAAAATGGTGGCAAAGATTGCACTGTGTGTACCTTTAGACAATTTTTTTTTTGCGGATCATCAGAGATCAGTGATAGTTACCTCTGAGATCTAGGCCCTCCTGAGAGAGGAATGTGTATTTTCCAGGCAGGTTAGGCCTGCGGTGGTTGTATAGTGAATCAGAGACATATGGGTGGCGGTAGAGAATGGGTGAATTATAGCTTCTTTCAAAGCCCTGTTTGTTTTCCTATAGAGCAGGATGGGGCATTACGTCATCCTAGTGTTTTAACTGCACACGGGTCACTGCCGCTGTGTGTGTGTGTGTGTGTGTGTGTGTGTGTGTGTGTGTGTGTGTGTGTGTGTGTGTGTGTGTGTGTGTGTGTGTGTGTGTGTGTGTGTGTGTGTGTGTGTGTGTGAGCACACGTGTGCTGTTAGGGCATTCCAACGGCTTTCAGCATATTACAGATTATCTCTACAAAGATGCAATGGCCCAATGGGAACAGGTTTTGGGAAGCCTGCTAATAAGTTAACTGATGAATGAAATGCTAAATTGAGTCCACTGACATGTTGAATATTGGCTAAAGCCTGCTGACTGCTTCCATCTTCTGTGGTATGTAATATCCCAGACTCAGCATGGACGCTGGGCTGTTAGGACCGGGCCTCGTGTATCACATACATACATGATAGAAGAGTATTTCTACAGTTCAGTGAAGTTTATCACTGATATTTTTTAATAAATGCAGTTTTGACATATTTCCTTCAGAAACTGGAAGATGGGGTAAGAAATATAGAAAGACTTGCCATTTTAAGAAAAGAAAAAAAAACAGCCAATAGTGTTTAGTTTATATCACAGACAAGTGCTGTGGCAATTTCTACCAAACTCTGATTCTGATCAAAAAGTCTGTTGTGTTATATTTTGTTCTAGGTATTCAAATTGATTTTCTTGTTAGCCTTTTGTAGCAATATTAGTTCGCTGTAATATCCTGAATATTGGGCAGGCTATATGGGTTAACCATAGACATGAATACATAGATACCACATTCGGCCACTCACACATCGGCACGCATCACGCCATCTTAGAACGGTCAACGTTTTTACAACATTGTAAAAACCACCAAGATTTAAATTCCCGAAGAAATTGGATAACCATTCACAGGTGAGAATTTGTTAGTTTGTGTTTTTAAATGTATTAACTCAATATAATGGTTTTAAACTGTGGTAACATTTTAGTGTCATGTTAGCTGGCATCTTCTTGTTGTATTGTGTTATCATCTGCTAAAGTCTATTGCAGGTATAGATATCATACTCCTTTATATCATATCAGATATCATATTCCTTTACTTAAAAAACCGGGGGCTGATTCAAGTAACTTTGATCATTTTCGCCCCATCTCAACTCTTCCTTTCCTTTCTAAAATTTTGGAAAGGTGTGTTGCAGCTGAAGTCCAGAATCAACTGTCTCACAATGGTCTGTACGAGCAATTTCTATCTGGGTTTCGACCTTACCATAGTGTTGAGACTGCTCTAGTTAAGATCTCCAATGACCTATTGTTAGCTGCTGACTCTGGACTTTTATCTATTCTAATTTTACTTGATCTAAGTGCAGCATTTGATACTATATCACACAGCATTATGTTGCACAGATTGGAGACTATTGGAATTATTGGTACTCCTTTGACTTGGTTTCAATCATACTTTACGGGCCATACTCAATTTGTACAGTTGAAGCAGTTCTGCTCAAAGACTTCATATGTCAGTACAGGTGTCCCGCAGGGCTCAGTATTGGGTCCTCTTTTATTTATCATTTATCTTTTACCCCTTGGTAATATTTTTAGGAAATTTGGCATTCAATTCCACCTATATGCCGACGACACCCAACTTTATCTGTCCTCTAAACCTTCCGCTAATTTTCCTCCATCTGTCCACTCAGACTGTTTGGCAGAGATTAAAGAATAGTTTACTTTAAATTTTCTTAAACTTAACTACTAGTTGGCTTAAAAAACAATCTGTCGAAATCTACATGCTCATCTGTGAAAATAGTTAAGTTTCCATATTGATTTTTGCAACAGTCTTTTTTATGGATTGCCTTCTAAGGTACTCAATAAACTCCAATTAGTACAGAACTCGGCTGCCCGAATCATCAGCAGAACTCCTCTAGCTGAACATATTACTCCCGTACTACAACACTTGCACTGGCTCCCGGTAAAATATCGTATTAATTTTAAAATTCTTCTTCTTACTTTCAAAGCACTCAATAACCTTGCCCCTTCATATTTATTGGACCTTCTTCATATTTATACTCCCTCTCGGATTTTAAGATCGTCTTCTTCACTCACTCTTGTTCTCCCTAGAACTTGCACTACTTCTATGGGGTCCCGAGCTTTTAGTCATGCAGCTCCTTATTTATGGAACCTGCTGCCACAGGATGTGCGAAACAGTGAAAGTATTCATGTTTTTAAATCTCGCCTTAAGACCCATCTTTTCTGGCAGGCTTTTATGTGATTATTTTTATATTTTAATACTTGTATCCAAGGTTTTGATAATGAGTATTTGATTATTGTTGATGGTTTTATTGTGTCTGTAAGGTGTCCTTGAGTGTCATGTAAGGCGCCTATAAATAAAATGTATTATTATTATTATACATGCGTACAACTACGGTTGCACATACACAGTCGACTTGTTCTCAAATGTTCACGGACCAGCTTTGATCGTTCCAATATGGTGGGCGGCTTATGTATAGCAGCCCATAGAAACAGCAGCAGTGAGGCATCTATATTTATATATATATCTATGGGGTTAACTGGCTAACCAGTTAGCATATGCTAAGCTATCGGGTTGCTAACAGTAAGATAACTAAAAACACAAAGAAAGAGAAATGGTTATATTCACCAGTCAGGCACAGAATATCCTAAATAAGTGTAAGAGTGTACATTTTAAATGTTTTAAAAAAGTTTTATTTGTGATTTTTTTTAGGAGTACACAGGCATATATACTAAGTTAATGTAGTCCACAGTTAACTAAAATTACAAAACATATAGAGTTAGATATTGAATATTGTATTTACATATTACAAAATAATGTTCTCATCCTGTATATCTGTTAAAAGTTTATTTTGTGTTTTTTTTTAGGAGTACTAGAGTTACATGTAGATGCTAATCTAATATAATCCATAGATAAAAGACTCAAAAAATAAAAATGAAAGTTTATTTGCATATTACATATTATATAAGAATATTCTAATCTTGAAACATTTACTCAATGTATGTCTTGACCCTGGGTTCCAGACGTTAGATTATCACTGCTGTTGCTGTCCTTTAGGATTGCCGTGTCCTGGGACGTCAGAGGGGCCCCTCTCTCTGGCTGTGTTTTAGTTGTATCCGAAGCCAGGCACATCTGGACCCGATTAGGCCTGTAATGTCACATGGACCATCAGATCATTGTCTCTACCTCATTCGGTTCACAACGTCCCCACCTCCAACATTTAAACAGTTATTAGAGTTAATCACACGTAATCACAGACATGTTTTACTATATGCCTTCGGTTTAGTCTTCAAAATGTTATGGCTTGAGAAAAACAGAACATGAAAAAGTCAGTGTGACTCCTTCTAGCTTCTGTTTCACAAGCTAAATGTACCGTTTATGGAAGCAATGAAAATAATTTTTCACACAGTCCTGTTACAATATGATTTTTTTTCTTCATACACCTCATGTGTATAAATTAATGTAGTTAGTAGGCAGTTAGCAGACACTTTTATCAAAAAAAAAAAAAGTTGATTGGACCAAATACCTCTCTAATCACATTTTCACTTGCTCTTTTTGCTTTCATAGACATTTTGTTCATAAAGGAATTACATACATATACATAAATACATTACATACATTTTAGTATCAGGTGCTCTTGTATTAAGTTCTGCATATAATCTTGCTAGGCTATAATCTATCAACTGTGCTGGAGGAGGTTGTTTCAGGCCTCAGGGTCTCTCCAGCATGTATTGACGTAGCTGTGTACACATTACACTCTCAATGGTCCCGGCCTGCCAAACCTCATTTTGTCACTATCTCTCTGCCCCCGCTGAGAGTGATGTTTTCCAACAGGAAAAAAAACTCAATTAGCAGGGTGAGTCTCCCAGACAACCACAGGAATCACCTGATCATTAAGAACTGACACTAATTAAAGCAGATTTGTCTTTCTAAATTAAGCTGGAGATATGATCTCACCTCAGCTTTCTGAGTTGAAATTTAAAGGTCAGAGGTCGGAAAAAGGATTTCAGACATCCAGCTTCTTGGTGTCTCTCTCTTTCTCTCTCTCTCTCTCTCTCTCTCTCTCTCTCTCTCTCTCTCTCTCTCTCTCTCTCATTTTCTTCCTCTTTTTACTACCTTTCCGGTGCAAAAGGAATTCACATCTGCCCATGTAGCTGTTATGTTACGCTCTAAACATGCATACAGTCTAGACTGCGGTGGTTGTGCCTGTTCAAGAAAGTCTCATAAAAACAGATTTGGAGAGCTCTGGCTTATATTTTAGCCAATTCCGTATGTGCTGGCCTCGAAAGTTCATTACAATCATATTTTTTTTCTGTCTGTGCTTCTTAAATGGATGCTTAGGTAGCTCATAGACTTTGAGTGGTTGCCAGGGTGTTGCTATGGAGTGCTGGGAATTTTCATTGTTTATTTCACTTTTGTCTTTGTTTCCCTGTTCCTGTTGGCAGTTTATGCATTAGTGGTGGTTTTTTTTTTCAGGAATAACTCTTTCTGCAAGTTACAAACATACAGCAGTAGGTGGCTACAAGTAACTGTCTTTATGAGTGAGTCATTAAATCGAGTTGTTCAAAAACAAGTGACTGCTGTTATGAGGGAGTCATTGAATCATTTACTCAGGCTGTGTTTTAGTCCACTTTTTTCATGCCCTTCCCTTGCTAACTTCCCTCCTTCTTCTTCACGAGTGCCCACTAATGATTGAACCCTTGCACTGTGTTTAAATGGAACCATGTTGCATTGTGGTCTATGTGTCTGCCTGAAGTGTACATACGAGAATACTCGCTCCCTCTGTCAAAATTGAGGGGTCGAGGGTCTGTCCAAATAAACTTCCCTCGTCCACTTGACGAAGTTGAATGCACTTCAAAATGGTGGCAGGGATTCCCCCGAGGAGAAGTACTAAGATAATTTCAGAGTGTATGTCTTAAATTTAAAAGTAGCCTCAGAAAAGTTGTTCAAAAATACTGATTAATTCACAAACGACTTGCTACAAACAACAATTGAAGGCCGAATCTTTCGTTAAACCGATTTGTTCAGAACACTGATTCATTCAAGTATGTGTGAATCAATTATTTACTCGCAATTCCTTCAAAAACTAGAAGGTGCACAACTGCGGTGACGAGGAAAAAATAGACAAAGTAACTAGCGATATGCGTCTGACTGAAATGTACGTTTCTCAATGTTAACGTGTTTTTTTAACTCGCCGTTGCATTCGTGCTGCTGGTCTGAATATTCCTACATTCTGAACAACAACAATCTTGCTTGTGTGGATGGATAGCATTTCTCAGATATATAGATCTTTGATGATTTCAATGACAAACGTCTTATGAGATAAATCTTGAGAAATAAAACACATTTTCCTTCTGTCCAACCAATTCCAGAAAAACTGAGATTTTAAATAGACCCCATTTGTCATTTTTCTTTCCTACAGGGTCACCTGTACATTCTCAAACAGACAGACAACATCACTGAGAATTCGCCATGCATGACTAATGCATTAAAACACTCAATTGCATGTCACCTTCTGCCACTTCCGTCAGCATAACCACAATCACTCTCTACAGGGCAATAAAAACACAAGTGGAATAAGCTGATTTTAAAAGGACAGTTGTCTGGTGAACGTGTGGAGTGAAGGAAGGAGAAGGGAGGGAGGGGAAGAGTAGGCTGTGTGTGTTACATACCAGAGTGGTGAGATCGAGCATGTAGAGAGGACAAGGATAATTTAGAAACACATAGCACTCTGCTCGGCAAACACACGCAATGCACTCGCTCCTGCATTGTAGAGCATTACAATGTTTGAGCTGTGTGGGGTTTTGAGGCTGAGTGTGTGCATTTATATGTGAAGACAAATATATATCCTGCTGAAAAATCCATCTTAAGCTGTTGTCTGTGTTTTGGAAAATGGTAGTTGGTTTATAGCTAGTCTGGACGTTTACACGACAACGATATACTAAAAACAGAAAAGTTTTTCCTTTGCGCTTTTCGCGCACAGACTACAACATTGTTAAAACTATCCCCATTCACATGGGGATAGTCCTAAACTATCCCCATTCACATGGGGACAAAACGACTAAAAATGCTGAATTTTGCATGCCATGCAAGTAGTTGGCGATGTCACTTTGAGAAGAAACGTGCATGATGTCACTGTTTTTACAAATTCATGTTTTTGTAGTTTACACGGAGACAATAATGATATCGTTTTCAAAAACGCAATTTGAAAACTGTTTTAAAGGTTTGCGTTTTTAGGCCCCAAAACACCATTGTTGTGCAAATGAATGGCCAAAACGCATAAAAAGTTTCCCATTTTTGATTGAAAACAGTGTCGTGTAAACGATTTTTTTCTTTGCGTTTTTCGCGTACAGGTGACAATGTTGTCAAAATGATCCTCGCTCACACGGATCTGTGAAACGATTAAAAACGCTGTATTATGCATGTGAGGCCAGTAGTGGGTGATAGATTGAAGATGTAAAATGCATGCACATGACATTTTTTAGTTTACAGAGAGAGATCGTTTTTAAAAACTTAAAAAATTACTTTGAAACCCATTTCGAAAGTTTGCGTTTTCAGGCCCACATGCTGCGTTGTCATGTAAATGAACAGCCAAAACTCATAGAAAGCTTTCTGTTTTTATTTGAAAACAGTGTCGTTTAAACGATTTCTAAACTGTTATTTAGTATATTTTGTTTGTTTGTTCATATTTTAGTTTTATTATTTTTGTACTGTCAAAGTTAATATGTTAAATTATGTCATTTTTCCAAGTTTAATGAAGGCTGGTATACAATTTGAATCCCTGTCAATATAGCCTATTCTGTATATCTACAAGTAAAATTAATTTGTTGCCATTCTTATTTTATTTTATTTTATTTTGATTCGGAGATGATACATTTGGTTTATTTTCAGTTTTTCCATATGTTAGCAAAGATGTTTCACTCACCAGCTAATCAGCAAGACTAAGCAGTGATGACCGTCCTGGACCAATTAAAAACCAGATACATGTTCAAAAACATAACTGTCAGCTTAATATGGACTTCCGGCTGTGTGCTTAATCCGACAATGTACATACTGTAACCTTTGTCTTGTACATATTGCTGTTTCACTGCTACTTTCACACCTGAAAACATCTTAAGGTGTAAGTGAGATTCTCCCAGCCTTGTCAAGTGTATTTGGTCAAGAGGTTATATTACTGTAAATAGTAAATACTACTATTTTGACTGTCTGTTGAGACTGTCTGAGGCTTGGATGAAGTTAGAAAGCTGTAGTTTAGAACAGATGTTCAAACACTTTATTCTGAGAAAAGCACCACATTCTAGCTCCATAACATCTCCATAACCAGCCTATGGCCCCCTCTCTGATCTGTTCCTGTGGACAGATGGTTATTAGGACCATTTTGTCCTGATTTTTAGCTCAGAATTGACCTTCCAATTTAAACAAAAGTTAGCCATTTAAGTAGGGCTGACAATTTACTGTAATTATTTGATAAGTTAAGTTAATTGAGTTAAACTCAAATGTCAGTATTTGTGAGAAAAGCCTCAAAATGAAGGTCAAAATGAACATTGAAGTAAATATGTTGGGGGGGGGGGAGATAATTGATTTATGATCATTTGAACATAAGCCTATATCACGGTTAATGAGCTACAACAAATTGTGATACATTTTTAATGTTATTTAATTATTTAATAATAAATAATCACACTAAATTAACATGTTGAACATGTTAACATTCACAATTTAAAGTTAAAATGGAAAGTACTATGACAGGAAATAATGGGATGAATGAGTTTAGAAAAATTGTGAGTTGTTTTCAAACTCAACCATCATAGCTAAACTAGGCTAGTGCATTTAGGGTACGTTTACACGACGACAATGATTTTTCATTTGCATTTTATATGTACAGACAACAACGTTGTCCAAACAATCTCCTCTCACACGGATCAGCAAAAATGACTATAAAAACGGTATTATGCATGCCAGTCCAGTAGTTAGCAGTGTCACTTTGTAAAGCAACTATAGACTGAACAAGCAATACTCATGCGAATGACGTCACCGTTTTCACAAATTCACGTTTTTGTAGTTCACATGAAGACAATAACGGCATAATTTTTAAAAACATACACTTAGAAAAAGTTTGCATTTTCAGACGTGTAAATAAACGGCCAAAACGCATAGAAAGTTTTCTGCTTTTAGTTGAAAACGGTGTTGTGTAAACGGCCCTTCAAATGTGACTTGCTAGTTTAAATGCATAAAATAAAGACATGGCTTTTTCTTTTTAGGATAGAATACAATCAAAAGTTTGGGTCGATTCATATACCCAAATTACTGTTGCTTTCCCATGGTTTAAGCCTTTCTGCAGTTTATCATTGGCTCCAAAATACGAGAATGTATCAACAGAGCAATTACAGGTGAAACCAAACATATTATGTATTGTTGACAGACATACGGTACTTTCTCTCTTTTCCTCTCTCTTTTAATTTGTTGCTGTTTATAGCATTCATAGTTTTCAATTCTTTGCCTGAAGATGACAATCTAAAATTTACGGAGGGATAACAAAGAAAGTTGGGCTCTTTTGAATGAAATCAAACATCCACTCTAATATTTCTCTGCAGTGGCTCTTTCAGGAACAATCTATTTCACTCATACATATGGTGATTTACACCTCTTAATTTTGTTGGTGTTACTGCAGCTGAAAAGAAGCTTTGGACCGCTCAGATTTCAAGATTGTTTAATCTTTTAAGCAAGGCTTTGTTGAGTCAACATAAATTCTGTAGTCGAAGCTTTTCTCTGTTTCCCTTCATTCACAATTCTGTGCTGAGCAGTGAAGCAGATGGCATTTTATGCTGTATTTTTCTCCTGATTGTTTCAACAGCTGAACTTGGAGCCCCTCGTGTTACCGGTGGCTGAGAGGAAAGGTAGAGTTACACTGCAGTCTGTGAGGTTTCTCTCACCCAACCCTGAAATATATGTACTGATAAATGAACATTGAAAATTCATTCTAGAATCTCGAAAGCTTTTGTTTTATACTGGGGAATCTAAAATTGATGCCTCTTCTTTGTACTTTACTAAATTTAAGAATAACACTGAGTGAAAAGTGAATTCAACAATTAACATGAAATTTCAAAGTTCAAGAAACAAGAAAATATAACCTCTTTACAGTTTACAACATCATTGTCACAAATGTATACTTATTTGAATAGAGAAAAATAGTGCAGCATCTTAAATATTTATTTGATATTTATTCTTGAATATTTCTTTCTTTCTTTCAATAAATAAATTTATAGATTTATACCTTTGTTTTTTTGATTTATACCTTGATTTTTTTTTTTTTTTTTTTTGTTTTTTTAATTCCTACATATTCACTATGATTTGTTGGGGCAACCAGTTTTCAAACAGAAATGTTTTATGAATGTGTGTATGTTTCCTTTAACATTATTTTCCTTTGCATTGCAAAACTTTTTATAGTAATTAGATATAATTCATACAGGCATGATTTTACTGATCTCAAAACAGGTTGTTTTAGGTTCTTTTGAAAGGTTGTTATTTTGATAAAGTTTTAGTGTATAAGCCAGACATCTGTGATCTTTTATTTGTTCTGCCGAGGTATTTTCCCATCAGTGTCTCTCTCTTTTTTAAAATCTCAGTAAATCTCTATGCAAATAACAAGCACATAATCAGTAAAATCCCTTGATGGGGCTCCAAAGAGCCGAACAGGCATGAGTTCAACTATTTCACTGCTTCATCGAGGAGATGACGCCCCATTTCAGCGAAGAAGTCACCTAATTCATTCTGACATAACTTGTGTTTTTAAGGTCTCTTTTTCGTAGCTATGGTGTCTGTGATTTGTTTGGATCCGTGCGATTAGGAACAGTGATTCAATCACAAAATATGTTTGGTTTGACATGCCCAAATGGTGTGTTTTGAACAAATGTGAAGTCATTGTTCAGCTATTCCATATCACTCTAGTGTGAAGTGTACAACAGTACATGTTCAATAGCTAAATGAAATGTGTCTTTGGATTAGGGAGTGGTTGAATATGTGCAATGTTCTACTTGGTTCATTTCAAGGGTTTGAGGATGAATCACACAAAACTTTTGGCTTATGTGAATGATGTAAACACACTCTAACCCCCTTTTAAGTGGACCAGACCTTTGGACTTTTATAATTCCAAATGTTTTATGCATATAGAGGCAAATATACAGTTTCAACACAAAGCTAATTAGGCCTACACAGAGGCTGCTTTTACAGGGACTCCTTCTGCCGGTTGCATAAAGCTTTGCCACTAGGTGGCGGTAAGTGACTCTCTTTATGAGTGAATCATTTAACCATTCATTTATTCAACCGATTGATTCATTCAGGAACCAATGTTGCGTGCCTACTTATAACGTGGCCTGAAAGTATACTGTTTTTGTAAAGAAAAAGTACATACTTTTGAGTGTGTAACAGAATAGTAGGCAAGCTTTTGGACATACTACTTCGTCCTAATTAATTTAACTGACAGCTCTGTTGCTTAGTTACGTGTCACTGTTTAAAGTGCCTTGTCAATCATCTTGTCACAGTTGAAATCCTCCACATCCAGTTTAATTTACTTTCCTACCGTGTGGGAGAGAAATATTGTAGCACGTTGATCTGCCAGTTGTGGGTCTTTCATGTGAAGACTCTCCTCATGTGCTTGTATAATGAAGCATTTAAAAGTGAATGTCAGGCATTGGACTCGCACATCCGCCATGTTTATAGTTTGTAACTCGTTTTATTCGTGTTTGTAGTTCTAATTGAATGCTTGTCCAAAGCACAATGGGTTGTGGGCAATATTAGCCGTTAGAGTGTGCATGGACAAAGGCTATAGATATAGAAAGATGGTTCACTCCTATTACTTATGTACGTGAGAAACTTGGCTGGTCTAGCCTGAAAAATTAACCTTTTAAACGTTATTTGAGCATAGGAAACCAAATTTATGGGACAGATTTTGTTGCTGATTTAAAATATGTTATTTAATTGTGAGTTCGGCAAGCAGTTTTTGAGATTTCAGGATTCCCCCATTGAAATAGATATGACTTGATCTTGGATTTCTGAAATAGCTGCCAGGTGGTGTTGCAAATATGGCTGCCAATTGAACAGACTTTCCTTGAACGGGACTTTGGGTCAGATCTGCACTTCGGATTTTAACCGGAAAAAAGTAGACGATCCGGGTATCATTGGAATACTCATTTCAACATACTACAGTTTAGGACACACTAATTCTAATTTCGAAAACTATTTAGGATGGATAGTGTGTGAATTGGAATGTAGCACAACTGAATCTTTGAATCATTTACTAAACCGATTTGTTCAATAACGCTGAATCATTCGTAAACGAAACATTATTGTGTTTTGCTCTAATTCCCTCAACGGTTTATTTTGCTGTCGTCTGTCTTCTGCTGAGATATTTTTCATTGGCAGAGCAAAACAGACTGGAAAGTAACTGGATAAGTCGTGTCTTAAGTTACTGTATTACAACCCCAAATCAGAAAAAGTTGGGACATTTTGTAAAATGCATTAAAATCAAGAATCTGTGATTTGTTCATTCTATTTAAACTTTTTTTAACTGACAAAAGTACAAGGAAAAGTTTTCCAATGTTTTCACTGACCAACATAATTGTATTTTGTAAATATGAACAAATTTTGATTTTGATGGCTGCAACACACCCCAAAAAAGTTGGGACAGAGACAAAATAAAAGTGAAAAGATTATCCAAATTAGATTATCCAACTCTTTTGAAACAGTCCACAGTGAGCAGGTGAATTATTAATAGTTGAGGGTATCGTGTTTGGGTGTAAAAGTGCTTCTCAGTCTTTTTAAGCAAATATGGGTTATGGCACATCACTTTGTGCCAAATATCATGAGAGAATTGTCAAACAATTAAAAAAATCACATTTCTCAATGCAAGATTGCAAAGAATGTATGTCTTTTATCATCTTCCATACATAATATTGTCACAAGATTCAGGGAATCCAGAGAAATCTCAGTCTGTGTTGGGTAAGGCAGGAGACCTCTGTTGAATGTGCGTGACCTTTGAGCCCTCAGATGGCATTGCACAAGATACCATCATGCTAATCCGTTAAATACAGCCACATGTGCTCAGGAGTAATTTGGAAAACCGTTTTCACTGAACACAGTCTGACTCTGCATTAAGAAATGCCACTTGAATCTCTGTTACGCAAGGAGAAAGCTTTACATCAGTTCTATGCGGAAATGCGGGCGATTTCTCTGGGCCTGAGCTCATCTCAGATGGTCTAGAAGACAGTGGAAATGTGTGCTGTGATCAGATGAGTCCATGTGTCAGCTTGTTTTTGGAAAAAAATGGACACCGAGTTGACATCACACCAGTCCCAAAGACGAAAGGGACCAACCAGACTTTCACCAGCGACAGGTGCAAAAGCAAACATCTGTGCTGGTATTGAGGTGCATCATTGCAAACAGTATGGGTAACTTGCATTATTGTGAAGGTACCATTGATATGGAGGCATATATTTGGATTGTACAGAGACAAAAACTGCCATGAAGATGACATCTTTCCTGGGAAGCAAGACAATGCCAGGCCTCATTCTGCACATGCTAAAACTGAGTGGTTTCTAGACACTCTGCACCATAGAAGGGATGTGCCTGCCTGTTTACTGCAGTCCAGATATGTCTCTTATGGAAAACGTATGACCCATCATGAAAAGGAGATTCAGGCAATGATGACCACAGACTGTTGAGCGGCTGTCTTTTATCAGACAAGATTGGGCTAATATTCCACTAGCAAAACTCCAACAAATAGTATCCTCATCTCCCAAATGATTAAAAAGTGTAATTAAAAGGAAAGGACTGTGAATTGACACAGTGGTAAACATGTCTCTGTCCCAACTTTAAACTTCATATTTACAAAATACAATTATGTTGGTCAGTGAAAACATTGGAAAACTTTTCTTTGTACTTTTGTCAGTTAAAAAAAAGTTTAAATAGACTTAACAAATCACAGATTCTTGATTTTAATGCATTTTACAAAATGTCCCAACTTTTTCTGATTTGGGGTTGTAACTTTTCGTGGAATTAATTGTTGTATCGTTGTATAAAAGCTTGTGTATCGAATATTCCACTTTCAAGGCCAGTGTTCAAGAAGATACTTTACATGGTCTTTGTATTATTTGCTAAAGAATATGTTTAGCCTCTCAAGTGTATAGTCACTCATACTTATTTCTTTAGGGAGATAGCAGCTCTGTCCTTGAACCTGTATCTACTGAGCTTAAACATATTCATAAGATTCTGTTTTTTCTGTCCTAGCGATGTGTACTGTGGCGTGGCAGAGTGACAGAGTAAAATCATAATGTTCATCTGCCACCCCTTTAATAAGGCCTTATTATTGAAACATTGTTCAACTCATCAAACCAAACCACTTGACTTAGAGCATGAGCTCTCTCTCTCTCTCTCTCTCTCTCTCTCTCTTTATATATATATATATATATATATATATATATATATATATATATACAGGTTTTTTTAATCAGATCACTGTCTTAAAAAAAACTTCCATACATTATTCACCTGCATGACTGTTGAATTGCAGCACTAAAGACTGGCAGTAAAGTTAACAAGCCCTGCACAGCGACGACTCCATCTACTGAGTCGACATCAAGCACTTAATGAGTTTGAACGGATCCCATAAATTCCTAATCATGACTTCTGCAACGGGTGATAAGCTGCATTGTGCGCTGCACTAAAGCCTACTCTCAAAGCGCTAATATCCGTCTACACTTTCTTTCTGCTACTTGGTTTGCAGTAAATGCTGTGGTGACAAAGGAATGACATGGAGTTTCTGTTAAACCAATCTTGATTTTTGCTTTCAAGTTCCTCAGTTCTCTCATCTGCGTTGCGGTGAGAATAATTATCTGTTCACATTAACACTATACCATCAGCCTATTAACATTCACACTGACACAGTGGCACATGTGATTTATGTGGTTGACCCACTGTTATGTGGAGATGTTCCCATTCCTGTGGGGAGTGAAACCTCCCCCAGACCTGTACTGAAAGACATCCTATTTGTGTGTGTGTCTCAATATCACCACACGCACACATATTATCCTACCAAAAGACTTATCAGCTGTTATTCTTCCCAGGCCAAGATTAGTGTCCCCTCCTCCCTCTCATGTCATAGATAAGACCGCCACACACAAGGCTCTTGCAGTAAATCATTATGTCCTGATGACTGCCTGTACACTCACTGTGAAGAGATGAGCCACTTCAGAAAGCAACATGCAGAGCATTCCATGTGATGTCTCCATTTACAATACTTAAAATCATACTTTTCAAGTTGTATCTGTTGTGTTTTTTGCCAATAAACATCAGCTGATGACATTCAAATGTTGTGAGACTATTACTTCCTGTTTCTAAGCCAACTGTGCACTATATGAATTCAATATTATGAATTCAATGCATTCAATAGGCCTATATTATGACATTCAATATATATGACAATGCATTCAATATACACTCACCTAAAGGAATATTAGGAACACCTGTTCAATTTCTCATTAATGCAATTATCTAATCAACCAATCACATGGCAGTTGCTTCAATGCATTTAGGGGTGTGGTCCTGGTCAAGACAATCTCCTGAACTGCAAACTGAATGTCAGAATGGGAAAGAAAGGTGATTTAAGCAATTTTGAGCGTGGCATGGTTGTTGGTGCCAGACGGGCCGGTCTGAGTATTTCACAATCTGCTCAGTTACTGGGATTTTCACGCACAACCATTTCTAAGGTTTACAAAGAATGGTGTGAAAAGGGAAAAACATCCAGTATGCGGCAGTCCTGTGGGCGAAAATGCCTTGTTGATGCTAGAGGTCAGAGGAGAATGGGCCGACTGATTCAAGCTGATAGAAGAGCAACTTTGACTGAAATAACCACTCGTTACAATCGAGGTATGCAGCAAAGCATTTGTGAAGCCACAACACACACAACCTTGAGGCGGATGGGCTTCAACAGCAGAAGACCCAACCGGGTACCACTCATCTCCACTACAAATAGGAAAAAGAGGCTACAATTTTCAAGAGCTCACCAAAATTGGACAGTTGAAGACTGGAAAAATGTTGCCTGGTCTGATGAGTCTCGTTTTTTGTTGAGACATTCAGATGGTAGAGTCAGAATTTGGCGTAAACAGAATGAGAACATGGATCGATCATGCCTTGTTACCACTGTGCAGGCTGGTGGTGGTGGTGTAATGGTGTGGGGGATGTTTTCTTGGCACACTTTAGGCCCCTTAGTGCCAATTGGGCATCGTTTAAATGCCACGGCCTACCTGAGCATTGTTTCTGACCATGTCCATCCCTTTATGGCCACCATGTACCCATCCTCTGATGGCTACTTCCAGCAGGATAATGCACCATGTCACAAAGCTCGAATCATTTCAAATTGGTTTCTTGAACATGACAATGAGTTCACTGTACTAAAATGGCCCCCACAGTCACCAGATCTCAACCCAATAGAGCATCTTTGGGATGTGGTGGAACGGGAGCTTCGTGCCCTGGATGTGCATCCCACAAATCTCCATCAACTGCAAGATGCTATCCTATCAATATGGGCCAACATTTCTAAAGAATGCTTTCAGCACCTTGTTGAATCAATGCCACGTAGAATTAAGGCAGTTCTGAAGGCGAAAGGGGGTCAAACACAGTATTAGTATGGTGTTCCTAATAATCCTTTAGGTGAGTGTATATGACAACGTTATCAAAATGATTCCCGTTCACACAGATCCGCGAAAACGACTAAAAACCCTGTATTATGCCAGTCAGACAAGTAATTGGCGATATCACTTTGTAAAGAAGGACTACGCGCCTGTGCACATATAATGTGCATGCCTAGAAACACTTAGTAGCCTATGCATGTGCTGTAGTATGCATGCATGCCATTACCGTTTTCACAGATTCATGTTTTTGAATGATTGGATTTTGATGATAATGGTATCATTTTCAAAACTCATTTTCAAAAACTTGCACTTTGAAACCTATTTCAAAGTTTGCGTTCTCAGGCCACCTAAACGTTGTTGTTGTGTAAATGAACGGCCAGAACGGCATAAAAGGTTTTCTGTTTTCAGTTGAATTAATAAATAAATAGGCTAACTAAAGATTTTTGCAAAAGAAATAAATCAACGCTGAACTTAACGCTGAACTGCTGTACAGCCCAAACAATCTTTGTTGCATTGTTTTGTTATCACTGTAAAGCTGCTTTGAAACAATCTGTATTGTAAAAAGCACTATATAAATAAAGGTGACTTGACTTGAATATTTGTCTTTATATGTGTGTGCCATTCAGAATTGTATTGTTCTTAAAATCCCAATTTGTTTAAAAATTCCAATTTAAGTTGAGGTAGAAAACGTATGAAGAATTACAATTCGAATTTGAATAAAAGGAATTGTAATTAAAATGATCTAAAATTTAAAGAAATTAATATAACTGCAATAAGTGTACTTTTAGACTGAAACAGAATGCTGGTCAGGACAAGTTTTGAATGATGGCTTTACAAAGTATTTAAAAAAAGTTTTTTAGGCCTTACAGTTAAAAAAAATACAAACAGAAATTTGTACATAATTTATATACACTTAATGTTTAATAAATGCTTACAATTTGTGGGTCAGAGTTGAAGAACACTTTATTTGAGAATACCAGTACTTGTTGAATTTCTCTGAATGGTAAATTCCACTTCCTTTAATTCAAGTTCTTGTTTTGAAATGTTTTTAAAGACTCCATAACAGGGATGTGTATTTTCTCAATGCATGTTTTTTTCCATCCATGTACGTACGTATGTGTGTGTGTGTGTGTGTGTGTGTGTGTGTGTGTGTGTGTGTGTGTGTGTGTGTGTGATGTCATATCTATGTCTTCCATTGACAACAACAGACTTCTGACGTACGTCTTACCAGCTCACATTCAGATCTGCCTCCATCCAGTCAACAACCAATGTATAGAACCAAATCCTGAGAAGCCCATCCCTGGTTCTAACATATTTCAAAATGTAATAACATGCAAAATCAAAGTAGCATACAGAAGCGTTTTCATACATGCACTGTACTTGAGAAAAGTATGTTACTTTGAGATATCTGTATCTCTTTTACGTCTTTCCCTGTAATCAAGTCTTTTCTGTTTTTAGTATGGTTAGCATCTTCTCCTCAAATCCTTCCTTTTCCTTTCATCCTCTAATGACAGACCTGCTCCTCATTATGGAATTTCAAAGCCTGCCAGACCCCAAACCCAAGCAGCCAATTCTTCCACCCAAATAAGGCTGCTCTCGTGAGCTTTGCTGTGTGGGGAATGAGGGTGGCCGAGGGCTGCTTTTGCCACAGAGATGCACGCCGACCAATCCAACCAATCTCTGGGAACATTGTTTAACCATTACCCTCATCCTTTCGTTTTCATCTAAAGAAGAACTCCCATAAAACCACTGTCAGTTCCTGTCAGGCAAGTAACATGTGGAAGTGTTGCACTAAAGGGGAGTTAATGTGGGCAGTGCCATTAAAAATGATGTCTGGCCATAACTTTAACATAGAGTAAGTGCTTCTTCTGGGTGGCATGCAGATCCATCAACCTCATGATCCTCTTGAAGATAAGGAAGAGGAAGCAAATCCCACATACCTCAGAAACAAGCCCTCATTGTGAAAAAAGTGGTTCAGGTCAAGTGCGTGTGCTTCGCATGAATGTAAAAGATAGGAAGAAATGCTGGCATCCTTTTCAGCATCTGAAGGTGGAAGGACCCTGCTTCCTGCTTTCCTGTCAGCGACATTCCGAGCAGCATTCCGGCCCTCCAAAGTGCTAACTGTTTGGAAAGCATGTTTCTGCCCGCAGCAGGGATCCTATAGGGGTGACATCGTGGATGTAGAAGCAGCGAGAGAGTAAGAGAACGAGGTCAGCAAGTAAAGGAAGAGTGGCTTAACACCCAAAAACACACACTCGCTCTCCATTATATTTCACACAAGCATCTTTTGGCCTCTCTGCTTGAGTTCACTAAACACAATGGTTTGGGTATGGGGAGGCGGGGAAGCTCTTTTTGATACTGCTGTGAGTGATACACACTTCTTTTCCTTTTCCCCCTTCCCTGCACTCTCCCACAATTCATCTGCAGGACAATGTGAATATCAGTTTGGGATGTTCTCAAAGTCAGTATTAAGGATCAACAAACTTACCCCCAGATAAGGCTTAAGTCTAGTCCCAGACTAAAATGCATATTTGAGCTGTTTTACCTGAAAAGCAACTTGCACTAACATATCTTAAAATATGTCAGTGCCATTATTTTGTCTCAAGATGCACACCAGGCACGTTTATAAAAGCTACTTAAATGTCCTAATTGAACTAAGGTCTTAATCTAAGCCCTGTCTGTTAAACCAGACCTTAAAGTATACTATAAAGTATAGTAATATACTAAACTTAAAGTATGCTATAACAACACAACTAACTTAGTATTAATGAATCCTTTGGAAAGTTCATTAACCCATTCAAGTCCATGCGCAGCATTTTAGAATCTTTTTATAACTAAACTGGCTATATACATACAAACATATGTGTGTGTATTGTCCCCTTAGGTAACTTCATTATAATTAGCTTATTTTTGTTAATTACCTGCTTTACTCTATTCTCTTTCTTGTTCTCAAATGAGTAATTTTTGTGGTTTGTGCAAGTTTGTATTTTTGACCTCCTTTTTGTGCTTAACACACAGCAAGTGTTTTTGTTTTCCTTTTTATCTTTTTCATGTGGCTTCTGCTTTTATTGTGAAGAACCGCTGGCTTATTTTGTTGTTAATTAGCTGTAAGCCTGAGGAATTGTGTGAACAAGCGTGCAAAGCTTTTTGAAGTGGGTAGAAAATGGAAAGTCCATCCAATTCACTTGTTAATGCAATTCAGTTCCTCTTTTCCTCTCTAACTTTCTCTCATACACATAATATGCACATTATCAAAATTCTGAACTTGGCTGATGTGAATGTTATTTGATGGGAATGAGAAATCTGGAGCAGGGTTAGATTTTTGATCAATGTCTGTAAAGTAATTGTTATTTTGGATGTGTGTAATGTTTACTGTCAATCAGTATGGGACGGGATGTCTGTTGAAATGACAGATAGGAGTGCCTAGTGTATCTACACATTGCAGACACAAAATATGTTTAGCTGCAAATTATTTATGCGAGAAATATTAAATATGAGCAGATAACTTGGATTATTAGGGGACAATCAAACAAAATATGGGAAATTTTTAAATAAAGTATAGTGACCGCACAAAACACCTCAAAGAAATGGACCATTCTTAATACGTTCCGTCGTTCATTTTCTTGTGTCCAGAGCCGATCCGCCCTATACGCTCACTACGCAAGCTGCGTAGGGCCCCGCAAATTACTCAAGGCCCCGCCTCCCCCTTGTGCCATAGCGCGTCAATTAATGTTTACAACATCCATGACAAAATTAAGTGAAACTATTCTTCTGGTCACGAAAAGAGGGGGGAAAAACATGAGAGTGAAATGCGGGAAAAACAATCAGGTAAACTTGTGTTCTCTCCTCTCCAAGTTTGATGTCAGCAAAGTTAAGTTTATGTGGATTTCTACTGTGTTTTTTCGGTCTTGCTAACCTAGCTGGGCAGGCAGTCAGTGCATCTCTTGCATCACTTTGTGCCTGACAAAAGTGAGAGTAAAATACATTTATTTATTACGTTTGTTTTTGATGAACGACAAAGTGCAACGGTGTTTGTTTACTGCAGCTCGGAAAAGATAACCGCGTCGCGTGTGTTATCATGCGTTCATATGCGCGCGCACGAAATGAAACGGGCATTTTTCAAGCAGAAATATATGTGGAGACCACGACCAGACATACTGTACAATATATGGGCGTGAATGATGGCACTCCTCATCAAAGTACACATTATACAGTATATACTTTTAAAACAAGACACTGATTATCTAGTCTCAGTCAATGTGTAGTTAAAAACTCTAAACAACTGCACTAATTATACAAGATGGAAAGCAATGTATTGACAATTTGACTACTGATTTATTGGCTATATTGAATTTTAAATGTTGAATAGCTAGCTGGACATACTGGTCAATATGGATGGACATCCCTCAGTAAATATTAATCATAAATCAAAAATTGCTTCAACATGCATAATAAAAAAAACCTTTAACATGCAATGGCAAGCCATTTTAGATTTTATTCATTTACAGTTCATGCATTTTTGATATCAAGAATTTTTTTTTTACTATTTGCAATGTGAATTCTTGATTATTTTTTACTATAGGCCCCTTAGTTACATTTTTATCTACCAATGTCTATTTTTGATATCAGGAATTACATGTTCACTTGTACAAAAGTTAATTTTTGATATCAATGATGTCATCACTCACAGGGATTATTGATATCTGCATCACTAGTTCACTAGTTAAATATTACAAGAGCCAAGCCATAGTATTAATAGTATTTTATATTTGAAAATTAATAAAAGGAAATTGGGAGCCAGTTTGAATGGGTCTGATGCAGCTTATAAAATGAGTTATCTATAATTTGCAGGTGCTATGCTTAAGTTTGTCAGTAAAAGAGATGCTGGATCATCAGCCAATATTCTATAGAAATACTATATTCAATAAATATTGTTTGTTTGAACCTCATTCTGTTCTATATTTTTGTACTTATTCTTTGACTGTTTTGTTTAAAAGAGGGAGGATTGTATTGGGAGCACTGAAGTGTCAGGTGTGACTGTGTGGAAATGGCAATCGGTTTACATAGCTTTTGCCAAGTAAGACATGGTCCTGGATCAACATATTTTGTTGATCCTGGATCAACATTCCTGTCCCAAAATGTAGTCCTTACCCAATCCCTACCCTTAAACCTAACCCTACCCACAACTTTTCCCTAAAATCAGAGGGTAATGATCAGTGAATAACACTGATGTTTAAGGACTTCACCCTGGTTCTAAGCCTAAACTTGACATAAACTGTAAACTTGTCCCTCAAATCTGATTGGTTGATTGGAAAGTTGATCCAGGATCAACAAAGATGTTGATCCAGGAACATGTGGTACTTGGTGAAATCACATTCACCCACGGGGTCAGGTAGAGGGCCCCTTAGCAGAATTTTGCTTAGGGCCCCAGGGAGGTCAGGATCGGCACTGCTTGTGTCTCCTAACTCAGGGCATTTTAGAAGGTAAAAGACCCTATAATATTTACCGGCATGGGAAGATTACTGACAAGGCTGATTTGGTTGGGATTGAAATCATAGAGAAGCTCTGTAATTATTACATTACCCCACTACTCCTGTCCCAACAGGGCTTTGACGCAAAGCAAGGAGATCTCTGATCAGATCAGCTCGAGATCCTCTCTGTCCACAAGTGCAGATATACTCCACATTCATATACAAGCCCAAACGTGCTCAACTCTGGTTATGATTAAAACAACAGTCATGTCTTTCACTCAGTGTGACTGAATGTAGGAAGTGTCATGTAACAGCTGACAAACTAGCACGAGTGACTGGGCGATTGGTCCCATCCGAGGGGATTAAGACCACAGGAAGTGCTTAGACACATCTAGCCCTGGAGTCTGGGACTGATTCCATGCACTGACTCAGTCTAATTCACTCCAAACAGACTTCCCATGAGCTATTCAGGATTACATCCAGGCATTTGAGAGTGATTGGGTCACCTCTCAGTGCAAGTGATTTACATTTGGTGAACAAGTTTTGCCGAGAAAGCCTCAGCTATTGGTGGTGACTCACATCCTGTTTTTGAAAACGCTGTAAATTCAGTTATTGTGTCTTAGGGCACGTTTAAACAAAGTGTGCTTGTCTTGAGCGTGAGTGTGTGTTTATCTTCTGTGTACTACTTCATATTTAGTCTGAGTTAGTATACAGGCCTTGTGTGTTCTTGTGTATATCTGACATGAGTATGATTTTATCGGATACATTGGGCTCAGTAAAGAAATAACAATGTGCACCAAAGCTTTGAATTCCTCCAATAATCCTTTTGAGTCATCTGTCAAGGTCTCTTGTTTAAATACACTAGATTAGTCAGAATAGACAATGTATAAGCCCCTCCTTATCCTCGCCCCATTTTCAATGATGTTATTATTTCCAAGTGCATTTGTATACTCTGCACATCCCTGTAAGCTTAGGGATAATGGGAAAATGTGTGTGGGATGACTTATCTGGGATTTGGTTCTGACTCATTTGATGTGGAGAAAGGTGTGCTGTTCAGACCGAATGAATGTGTGAATGAATGATATGAATCTTTTGATTCGGTTCCTTACAACGAATCTGTTGAACAGTGAGTTCACAGTTTGAATTCAGGTTTTCACTTTGAATGTACAAGATCACAAACAACTTTCACAAAAACGTCTGAAGTATCTTGACATTATAATGTCTTTTGGACATGATATACTATGATAGTATGGCATTTTTGAATACCATGCAAATTCTTTGGTGTATGAATTTGGTTCCATGGTATATATAAAAATTAAATCAGTCTTATCAGTCAATCAGTATTAAATCATCATATTCTACTTTTATAAAGGGAAAGTATCTTAAAAAAAACTATCTAGTTCAATGAGAATATGTCATCTAGATATCTTCATTTTCTCTCCTCGTTACACACACACCAAATAAAAACAATATAGATTTTTGTTTTGTTTTCTAATAGCTATTGACTATTTTTAATCTTTAATTAAATAGTAGGTCAAAATAAGCTGTACTATTCTTGCCTCCATCTGTCATCTTGGATGACTTTTGTTCCCTTATCTTTTTACATTGTATTCTGGATGCTATCACTAACACCGGAAATGTTGTATTTTAAAGAATAAATCTGTCAGATAAACTTTGTACAGGAAATTTCCAGCTACAAACAAAGAACTATATTTCTGTGGCTCTCGCCTGGTGTGCTGCGGTCCAAAAATAGGTCATAAGTCTACACTGTAAAAAAAAGTTCCAGCCTTAAATTTTTAAGTACAATTAACTTGGATGTTTAAGTCATTTCAAATTAAATTACATTATACCTTAAAAAAAAAGAGTTGAATCTTGTATAACATAAAAAAGTTTAAAATTGCTTAACTTAATTTGATGAGTTAAAGCAATGTAAAAACATGTCAACTCATTGATCATATACTTTTTACAGTGTATTTTCATATAGTGTCAGACTGAAAAACAGTGCTATATATGCAAATATTTAGAAAAGATAAAGGAGCTTTTCACATTTTAAAATATATTTAAAAATCCATATATTTTGTTGATGTTCTGTTTTGTGTCAAATTCTTTGATATTTTGATTAGGACACAATGTTTAATATAATATACTGCATCATGTTTCATCCTTGAAGTCCAATGTAAAATCTGGGTCATGGCCAACAGAACCACTTTTATTTCTTACAAACACTCACGCTTCCACAACAAAAACTCAGCACAGTATAGATTGGTAAAGGTCTGACTAAAAACCAGCTCTACATCAAGTCATGTTGTGAAGTTAGATCACCTTTCATCTTTGCCCTTGCACCTCATTATGAATATCTCAGCCACAAAAACCACTCTGCCCTCTGTAACAGCTCACTGTGTCGGCCCTACATCTCTGGCATCTCCTCTGGTTTCCACAGCAATGAGTTCAGGTGACAGGAGAGCAGAGATACACATGACATGCCTGTCATAGCAAGCATGCCAACAGAAACCCAACTCCTCTCCTCTCCTGAACCTTTGTGTGTTTAGAATAGAGCCAAGAAGACACACGCGACACACTTGAGCTCTTTGATAGAACCGATGAATCTAACCGCAGGAAAGTTTCGTTTACCTTTAGCTTCGGGCCTGAATGCGGTGAAACCGATGGATGTCAGAGCAGATGTTCCAGGTGTTTCTGAGGAGGGGATCTGACCACACACGTCAACTCTGAAAAGTTAGAATATTTCCAGAATGATAGATGATGCCAACAGGGCAGGTGTATAAAGCATGCTCTTTACATAAAAGTCTCACACAACTTGTAAAGATGTTTTATTACTTGTCTTAATCGTTTATTTTTTATACACATACAAAGTAGTATTCGGCAAGACAGACAGACAGACAGACAGACAGACAGACTGACAGACAGACAGACAGACAGACAGACAGACAGACAGATAGACAGATAGATAGATAGATAGATAGATAGATAGATAGATAGATAGATAGATAGATAGATAGATAGATAGATAGATAGATAGATAGATAGATAGATAGATAGATGTTTGTTTTAGCCTCCATCATTTTTTCATTGTGCAATTTCTCTTTTCCATATCTTGATTTTTTACCCTTTCAGGCATTCACACTTTTTGAAAGCAGCACTTGAGCAACATGAACTCAAACACACTCGCCAGTGCTTTCATAAGTCCCTCTGCTCTTTCCAAGAGGATGTTCCGACCTCTGAGAGATGTAATTCACCTCTGGCATGTGCATCAGCACCAAAAAAATGATGCTTTCTTAACCAAACAGATTAAGCAACTGGCTATACCTCTTGAAATCTAGATTTATTGCCAGTAAAAATATGATTTTCTAATTTTTTAATACTAATTTGTCAAGGAAGAAGTTTTCTAGATGATACAATTTTGAAACTTGTGGAGAAAGTGTTTATAGATAAATCCAAAATCATCATGAAGAACGATTATCAATGCATAACTTAACGATTTCTGACATGATTCATTATATGCAGTTGTCACAATGCTTTTGTCATATACTAAAAATATACTAAATGATTTACTGTCACCTTGTTACTTCAAATCACTGTTTGAATGCCCCTTTAGAAGCATTAACATCAGCGATGAAGACATCAGCGGAGAAGATAAAGTGTCCTGATGCTTGTTGGAGAACCCTGGCTGTGCTCTTAGCACTGTTATATAAATCCAGAGAAAGATTTCAACATAATCATACACCAACAATAATCAATCATTCTCAGATCTTGGCAGCCCCAGCTTTAAATGTTCCACGCGCTGTGCAATGTTGGTCTGACTGCAACCCCTGTCGGCATCATGTGTGCTCGCTGGATTGTTTTTGATTCTAAGTGGACCTCTTTCTCTCTTTTCTTGCTCTCTATATATCTGTATATCTGCTGTGGAAGGCTGTGCACTTTTGTGCATGTTTAGACCTGTTTCTCTACTCCATCCAACAAACAAGCCTCAAGTTTGACAAATATAAGACACCACATTGTTCTGATGACTTTCATTAGCTGCCTCTCAGAATAAGAAAAAAACATTAAAATAATCTAAAGGATCACTGTGGCAATCAAGCAAGAGACGGCTTATGTAGGCCTACAGTTTAAATCACAGTAAGGGACAGCTGCATTGTAACTTGGTAAGGTTTAAACTTGGTGCCTGACACAGCTAATGATCACTTATGTTGTCCACTATAACAAGTGCTATGGTACAATGATTACAGGGCAGCAACTGTTTCTGTAGAGGCAAAGTCACTGTGGGCCACACAGATACATGTGCATGCACGTTTACTAGCTATCTAAATGAAGTCATGCCATATAGACATACTTGTCATTGACTTCTGTTGTACATTAATTATGCAAATTATGATTAATGGTTAACCCTAAACTTGACTGTTTGAAGAGGTCTTAATATGTTGCATATTTCTGTGGGGGCATGGACTTGTGGCTTTTTAAATAAATAATAAATAAATAAGATTGGTAACACTTTAGTTTAGGGTCCAATTCTCACTATAGTTGCTTAATAGGATATTGGCTGTTTATTATTAGCCTACTTGTAAAGCAAATATTAATGCCTACATCCCTTATTAATACCTAAACATAACAACTACCTTACTGAGTATTAATAATCAGTAATTATTGAGACAAAAGTTGTAGTTAATAGAACCCTAATCTAAAATATAACCATAATGCTATTTAAATAAAGTAAACATTATGGGGCGGTTTCCCGGACAGAGATTAAGCCTAGTCCTAGACTAAAATGACCCTTTAAACTAGATTAACAGAAACAGGCTTTCTCTGTCATGGCTTTAAATAGTCCTAGATTTAGTTTAGTCCAGAGTTTAATAAACTGATTTCCTGGAAGAAGACTATAGCTACTCCAGGACTAAATTGAGGCTTAAATTACACCTACAAGGAGGCAGGTTTCATTTCAGATTAGCATTGTGTTTCAAAGAAGACGTGCATCACTTGGATATAAATGTTTTGTTTGTTTTTTATGCTGTTCACTTTATTTAAACATTTAATTTTATTTGAACACCATCAGGTTTCTCGTTCAAATGTGACTCACTCTTTGACTTCACTTAATGTTTTCATTTTGAAATATGTTTCAATCTAGTAACAGTCATACAGGTCTTTCACTTTTTATGATTTTTTTTTAGCAAGATGAGAAAATGGAGAGACTTGTTAATGTTTATTGTTCTATTATGTTGGTATTTAAAAGTTTCTGTTATGTTAGTATTTTTTTGGGATCCATTGTGGTGAAGTGTTGCTTCTAGACTACCAACATTGAACACCACATGTGTAAAGAAAAGTTATATTTAGTTTGTTATATAAATCACAGGAATAATCAAGATTGATTGTAGTTAGTTGTATGGTTGATTATATACACACACACACACACACACACACACACACACAATTCATGTAGCCTATATATCAAATTTAAGATTTTCTTGGTTCATTCCATGTTGTATAGGCAACCTCTGTCTGTTAATTCAGATTAGCACAGTTGGTTTTAAATTAATCTAGTTTATTTTAGTTCAGGACTGATAGTCCAGGTGAAACTAATCTGTACTTAATTTGTGTTACAGAAAGCCATTTTTGAGACACGATTAACCATTCTAGGGGACATTCTACCAGAAACGTACATTTCCACTTCTAAAAAATCTTGGGGGAAAAAATATTTTATTCTTAAATCTGAACACTGAGTCATATAGAGGACATGTTAAACTATGAGAAACACATAGCATGCCATCTCAGCATGTTTTTATGATTGAATAAAATACATTTTAATATGCATTTCACCCCTAAAATGTCAGGCCCTGTCACAGACAAATCTGTATATGTTAGAATGGTTTCCCAATGAATTTCTTTGATACAAATAGCATTTTCTTATTGGTCACATGTCCCTGATTGTATCTAACATGGTTTTGTAATTCCTTTAAGAAATATTTAGCAACTTTTCGGTCAACTGTAGTACTCAAAATCACAGAATACCCGCCAGGCACTCATATAGTTGTAAAAAACTAGCTTTAAATAGGAGATTTTTACAAAAACATAGTGGTGGATTTATTCCCCCACCTTCATCTACACAATTAAAGAGATTAATTCATTGATGTTTCCTCAAATAGTACATTTTTATATCATAATTTCCTGTGTGACAGGACTGACCGTGGCGTGACAGGACTGACGGTGCTGTGACAGGACTGACTTTATGGATTTCGTTGATGCAGAAAAAGTTATGTTTTGTGTTCTTTATTTGTACATTTCCTGAAGAAAATGTGAAGTGATGCTTGCAGTGGCAAAACTCACCACTCGGTTGCTAGGGTGTGGTACATGATTGCATACGAGCCAACAAACATGTCTGTACGATGTTCTGGTGCTGAGATATGGCTTATTCATGTGTTCAGGTGGTTGCTAGGACATTGCTAGGGTGTTCTGGGTGGTTGCTATGGTGTTGCTAGGGTGTTCTGGGTGGTTGCTATGGTGTTGCTAGGGTATTCTGGGTGGTTGCTAGGGTGTTCCGGGTGGTTGCTATGGTGTTGCTAGGGTATTCTGGATGGTTGTTAGGGCGTTGCTAGGGTGTTCTTGGTGGTTGCTAGGGTATTTTGGGTGGTTGCTATGGTGTTGCTAGGTGGTTGCTAGGGTATTCTGAATGGTTCCTAGGGCGTTGCTAGGGTGTTCTGGGTGGTTGCTAGGGTGTTTTACTATGGCATGCATTAAATACATATTATATGCATTAAAGGTAATAAAAAAAGTACAAAGCCATTCATTTGTAAAGCCGTGTCACAGGACTGTCAGGCCGTCACATAGGGATGTGACGGGACCTGATGTGACGGGGCCTGACGGCCGCCATTTTAATCTGCCATTACTCAGCCTGTTAGCATGCTAGCATAAAAACTGTTAACATGCAAGCAAGGAATTTCAGTAACATTTTTAGACATGTTTTGGATTTTAAAAAAAATCATTATTTTCTGGGATGTTTTCCTGTGACAGGGCCTGACCCTTTAGTTCGTCCTCCTCAAAAAAAACATACAAAAACAAGTTTAAAATCATATAGTTCAATGAGAGAACTTACCCTTGATCATGTCAGCTTCACCTCTGTCAAATTATGTCACTTCCTCTGAGTCATACCCTTAAAGGCTTATTGCACACATTTTATGTAGGGTTTTATGTAAACGTGACAGGACTGACCGAAAACATGGGGACAGTTGTAAAATAGTATTTATTTGTAGAATTTATGTAGAATTTCATGTTTTTAATCAATTGATGTGAATGATAAGAAGTTAAACTTGTTATTGATGGAGTTATTTTCTAAATAACAGTTTTTAGCATAACAAAACTATGAAAGCTGTAGCTCCAATTTGGCTGAGGACAAGGACAAGTACAGCATTTGTAATTTTCAAAAGTGTTTTTAATAAAGAAAAAAATATCTGAGAACCTAATGAATGACAAATTAATTTACAGACCAACTCACAGAAATCAACCATCAGTCAGTTTTAGAATTTTTTTGGATGAAATACTTTTTTATTCACTTTAACAGTTCAAGGACAGATAATGTACGTTTCTGGTAGAATGTCCCCTAGATTAAGGCCTACTTCTGGCTTAATTTAAACCCTGTCTGGGAAACCGCCCCAATGTAGGATAAATGCTAGATGGATGGATGGATGGATAGTGCAATTAAATGTTGTGACATTTTTAAAGTTCAGGGAGGACTGTCGTTTAGGACAATTTATTTAATTAACATTTATTTCGTTATTAAATCATTAGCACATGAAACAAGCATACACCTAATCGTGAGGACCAGACAGATATTTTCCACCCAAAAAATGCCATAAGGGAACCGCATCAAGTGAGAGCGTCTCGTTGAAGGCATCCATCGTCTTTAAACGACACTTATCCCACGATAATGCCGTCAACGTATTATTTAAAGTTCTACACAATAAAATTAGAAGTGAAGGCATAATTACAGGGCAAGAGTAAACACTGTGTCGAGAAGGAGGGATACGGAGGAAAGTCCTGCCCTTTCTGAAAGATTTCCTGTTTGACTAGGCGAGCAGAAATAAGTGACTCAAACTCACAGATTCCCTCAGTGACTGTTCACTTCAGCAGCATGAGACGCTCTCCTTCACTCCGGATCAGACGCTAAAATCACTACGCTTTCTGGTCAAACAACGCCAGCCTGTTCACGTACACATTAATGCGAGGGTTATGGACAGGATTGCGGTTCTAATGGAGCAATATCGGCTTTCTCTGCTCTGTTGGGGGACTTTTTTGATATCTACAGTTATCCTGGATCGGAACGTAGTCGGTGAGTGAAAGTCTTGACACTTCTCGCGCGCTCCTTAACTTGGCAGGTATATTCACGTGTAAATGTGTGTTTTTGTGCAAGTGGAGACCCGTGTTTTTATCATCCACTGTGACTCGTGAGATCATAGAGCAGCGTTTGTTTCTTGAAAGCGTGTTTTAAAAGCGTGCAACAGGTGAACGCATTCAGTGAACGCCAACTTCAGCGTTGTTTTTTTTTCCTGTGCAGTTTTCAGGAGTTACGTAAGAAGCAGCTTATTGCTCAGGTGTTTCAATGTGACATCAGTCCCACAAAATGCAGGTTTATTGTCTTGTGCAGGCTAAACTTTGCACGTCTGTTCTTGACTTGGGCAGAGGTGTCATTGTGTTTGTTAAACCGTTATCTTTATAGATAGATAGATAGATAGATAGATAGATAGATAGATAGATAGATAGATAGATGTAGGCTTTTGTGTGTATGCAATGTGTGAGTTATACCCCTTATGAAGTGGCTGAAATGATACCAAATAGTAATACTATTGTGCTTTGATATAGTATAAACCATGGTGCTGAATGATTGACATATTTGTGTACAACAAATAGCCTTCATATAAAGTATAGGATATTGGCAGGATATTGACATTCCCTTTAAATATGACGATGTCAGAACTATGTCCTTTATGTCATGCCAAACTAAGATGACCTTAATGCTAATTTATTGTAATGGAAGGAAACACACAAAATAACAATTATGAATGTTCAAAAAAACCATAGTAGTGCCATGGTACATGAAACATTGTGGTTTTATGAAATCATACTGTGGTACTTTTTTTGGTACTTTTGAAATGACGTACATTCTGTCTTTTGTATCTTTGAAATGCAAGGGAATCAATCACTATTCCTCTAATCGCCTGCATGACATTTTAACATGTTAATGCATCATACTGTTTCTGTTGTTATTCCCTTAAACATGTTTGTTTGTGTGTGTGTGTGTGTGTTGCACAAAAGAACGCCCTTATGAGCTGACAGCTGAAAAACATTACGAGTTTGTGTTTTCAGTTGTAGTGGAAGTGTTTGACAGTGCGCTCGAGATGTTTTTCCATTTCACCCAGCCCCGCATCTTGGTATAAATTGTTTATCTCTTTCTGTCCTGTCATTAATTTCAGCCTCTGTGATTACAGGTTACTTTAGACACTAATTACCCTCACTGAACTCCTCCCCACCTCACGCCTGTGATTATACAGCAGGATATGTTTGTCACAGCGCTGGCACATGCTGCGTTTGGTGTAGGAACAGAGATATTTCTTACAGAAATCATATTTTCCAGATGTCCGGCTACATCTTTGCCACTTCCTGTTTCCAGCCTTGCTTGGCTGCATGTAGTTCTGCACACTTCGCTGCTGAAACACACTAGCACTGTGTGCTGCATTTGAGCCACATGCAGGAGTTTTGCCCTGCTTGTTTAGGCGTTACAAATAGCATCAGACAGCCACATGTAGGCACTTACATGTAGGTACGACACCTTCCTATTGGTCTTTACTTAGAATGTTACTCTTATTTCTCACCTACACATAGGTCATTTTAAGCTCATCCAGTCTTGCATCATGCACATCAACAACAAAAATGCATGAGTTTGAGTCACTCTCACCTCGAATTTTAAAGTACAATTAATTGTGCTAAATGTACAGTCCTTATGTTAGAAATAAGACCTGTTCAAATCTGTAATTCACATTATTGTGAGAACTATGGACAGATTGCATTTCTAATGAAGCAATATCTGCTTTCTCTGCTTTTTGGGGGGACTTTTTTGACATCTACAGTTATCCTGGATCGGAACGTAGTCAGTGAGTGAATGTCTTGACACTTCTCGCGTGGCAGGATAGATATTCACGTGTAAATGTGTGTTTTTGTGCAAGAGGAAACCCATGTTTTTATCATCCACGGTGACTCGTGAGATCATAGAGCAGCGTTTGTTTCTTGACTGCTTTTAAAAGCGTGCAACAGGTGAACGCATTCAGTGAACACCAACTTCAGCGTTGTTTTTTTCCTGTGCAGTTTTCAGGAGTTACGTAAGAAGCAGCTTATTGCTCAGGTGTTTCAAGGTGACATCAGTCCCACAAAATGCAGGTTTATTGTCTTGTGCAGGCTAAACTTTGCACTAGGGGTCGATCGATATGTGATTTTCAGGGCCGATGCCGATACCGATTATTACAGATCAAGTAGACCGATAACCGATATTTTTAAACCGATATAAAGTCTATGTCTGGTGTAAAAATATAAGTTAATGTCAAAATTAAGCATAACAAAGAGTTTTGACAAATACTTTCTTTAAATTATTTTAAACATATCTTTAAATCTGAGAACTGTTAATAATAACATTATTATTATTATTATTATTATTAATAATAATAATAATAATAATAATAACTAAAAAAATGTGCAGGGAGCACCCAGCAGCATTCTGTAAAACTTAAAGACTCTATTTTAATGGTTAAATTAAATTTTAGTAATCAAAAAGCATTTCTAATTAATTTAAATCATCAAACTTATTCAATTTATTTACAGTTTAACAAAAATTACATGTTAAGGGCCCTATGAAAAAACAAACTTTTATTTTGACGGGTTGCCGTGGAGATCTTTGAGTTTCTGTGCGTTTATGATATGACGATAACTTTTCTCAGTTGAAGCTTTAAATTGTTTAAAAGCTTTATATTTTAGTTTAATTATTCCTTTGTCTGAGTTGCAAAGTGTCAGGTTTGATGATAGCAAACGCATGGGCGACTGGATTTTGCAAGTGTTGTCATGGAAATGGCAGGTGAGGGACGAAATAGGGACGTTCGCAAACTGGCCCGGACAAAATGTCCTCAGAACGTCCGTCAGCGAACGTTACAAAGCGGACCAAATGCGAACGTCATCGGAATGTCCGTCAGCAAACGTTACAAAGCGGACCAAATGCTAACGTCATCGGAATGGCCTTCAGCGAACGTTACAAAGCGGACCAAATGCGAACGTCATCGGAATGTCCGTCAGCAAACGTTACAAAGCGGACCAAATGCGAACGTCATCGGAATGTCCGTCAGCAAACGTTACAAAGCGGACCAAATGCGAACGTCATTGGAATGTCCGTCAGCGAACGTTACAAAGCGGACCAAATGCTAACGTCATCGGAATGGCCTTCAGCGAACGTTCCAAAGGGGACCTAATGCGGACCTAAGGTGACGTTTGAAAAGTCCGGGGACGTCCCTTGTTTGCTGGGAATGCTCAATATCGGCGCCGATAATTGGCCAGGCCGATAATCGGTCGACCCCTACTTTGCACGTCTGTTCTTGATATGAGTAACCTGAGCAGAGGTGTCATTGTGTTTGTAAAAACCGTTATCTTACTGCATGTATCATTATTATCTATATTGGAAGTTGACGTCATAGATAGATAGATAGATAGATAGATAGATAGATAGATAGATAGATAGATAGATAGAGATACATAGGCTATGTGTTTATGTATGTTACATAGGTGTGTGTGTGTGTGATGTGTAAGTTATATAGCCTACCCCTTATGAAATGGCTGAAGATATCAGATGGTATTATTATGGTGCTTTGATAAAACCGTGGTGCTGAATGATTGCCATATTTGTGTACATCAAATAGCCTACATATAAAGGATGTTGGTATGATATTGGCATTGCCTTAAAATATGACATGATGTCAGAACTATGTCCTTTATGTCATCCTAAACTAGTTTAAGATGACCTTAATGCTAATTTATAGTAATTGAAGGAAACGCATAAAAAAACATAGTAGTACCATGGTACATGTCCTTAAGAAACATTATGAAATCATGCTAGTACAGCAGTAGTACTTTTAACCACGTGCAAGAGTTTTGCCCTGCTTGTTATAGGCATTGCAAATAGCCTATGCAGGTGTGACACTTGCCTTCCTGTAGGTATCTTTATTTTATTTTAAATTTGTTTGCATCATGCACAAAAAGTAACAAACTCATACACATTTTGTTGTTGTTGTTGAGTCACTTTATCCTCAAGTTTAAAAGTGAACGTTTAAAAGTGCAAGTAACGGTGCTCAGATTGTCCGAAATTTTACAGTTAGTTTTAATTGCTTTGAAATACCATACCAGACAAATCTTTAAAATAAAGTTGACTACTATCTCTCTCTAGACACCATTTTTAGGGGCCCAAACGGACTGCCAGAGCATGTTCTGCTTATCTAGAGCTGTACACTGCGTATCGTAATGTTCAGTACTTAAATGACATTTGAAAAAAGACCTGTTCAAATCTGATAGAGAACCGTTTAAACTGCCAAACTAGTGCAAGTGATTTCCCTCTGGACAAGAATCACATATTTTGAAGTAAAAAAAAAAAAAAAATCCTCCAGAATCAGATTTCATAATTTCGCCTATGTTATGAATACTGTCCAAAGAAAATAGTGTGAGGTAATGGCTCTGCAGTGTATAATGTTATACAGTCAGACCAAGCAGTAGATAAAGAGTCGGTGAGCAGTGCTTACGGAGTAAAAAAGCTAGTGGGTGAAGGTTGTGAGTCTTGTGTTTACCGAAGCCTCTCCGGGCCTCTACGCCGAGAACTCAAAAATAGCTATCTCGGGATGAGAAGAGGAGTCACATAACCCCAAAATGGCTGCATCTGATTTGACCATATTTGTCTTTGTATCCTCGTGGCCGACACAATCCCCTCTTGGCTCGCTCCAATGAACTAGAGACTAAAAGGGCACATAGTCCTGCTTCTCTGCCCGGCTCTAAAGACAGAGCTAAAGTAGCCACAAATGATAGTGGATGGATCATAAGACAAAATGGTATCATGCTGTATATGTTTTTAATTTGCAGTCAAGCCAAACCTGTAATGCCACAAAACAGTGCCCTTTAAACAACATTTAATATGATAGAAACATACTTTACAATCTATTTCAGCCATAATTTGAACATGCAACACTCATTGCTTAATAATATGGGCTTGTTAGTGTTGCAAAGGGGAGTTTGTGTAGTGATTGGTTGGTTGATTCTTCAGTATAAGTGTCTTGGCTGTTATTCTGTGGAAGGAAAGCCACACATCTGCTCTATCTGTGCTTCCTTCCTTGGTCAGGTCACCTGTTCCGTCCTTTCCAGAAGAGCAGCGGAGATAGATTGAGGAGCGAGAGCTGAGTTAAGGGAAAATGATGGTCGGAGGCCTTGCGATTGTTGCTCTACAATATGGTCATACTGCCCTTTTTGTATCAGAAACTATCCCATTATTGAGATCTGAACATGAGGGATAAGTGCTGGTGGACTGATTTGCAAGTGACTCCGGATTAAATTTTAAGTGGCGTTTACACTGACAGCAATTTGTAAGTGACTGCATCATTCATTTTCAGTGAAAGTCGGCGAATTGAGGTGATATTAGAGACAACAGACCACTTTACGTACAGTGGCTCAAGGTCACTTTACATTATACATTACAATACATTTGCACACCCACACACACATTACATACAAACACATAAGGCCATATATAGCCACATTATCCAAAATGCATGTGAAATAGATGGGATGGGATATCACAAAGTGTACGGGATAGTGAATTCCATAATACAGTCGGATGCTTTCTGGCAATTTAGTGACGAGCTGATCATTATTTTCATGTTATAGCCGATATTAAAATCCCATACTATTTTTGTCAGAATAAATGACAAACAAAATGTTAAACACTAAAATAAATAATTTGAATAGGCATCACACCATTATGATTTATAGTATGTTAATTTTGAGATTTGCTAAAGATTACATTTAACAGTGTTATTAAACTATTACATTAACTTTAAGTGACTGTTGGTTGATGATAAGGGTGGTCTAAATGTAAAAAAAAGGGGAAATGTTCATGCACAATTAAATATACAATATTAACCGATATGAGACAAAAAAAATATTTCGGCTGATAACTGATATTGTACCAATATATTGTGCACACCTAATTTAAATACCGTGTGAATCAGTGTTATTTTATTTATTTATTTTAATTGGCTTTAATTTTATATTTGCAGTTTTCAGTTTATTATTAAAGTTTTAGTAATTTTGTCATGCACTTTTGTCATTTTTTTTGTTTTCTTAAATTCTCTATTTAGCATTATTTTCATTTGTTCAATTCTAGTAATTTTAGTAATTCAACTTATTTTATTTCAGTTAGCTGCAAAGGAAACATTTTATACTTTCATTTAAATGTATAATTGTTTTTATCTATTTTTCATATTTTATTTTAAATAACTTTTTTTCATAACACTGCAGTGAATGTACTTTTATGTAACTGTTCATTTCCTAATTTTTTTCTCCACTGAACCCCCTTTAATTATATTTAGAACAGTACTTTGCTGTATGATTAATGTGTTTAAATATCAGTTGGGCTTTGCAGTATGGCTTGGTTCTATGTAAACAGGTTCTATGTTCTATGTTCTATCTATCTTTCAGTGTGTTTGAATGACCAGTGCCCCTTTAAGTCCCAGAGACCCACGGTGGTCTTTTATCACAGGAAAGTCTAGGAGGTGTGTGGTACTCCAAAGAGCAGCTAAACTAACAGATTACGTTATACAGTTTAACGACTTCTTATGGATTGGCCAAACACAGACATACTGCAATTGAGAAACCATACACGCTTAGAAATGATTCACACAACACCAAACTAGGAACCCCTTGCTTGTTCTTGAATTCACCTTTTGGGTCTCTAAGATCTACAGACTATCCCAGTGGCAGAAGCATATCTTTTCCACTGATCTGAGGTCTTGATGTCAGTCTCTACTCAAAGACAGGAGTTAGACGCCATTTGGTCTCTCTGTGCTAGTGTTTGCTTGATTGCATCAGTGCATTTATAGGTTAGATTTTCAGGAACCTGACAAGAGTGCTGTCGATGAAAGCAGGTTCAAACAGGGCATTGAAAAGCAGATAAAGAAGAGCAGCATGTATATCTGATAACAGAAACATCCAGCATTTCATCTTTCACTTTTTTTGTTGTCACTTAGGACACTATTCAAGGGCAGTAGATTCAGTATAGACTTCTTAATTTGACCAGATACTGGGGTTGAATGTTAGTGAGGTTGACTATTTTTTTTCTAGTTTTGATATTTTAATGTAACACCGTGTCTACATCAGACGTGATAGTTGCAAAAATCCATTTATTCTTTGTGTCAGAAGTAGCGCTAATGCTTGAAGTACGTCAGAAATAGAACGGGGCAGCAGTTTACTGTTGGAGATTTGTCATGTCTTGTTGCTCTACAACCAGTGTAGACAGCATTACTGATTATAATGGGTTCTATTTGCTTTTGTCGCGCCGCTCGCGTCTGGTGTTGACACGGTGTAATGCCTGTGGCTCAAAAACCATAAGCATTGCATTTTTAGATGATTTTCAAAAGTCAAACTTTTAAAAAACACATCTGAGACCTCTTCATTTTAAACGCAAGGTTGCATATTACGTAAACGCCCCCTGAAAAACTAGTCCAATTCATTATATAGGGTTTCCTAGTCGTAAAATGTCATTTTGCACATTACTTTGTCAAGCACAAGTAAATAGTACAAAAAAAAGTAAGTAAAACGCGTGATCTTGTTTCTGTTTTATCCTAGATGGGATGCATCCTTTACATAATCCATTTCGGCTTCCTCAACTGTGTAAGTTCTGTGACGTGGAGGCATCTTATTGTAACGGCAACGGCACCTGTGAAAGCAACTGCAGCATCACGTCCATCTGTTCCAACCCCGATGAGATCTGTGTGGCTATCTGGTACGTCGCTGTCAAAGCCATGTTTTTTATCAAGTGTGACACATCTGCTTTGCACAACAGTCAAAAATCACAACTACATCTTTTTTACAGAATGCAATATTATTCTATATTCTTTTCTACTGACATAACCCAGGCCAAAAAAATATTATCCAATAGTCTACTACTTCATAATCCAGTACCAAAAATAATATCCAGTACCTAGTTTTACTCTGAAATATTTGACATTGAAGTTAAATGAGCTGTGAATGCCATTTCATGTTGTCTTGAATTATGGAAACAGTGCAGTTAAAAATAGCAACAAGTCATTGCTGTATCTAAGTGCTTATTATGTTTACTGGTTAAGCAACTGCAAGGGGATATGCAGTTTATATTTAGTCAAAGTCAATTAAAAACATAAAATAACAAAAATGTATTTTGGATTTAGAAACTAACTATCATTTGATATCATAATCCCTTTAATCACTGTGTAATTGTATTTGTGTTCTCTTTATGACATCAGGAGGAAGAGCAATGACAACAACACGATTGAGACGTTGTGCCACAATCCCTCTGAGCCCCTCTACGGCATCATGGTGGAGAACTACAACAACACCAAGTGTGAAATGAAAAAGAAGACGTCAAACAGAGGCCCTTTCTACATCTGCTCCTGCAACTCTGAAGAGTGCAACGACAAGCTGATGTTCACATTCTGTTAGTTTCCTCTTCATTCCTCCTTTCTAGCTTTGTCTATCCTCCCTTTCTTGTGTCATTGATAGTAGTGGTTTAGGACAGCAGCTTAAAATTGTAGATTCAAACCATTGTGTCCGTGAGAAAGGTTCTTCAGGTTGATCAGGTTGACAGGCCCAAACTGAATGTGCAGAATCAAGTTCTCTCTGCTGATTGTGAAGGAAGAGCTGTGGTAAAGTGCTGGAATTGATTTAAACATGGTAAATTGTTCAACTGAAAGCTGAATAGCCCAGTACGTATTTATTTGTAGTTGAAAGCATAATCAATTGAACAATGTACTTTCTTTATATATATTCCTTGTCTTTTATTCCAAAGAAAAATAACTGATGTCATAATTTTTCATCAAAATCACCATTGCCTTTTTTTTGGGCTGACCTAAACATATCATTTTCAATTATTATAAACCCCTTTCCCTCCAAACACCTGGCTCCATTCTGGTAATTTTCACAATCCAATCAATTCCTGATGGATAAAATCAAGCCCTGGCCATTTTTTTTTTCTTGTTTAACATCCTGTTTCATTCTGAAATACAGTAGATTATGGAAATAAAATGGGTGTGAATACCATTTAGATGCCAAACACTAGCATTAGATGTTAACTAAAACAAAAACTATTGAAAAATGTTTTTGTTAATTGAAATAAAGCTGAAATAGAATGTAATATAAATATTAGAGGATTAAAACACTTAATTTGAAATGTTTCATTGGCAAACAGGTGAAAGTACTAAAATTACTAAAAGTTAAATAAAAATAGCTAAATGGAAATAAAACAAATTTAACAAACATGACAAAAGCACATAAAATTATTAAATCTTAAACTAAAATGAATACTAAAAATATAAAAGTTTAAGCCATTTCAAAATACTAACACATATTAGTATACAAATAATGCAAAAATAACACTGATGGAATTTTACGAATGAGGGGCTTTTTAATTCTGTGTTAATCTTCAGCATTCTGCGGCCGCAGATTCCGTGTGGGTATGTGAAATGGTGAGTGAAACTAGATCATTGTGAACTTTTGATGCATGTAGCCTACATCACATCTCTGTGAGGTTTTCCATAGACTATAGAAACGTTGTATAAATAATGAATTGTGTTTCAGCTAGTTTTAGTTTTGCTAGTGTTACACTTTTTCACCACACTAGATCGATAAATAGCGTTCAACTGAATTTAATCCCAAACCCCAGCAGAACATATTTAACTACAAGCTGAAACAGTCTGCGTTAGCATACAATGCTAACTATTTAGCACTGGCTCATAACGAGTACCTCGCTCTGGTATGTGAGCTCAGGTTGTCGTAACGTTCTAAAGCAGCTGCATTGTTGCTGGCCAGGCTGTGCTGTCTCAGGCTGACTTTCTATTGGCTTTGGTTGTGTGGACGGCTGTGGATCTCAGACATGTGGTTTCCTGTCTGTGTAACTTGAAGCAGAGACATCACAACCACATGGCAAAACAGCTGTGTGCACTAGGCATGCTCTAAAATAACCTTTTTTACCACTATTTGGAAAGTTTATAGCGCGTTTTGTACATTTTAAAAAGCCACAATTTAATTTTTATGCGAGCAACATCCACATTGTATGTTTGTATAAAACCTAAAACAGTACACAGGGATTTCTGAGGTGTGGGGCATCCTGTGGCGAATGTGCTTCCTTTTTTTTGTAAACACCTCTCTTGTAATGAAATGAAGACAGATGTTAAATTGTGGATATACGTTACAAAAATGCCGTTTGAGCAGGTGTTTGATGCCTGTAGTGTTGACTGTGTAGGAGCAGTTTAGGGCGGTTGTAGTTCCATCCAGTGAAGGAGGCCTCTTTCCCTGCTAGAGTGGGGAAGTATTGCAGGAAGTCCATGTTTACTTATTGGAACGGTTCCATGGCATATTTCTCCAGAAATGCCTGGCATTGTTTTCCCGGACCATAACAATTTTATGACATTAACTGTGGCTGAGAGCCTGCACGTTACAGCGATAAGCTCCCTATTCTGTATTCGACTGCAGACTTTATTATGGCAGCTGCAGGGTGTACACACCAGCTTATAATTACATACTGCACAGCTAAGCTTTCTCGTATAGCAATTTTACACATATTTTTTGCTGAATCAAATAAACAGAAAGTCACGCTTACAGTACTTTTGGCCTAGTTGGACTTTTTGGGTGGAAAGTGCGGGAACTACATTATATCTTCTTAGTGGATTTTTATGCGATTTTTATGGATTTTTTATGATTATTATTTATTTTTTACATTTTACATACATTTTAAAGTGCCCCAAAAACCTTCATCTTGATGGGTTGCCGGAGGACTATCAGTCATCATAGATAAACAAACAGATATAAATATTGACTGATGTGTTGGTCTATTCAAAGTATTTATCCCAGTGGGTTCCCAGACAGCAACATAGTGTCGGCCCACATCTGGTACACATGGATTCCACATGGCCCATGTGGGCCGTATCTGGGCCGACACATATGTTGCTGTCTGGGTTTGTATTGCAAGACTTCAGTTCCACGTTCAGAGCCATAATGTTTTTTGAATGCTGAATGCTGAATATTTTAATGTTTTGAATGAGAAACAGTCTGTCAGCATGAAGATAGAATGTCCTCTAGACAAAACTCCAGACAAATGAATAGAGGGAACATTTCAATTTTTTTTCTTTGGTAAACGAATGACAGTAAAGCAGTTTCTGCTGAAATGTATCCAATTCCCCTGCAGATTATTAGTGCTGTTCCCCAAAATGGAGTTTGTGCAAACATTCCAGTAAGCAAACAGTGAGTGAAAGCACAAACCACGGAAAAGGTAAGCACTTTAGTGAAAGTGATTTTGTAACAACTAAAAAGTTTGTTTAAATTTGGCTCTGAAATGAGATACAAAGACACATTGATGTCACTGTTTAAAGCAGACATGTTTGCTGCTACTCTCTTCACATTGGTGGCCATTATTGCCTGAGTGCTCTAGCAAATGTACATTTGTTTCTAATAAGCAACTCGTAAAGCTTGTCAGGAGCGTTGAACTCTTCATTGTGGTTTGCACACATGTTTTTCTGTTATCCGACTTGTAAACTTGATTGGCTCGATCGGAAGGAACATGAAGTGAATATGGAACCTTGATTTAGAGGTCCTGGAAGCCTCTCGTGTTTTTTTCATGACACACAACAGTGTATATGCCATCACAGTAGTGCAGTGAACGAGATTCACACTCAACTAGGTTGTTATAGGTCATTGCTGGAGCTTAATTTCCTCGGATTTCCTGTTTACATGTGCAGTATTATTTCTGCAACTGTAATGTTACTATAATGCATAACAATATTGCATTACTAATCCTGTTACATTTTTGTAGTGCAATAGATATAGACTGTACCATGTTTTAATGTGGCGTATATGTATTCACACAGGAATTACAAATTGTGGCTAACAGTTATCATATAATGTAATGTTATGTTTTTAACTAATTGTCTTTTATTCCTAGTAATTGAATCTATTATTTAAAATCTGTTATTATTATTATTATTATTAATTATTGTCTATTATTTAAAATCTATTATTATTATTATTATTATTATTATTATTAATTATTGTCTATTTATAAGTTATAAGTCAATACAATTCTTATTATATTCTTTTTAGATTCCGTTACCGTAGACACAAATTATTTATTTATTTATTTATTTATTTATTTTTTATTATTAGTTTTGCGTATATTTTCTCTTAGCAACCATACATTAAATACAAATAATGAAAAAACTACTAAATAACTCCATATACATACTAACAAACATTATATATTTGATAATATATGTTTTATGTTATAATAATATATAAAATACACGTGTGTGTGTATATATAAATATATAAATGTTTGAATGTGTATGTACATGCATTTATTTTATATACAGTATATACAGCGCCGCCGCTCCCACCACACGCATCACACGCATCACTTGGTGCCCTCACACGTAGGGCACCAAGTGCTGAGGGGGCACCAAAAATAGCCCTTCATAAAAAATCAATCATCATGTCATACAGTATAGTGCAGCGATGTTTGTATTTATATGTACATGTGTGTGTATATGTGTATATATATATATAATATAATATATATATATATATATATATATATATATATATATATAATATATATTTTATATATATATATATATATAATGTTATTCCCAACACTGCTGGTTTCATGTCGCAAAATATTCTTTCTTAGATCTTGTGGAAAGCATTTTTCCCAGGATGACAATCCAGGCCATTGGCCTAACAGGACAAATAAGTAGCAGCATGTGTCTGTGTCTCACTGGAATATTTCCAACCTGACAATATGTTTCTACTCAGTTGATCTTTTATCATAGGTTATTTTGATGGAAAGAAGAACATAAAGGAAAGGAAGAATGTCTGTGGATCTGAAGATCAGTCTGTCTGTGTAGACTTTATTTTCAACCCAACCCTGACCTGCACGTATATATGCTGGTTCGCAAACACACCCACGCTCACATGCTGAGGAATCTTGGCCTCTGGTTATAGAGCAGATAGTTAAACGGTCTGAGTCACACCGAGAAAGCCAACGAGAGACCAAGATGGTGTTATTGAGAGAGAGAGAGAGAGGGAGAAAAAAAGAAAAGTCAGACTTGTTTGCGGTATGAGCCATGCTATAAAATAAAGCCGTAGTCATAACAAACAAACAGTTACAGGTCTGTCTTTTTCATGTAGAGCATGTTATCAATCTCAGTACTCCACATAAGGACAGGGATTCAAAAGGCAATAACATGTACATATGGGAATCCTCACTTTGAGTTCTGACATTTTCAAAAGTAAAGCAAGCTAACGATGCCCAGCCAACTAATGAAAGCAGACCGAAGCTTATTCGCAAGAGGGTGGAGAGAATTGGCCTGTCACATCAGTTAACATAAAGGATATGTAAAATTTCATGTTCAGAGATTTTATTAACTGGAAAAGTTAATAAATCTTTAAATCATGGAAAGTCATGCTCAGCTTTAAAGTATTTGGGTGATAAGTTGCTTTTTGTGAGTGCCAGGATTAAAAAATGTAATTGATTATTTTTTATAGAAAATAAATATCTTAAGATATTAACCTATAAATGTAAAAAAAGTAAAATGTTTATTTTAAAAATGTATTGTATTTAATCAAAGTCAAAATATTACTAAACACTGACATTTTTTAAATGTTACAAGTTAATATAGGCAACGCAATTACAATATGAAAAATGGTTATTAATATTGAGATCTGCTAAAGTTTGTGTACTAATAATTGTGTTATTAAATGAGTGTTTTTTTAAGTGAGTGTTAGATGATGGCAAACAAAAAGTACATCTATTTAATAGATTTTGCAGAAAGTGAATTACTGCATTCAAGCTATAAATCTTTTTCAATTCACGCCTAGAAATCGAACCCATGACCTTGGCGTTGCTTGCGCCATGCTCTGTTGTTTAAGCAACAGAGAGGCAAAGGTAATGTAAACATAGGCGGAACTAACCCAATCAAATATTCAGTATCAACCAATACCGTTATTAAAAACTCAATATGGTACTGATATATTCTGCATCCTCTTCACACAAGTTTTGCCGCTAGAGGTCACTTATTCAAAACAATAACAAAGGCATAGCATGCCGTGAATGAGCGTGGCATCATGGGAGTTGTCGTCTTCACCTCAACAGCTGATGGAAAGCAATCCAGCGGGACTCATGTTAACGGATGAGCCAATGTATTAAAGTTTTCTTAACGTTACTGTGGTGTGAAGCAGGGCGGGGCCGAGAGCATTGGGAGCGGAACGAGGCCGGTGGAGCGAATGCGAATGAGACACCTGCGCAACACACCGGTGTCTTTGTGGTTTCCTTGGTTTCTACAGATATACTACTGGAAATCGAAGGTCACTGACAGGCGACACAATAACATGGGCCGTTGCACTGGTTAAAATTGCGGATTACTCTGGATTTATACGTTGGAAACATTTGGGATAATGCAAGTACACATGTCAATAAAATATATAACACTGTTCGAGTGGTTCTTGGATATTTTAATCCAAAAATCGTACATATTGTGCCTTTAATTAATCCTTTTCCAGTAAGTATGAGCAATGGTAATAGTAATAGTGGTGCTTGTTAATGCACTAATAAGAAACATGTCCCCCCTCCCCCCATGAGAAGCAATTAAATTTGAATAGATTAACTTGTGAGTCAGAAGCTTTGGAAAGTGTAATCCACTTGATTCTTGTTAAGACCTTGGCACAGATGTACAGTGATGCGTTTAACGGTAGAGCCTGCAGAAAAGTGCCTCTTATTAGCTGATAATGTCATGGACCGCAGCAGTGTGGCTGGCATCCTGTTTTAATGTGGCTGGAAAAAGCGCTGTGATTTCATGCACGTTTATTTTGGTTGTTTGGCTGGAGAAGAGGTTTCTGCTGCTGTTTGTGAAGGGTTGAGTGTTCCCTCTGCACCACACGTCTATGCTTTATGCATGTGTTTGCAGACTGTTCTGTCTGCCAAACGCTTTGGCATTTATTGACCATTTCCCTCTCCCAGTGTTGTGTATCCTTTTCTGTTCTTTTTATGTCTGTGTCTCAATGATAAGGCGTGTCTGTGTGTTTGATGGAAGAATGCAGACAGACGAAACTCTGACTCCACTCTCTGCCCACGTAGTTGGCAGGGCTCACTTTGTCTCTGGATTGAACCTGCAGCGCTAGGGCTTCTAAGCCAATGCTGAGGTTGGCATGCACACATCGTAGAAGGGTAAACTTTCCCTTGAAGGATGGAGTCACTGAACAGACTCCCACTGTGCGAGCTTCACTCTCGCTTCCTGGTGTGGCAGGGAAAACTGCTTACAAACTGAGTTAATGATTAGGAGTTCAGTCAAACTACTGTAGGTATAGCGAAATGGTTATACCTGATACTTGAAATGGCGCTACATTCTGGACATTTATGCTAAGACTAGTAAGGAGTCATTTAACTTTGCTCAAGGACACAATGGTGTTACAAAGCATCACTACCTCTTACTAACATTATATTTGATTATTTTTTTTTTTTTATCAATGCAACATGATGCATTGAGATTTTATTGAACTCCTAATTTAAATAATGTAATGGTGTATATTTTGTAATCATTTAGTATTCATCTTATAATTAATTTTATAAAAAATGAAAAATATTATTTTAAATTTATTTAAAATAATGATATATATTATATACATTTTATTTGACTAAATTAACTGTTAATAAATTTCATAACATTATTTTTTTTTATTTGTAAATTAAATGTTATAAAATGAATGTTATTTCTTATTTTTTATGAATAAATGTTCCCAGTAATACTATATTGTTTAGCCAATTTTTATTGGATCATTCATTAAATGCAAAATGCCTTCAGCTAATAAATTGTTGCCAGGGCAACTAAAGATTTCTTGTTCAACAGATGATCAATTAGCAACACAAGAAATATTGATTTGTCAATATTTATTTATAACATAGTCAATGGTAAGATATGACATTGTTCAAGTAACTCTTTTAGGAATTGGAACAACATATGGGGAATATTGTTAGTCTAACATGTGTTTTTATGTAGATTCATAGTAAAAAAAAAACTAGGTATCGGACTTTCTTGTATATCATTTTTGAACTGTTAACTTTTTACATTATATTGATTTCTAAGATGTGCATAACTAGTTTTGATAGTTGCATACATTTGCCTTGTGTTGTGTAGAGGTAAACGTTGTGACATCATCTCCTTTCTCTCCAGCTAGTGGTCCAGACCCCACAAATAACCAGGTGGTGTTGGTGATCCTAGTCAGTTTGCTACCCCTCCTGGTTTTGGCTGTGCTGGTCATCGCCTCCTTCTACTGTTATCGTATGTACCGTCGCCGCAAACTCGATGAGTGGGAGACAAAGAAGCCGTCCAAACGCAAGGGCCCCAAAGGCCCGCTGGACTGTAGTGATGCCTGTGCCATCATGATGGATGATGACCGCTCGGACAGCAGCTCCACGCACGCCAACAACCTCAACCACAACACGGATCCTCTGCCCATTGAGCTGGACCTTCAGGTAGGCAAGGGGCGCTTTGCTGAGGTGTACAAAGCCAAACTGAGACAAAGTCCCTCGGAACAGTTTGAGACGGTGGCGGTGAAGATATTCCCCTACGAAGAGTACGCATCCTGGAAGAACGAAAAGGACATCTTCTCGGACATCGATCTGAAGCACGAGAACATTTTACACTTCCTGACTGCCGAGGAGAGGAAGGTGGAGAAACAGTACTGGCTGATCACCGCCTATCACCCACGCGGGAACCTGCAGGAGTACCTCACGCGCCACCTCATCAGCTGGGAGGATCTGCGACTGCTTGGGGCCTCCATGGCCCGGGGTGTGGCTCATTTGCATAGTGACCACACCCCCTGCGGGAGGCCCAAAGTGCCCATCGTCCACCGAGATCTGAAGAGCTCTAACATCCTGGTGAAGAATGACCTCACTTGTTGCCTCTGTGACTTTGGGCTTGGCCTCCGTCTGGACAACTCACTCTCAGTGGATGACTTGGCCAACAGTGGACAGGTATATGCAACAATATTTCATATGGTGCATTCTGTCTATATTGATGATATTGATGATATACGCTTCTGTTGAAGCCATCAGTCATCGTAATTTCAACTAGGTTAACCAAAAAGGAAAATTCTGTCATAATTTACTCGCCCTTAAGATGTTCCAAACCTGTATGAATTTCTTTCTTCTGCTGAACACAAAAGAAGATATTTTGAATTGGGCTGCATGATGTATCGTTTGCATGATGTATCAGGTGATTCGCTAATTATTTGTTTTAAGTCCTGTCAGTTCAAACATTCAAACGAGTTTAAAGCATTCAAGCGCAAGACGTGAAAGAGAGCTCGATTCTGAACTCGCGGTCTGTTATCTGTGCGCGCACACAGAGTCCTGCAGACAGCATGTGGACACCGAATTCTGTTCTCTTTCTCATCTTTTTGTGCTTGAACGGACACATTCATGCAAAATGATGTCACATTGCCCGTCTCGCCGAGTATCCTTGTAAACACGCAAACAATTGAGAAAGAAAACGGATGCGTATAGATCCGTGCATTAGGTCTTAAAGTGAAAGCAGTCTATAAACCTGCTGCCATTTGCCATTAATGTTAATCAAACAACAAAAGAAAAAAGCTTTTGGAGCTTTAACAACAATTCATTATATTTAATTTATACAGAGCAGACTTTGCAGTGATATTTTATGTAATTCCACTTCTGTTAGACTTACCTGAAAAGCAAAGCACTGTTTGTTCTATTGTATTTAACTATATGCTTGTAATTTATTTATTTTCGATTCACTCCCCTGCAAAATCACCCCAATCATTCTAGAATGATTAATTATATCCAAATAGAGCCATTTCAAGTCGTCTGGTGAAATTGTTTTCATATAGCAATGTATATCGCAGAAAAACAAAATATTGCAATGTCAGTTTTTTCCATTATCGTGCAGCCCTAATTTGAAGTTGATGTTTTTTTTCCCATACTGTGGAAGTCAATGGGGCTCATAAACTGTTTGGTTACCCATATTCTTCAAAATATATTTCTGTGTTCAGCTGAAGAAAGAAATTCATACAGGTTTGGAACAACTTGAGGGTGAGTAAATAATGATAAATTTAATTTTTGAGTGAACTCTCCCTTTAATATCCACCAATTTGTGAACAAACGAAAGAGAGCGAGAGATCGGCAATGAAAGAGATCAGCAGAAATCTCATCCACTCGCATTAATATCTTATTTATTTTTGCAATAAATTTAAAAAATATTGTTATTATTCTGACAACTAATGACTATACATCAATGGTTTTATATTATAGCATTGTTGCATTGTTTTATGGGATTGTAATCCCTTCATAAAAAAAAATAATTTGCTTCAGGTTATGGAATATGGTAAAATGAGGAAGTGTAACTTATATTTGATCAAACCCAATGCAGCACACGACAGCTCAAATTCGCATGCTGTTATAGCTTTGTAAGTGTAAAACTGCCATGTTCTCTACCTAAAATTGGCACAGTGGCAGGGACGTCATGTCATAACTTGCTGGGAAAGTCCCCTGAGGCATTTCAGCATGTGCAGATGTGTATGTATGTATATGTGTGCCCTTTGTTCAAACTGTCTGCTCCAAATTATGATTCACTGGCTAAAAATGAAAAAAACAAAAGGCTCTGAGTGAATCAGTAATGAACGAGCTAACAATCGCCTGACTCTCAATACCCAGAGTGCTTTGATGTATGCCAACAATCTGTTAATCCCAGACAGTGACCCTAAACCCATTCAAAGGTAGTTTAGACTCCAGTGCTGAGGTTGCGTTTAATTGATCACATTTTAGTTTTGTTGGTTCATCGGTGTGACCTTTTGTACCTCTAAATTATAGTCGAGTAATAAAGTGAGTTGTGCATGTTTTAGATAAAGAAATAAAAAAAGATCCCCTCAAAACAGTTAACCGAACAAAATCAATGACCAATTAGATAAATGTTTTATCTGAATGACGATATGGAAGGAGTGAGTGAACTTGTCATTTAGATCAATGTTAATAAAATAACACTTTATAATAAGGTCTCATTTATTAACATTAGTTACAGTAATGCATTAACTAACATGAACTAACAATGAGCAATACATTTGTTACAGTATTTATTTATCCTTGTTAATGTTAGTTAATAAAATCCAGCTGTTCATTGTTTGTAATAATTATTGCTATTAAAAGTGCTGTGTTATCATGACAATGATAAATATACAATATGAAATTATTTACAGTATGTATCTGATTCTCAGGTGGGTACAGCCAGGTACATGGCTCCAGAAGTGCTGGAATCAAGGATCAACCTTGAGAACATCGAGTCATTCAAGCAAACCGATGTCTACTCCATGGCCCTGGTACTATGGGAGATCACGTCCAGGTGTAATGCCATCGGAGGTGAGTACACAACCATCATCAAGATCTCACTTGGAAACATAGCTGTTATTTTGGCATTTCCCAAATCAATATGGTTAGTGAACTTGAGACAATGCTATTCTATTTCTATTCTGCCTGTAATTGTCCCTCAAGGAGAACAGGGATGAAAATAGGCTTGCCTTTTTATCTGATTCTGTCAGTGGCATATAGTTGTTGTTGTTGTTTTTTTCTACCATCATTGGGCTATTGTTTCTGTACACTGCATGGAAAGCCCACTGCGGCCCACACTCTGTTTTGAGCGATTTGCAGCTTCCTGTAATTGGAGGAGTCGCTCTTTAACAAGAGCAGAGGTGGTTCGGCGTACTCTCTCTGTTTAGGGAATGTAAGGAATGTTTGAAATGTCAAGTGCTTCCTAAGAACTTTCCCTTTTTTGGTCAGGTGGGAAGGTTCTTGGCACACCCAGCTATAGGCGTTAACAACAATATATAGCTGTCATTGACTATTTATGCTCTCATGAAATGCAACAGTAGATATTCAAATTAGTTATGGAGGTAAATATAAACATGAATGCAAATGGAATTTGAGGAAGAGAGAGGATTTTTTTGTTGTGATCAGGGTTTTTCCTGCATTGAAAATTTTTCATTGCTGCCCTGTGAAATTACGGCCCGCTGAAGTAAATTTAAGTATATTTATCTTGCTTTTTTTTTTTTTTTTTTTTTTTTTTTGCTAAGTGCTAAATGCTTTTGCATTTGGAATGTGTGGGGTGGTCTGAGAGTCTGATTGAAGAGAAAAGTATCTTTTATGAAACAGGAAACAAGTTGTTGCACCAAATCAGCATTTTAGAATTATTTCTGAAGGATCATGTGACACTGTAAACTGGAGTAATAATGATGCTGAAAATTCAGCTTTGCCATCAAAGGAATACATTCCAATTACAAGTATATAAAAATTCTATATCAAATATAGAAAAGTTATTTTAAATTGTAATAATATTTTACAATGTTACTGTATTTAAGATCAAATAAATGCAGCATTGCTGAGCTTAAGACTTGCTTGAGACTTTCAAAAACATTTAAAAATCTTACAGAAACCAAAACTTTTAGCAGTAGTCAACATAAATGAATACATTTTGTTCTTCTTTGAATGTCATTTTGCTTCCCATGTAAATGTATCTTGTTTTTGAGCATGTTTAGATATTTTACTGGAAAACAAGACAAGAATATTGAGAAAGTAATTTTGTGGAATTTTTGTGGAATTTGACGGCTAAGTTCGGAAGGATCATCATTTCATCATTTACTCACCCTCAAGTTGTTCCAAACCTGAATTAATTTCTTTCTTCTGCTGAACACGAAAGAAGATATTTTGAATATATAATATAATATGGGTAACCAAACAGTTGATGTACCCCATTGACTTCTATGGTATTTGTTCCCATATATGGAAGTCAATGGGGCCCATCAACTGTTTAATTACCCATATTCTTGAAGAAAGAAAGATATGATAAGCAGAATAAAGAATACATACAGGTTTATAACAACTTCAGTGTGAGTAAATGATGACAGAATTTTCATTTTTGGGGGAGCTATCCCTTTGAATCAGCTCTGGGAATATGAGTGATATGTATGAGTGTATTTGCATGTGTGTATATTGTTTCTCACACTGTCCCTGTGCATGTAGAGTTGTGTTACCCACATGCCCCGGCATGCTCTCTCTGTGGTTGACACAGGGGTTGCAGGAGTCCTCATGTCATGCTGCTTGAAGCTTATCTGAAGAGCTGGAGGTGTTTTCAGCCAGACAGACTGTCTCATTCCAGCCTGTGCTGAGGGGGGTAGAGACAGACATCCCAGGGTCTGTCTCTCAAAGTCTGTTTTTGTTTTTGTTCCCGTTACCACGTTCTGCTGGATGCAATGTTAAAAACCTGGGATCTCCTGCAAAAAGGGGGAAAAGAACCATTTTCGGGACATAAGACTGCAGAAAGTCAATGTGTGGGTGATGGTGAAATGGAAAGCTGTGGCCGCGTTGTTCTGCTTCTGCGACTCAGTGTGTATGCTAGTAAGTCCTGAATTAGCACGGGGTGCGGCCTGGTCTAGAGTAGTACAGCAAACTTGAGACACTGCCGGTCAAGGAGGACTCCCTCCCTTCCGCAGAGAAAGAGAGGAAAACAACAAGTAAATGGAGGACAGCAGCTGGCTAGCAGGTGGCAGAACCCCATGCAGGGTGGCCATCCATCAGTATAGGTCTCAGATTCACCGCCTCCACACCTCTAACTGATTCAAGCTTCTACACAGACACGCAGAGGAGTCAAGGGTGCTCATGATCCTCCCTAAAACTGCCTGACTGAAGCCTGAAAAAATCCTCCAGCAACATTGCTCTCTAAGCAACTCTTAAATGGGTCAAAGTCTTCAAGCAGGAATCTTACCTCCTGTCTGCCCCAATCGACTGTCTAACTCACAGTGATTAATGGACGTTTAATTAATGAAAATAATGCCTCTTTTTATTTTTTCTGAACTGTCAGTGTATGAAATCTTGCATATATATAGTGTAATTTCCATTTATTCCATGGAATAAAACAACAATGTTAATTTCACAGTTGATGCATTTTAATTTCACAGAATGATACTCAGAATTAACGTTTGTTTGGAAATAATATTTACCTTAAGGAATTTGTAATTTACCATATATTTTTTCAACATCACATCCCAAATTTATCAAGCTGCTCTTCAATGACTCTCTATGTCTTGGACAAAAAGCGAAAGTAAATGATAAAGGCATGATTAAAAGTTTCCAAGAGAGTCTTACTGTGTGACCTTATAATATATGAAAAAGAAAAAAGCTTTTAATTTTAATACAAATCAGCCCCTGGGACATAAAAGCACTCAAGAATGAAGAAACACCCTTAAACTGTTTTTTTTTTTCTTTCTTTTTCTTGCACTCTTTCCCAGACTCGGATAGGCAGTGGAGGTAGCAGACGGTTAATCTAAAGGGGAAACTGTAGTACTAAAAGCGTTTCCCTGGATAGCGCTAGCTGGGCCCGGGGTAGGAGACCTCAGCCGACAGGACATCTGTTTCTAAAACCACGGCATTCCTCATATAGCGAGTGCATTTGTGGAGCCTGGCCTCTTGAGCAAAGCAAAACGTATAGAAAAAGAGACAGAGACCAAAAAAAGACAGACGCTAGGTGACCTTAATTTTGCAGAAAGCCTCATCTACAGATTGCATGCATGCTAAATACCGATTTTGTCAGTTTTACCACCGCCCGGTCAGAGCCACACGCAGGGCACAGAGGACAGCAGAAATAGCACCGCAGGGGTGGGAGTATTTTGTTTAAGAGCTGAAACAGGGGAAGTCCACTTGTCAAAAACAGGATGCGTTCGCTTGTGGAGTCAGCTTCTCCGCAGGGTCTCAATCGCAGTCCTCCACTTCCTGTCCCAGACTGCATGCTGGCCTAGCCCCTTCCTGTGGGCCCAGAGTGCTGGGCAAGAACCACAGAGCACACTCTCCAATCAAGAGCAAGCCGCTCCAAAGTAAACCTACTCATCAACCGTCATTTGCTGTAATGGATTTTATATTGGCCATGAAGAGGACAATAACCGCTGTTTTATGGGAGGTTTTGGTGTTTCTTGTAGATTTTTAGCACACCATGTTTATGTGTGTTATCTATAGCTGGCTCTGGTCAAGTACTTGGCTATGGAGGATTGGGGCTCTGCAGCTGGAAGTTTCTCAATGTCTGGAAAATGTGTTTTTTGAGCTCACTGGCACAGTCAGGTTATTAGCCTCGTATTTCACCAATTTGTTTTCATGAACAAAACAAATGACCCACAAAATCAGCATTGTTAATTGTTGGCATTCTGATGGAGCAACTGATTTTGTTTCATTTTTCTCTAGTTGCCGCATTTACAGTTTAGGTTTTTCAGTTCTGGATAGAGCTGAATATTCCGGATGCATATGGAACATGCTTTTCCACCCTCCATCAGGGCTCGCTTCCAACCTCAGTACTTCTCACGACCTAACTTCTTCTGAAATGCTCTCCAAGAATGATTCTTCATGCTGTCATAAGGGCATGTATTATTTGTCTGATAATCTGATTGTCTTGTGTGTTTCTTCACAGAGGTTAAGGATTACGAACCTCCATTTGGCTCTAAAGTCCGAGAGCACCCCTGTGTGGAGAGCATGAAAGACAATGTGCTACGAGACCGGGGCAGGCCAGAGATCCCCAACAGCTGGATGAAACACCAGGTAAAAGAGCATAGGGTTGTATTTTGATCTCAGAACATGGTAAGAGACAGCATATTAGCCCAGAGACAAGAACTTTTTTTGAGAGGTTTTGGAAGGCGTACAATTGTCCTGTGAAAAATAGCTTTTAGTTTTAGTCATTTTGACTCTGTTCAAAAGATTGGGGTAAGTACTTTTATTCAGCAAGGATGCATTGAATTGATCAAAACATACAGTAGACATTTATAATGTTACAGAACATTTCTTTTGAACTTGTTCTTTTGAACTTTCTATTAATCAATTCTGGGGGGAAAAAACTGTTTCTATGAAAATATTATGCAGTACAACTGTTTTCAACATTGCTAAGAAGAAATGGGCAACAAATCAGCATATTAGAATGATTTCTAAAGGATCATGTGACGCTGAAGACTGGAGTAATGATGCTGAAAATTCAGCTTTGCCATCGAATGAATAAATCACTTTTTAAAATGTATTTAAGTAGAAAATATTTATTTTAAATTCTAATAATATTTCAATTTTCCCCTGTTTTTACTTTATTTTTGATTAAATAAATGCATCCTTGATGAGTATAAGAAACATAAAAAAATACTGACCCCCAAACTTTTGAATGGTAGTATACATACATTTTTACACAATTTTGTTAGATTTCTCTGAAAACAAGGCTTGTATTATCTCATTTTGCTTCCCACTTTAATGAGTCTTGTTTTAAGTATGTTTAGATATTTTTACCTGAAAACAAAATACTGAGTAAGGGGCAATTCACACGGAATGTGGTTTTCCATTCCACTGCTCTATTTTTCCATTGTTTTTCAATGTAAACGTTGCTAGATGGACGCGTTTGACCGCTGCACTCACGTCTTGTGCTTGACGGACGTGTCATTCTAAAAACGCAGCGCTCAAGTTAAAATAAGTTGAAAAAGCTGCTCTATACCTTTCGTTTTTCTTTCCCTGCTTCACTGACCTGCGTCTCACATTTTTAACCGCAAAAACGTGTTCTGTGTGAATGGCAATTTTGTGCTGTCAAACTGTCCCCTATCTTTTGAATGGTAGTGTATACTGACAAAAAGTGTGATTTAAATGGAAAAAACACCAAGGATGTAGAGTTTAGTTCCCAAGTTGAACCAAAACATGTTAATGCTCAACTACTATAGCTATAGTTGATTAGATGAGTAAAATAGTTATAGTTGAGTAAAAAAATTTTACATGACTTGAATTTAAAGGGCATTTTCATCAAAAGACAAAAAATAACTAAAATAAAACACTGTTTTTAGGCAAATACATTCACAAACACTTGTGTTTTGTCTCCAGGGAGTGGCTACAGTCTGCGCCACCATCAACGAGTGCTGGGACCACGATCCCGAGGCCCGACTCACGGCACAGTGTGTGGCCGAGCGATTCTACGACATGGACGATGACCTAGACAAGTTGTCCACCTGCAGCAGCTCCGAGGAGAAGATTCCTGAAGATTGCTCTGTGAGCGTGAGCGACGACAAATGAGAGAAACTCTCTCTCTCTGCAAAAACTGAATGTTTGGATCCTTCCAATGAGATGGAGTGGAAGACCTTTTCATTAAGCTTTGTTTTATAGCCAAAGATTTCATGCACTTTATCAGATTATGCATAGCTCACACTGAGTAAGGTCAGGCTACCGCGCGAGAGGAGCTGGACAGACGCTGGTTTTCTCCTCTGACAGCTGACCAAGAGCCAAATGTAATCAGGAAAATGTTTTGCCTCGACACTAAAGATTCATAGGAGATTGTAAAACTTTTTACAGATCATTTCAGGATTTTCTGGATTTATGGAAGAATGTGTTGTTGGGTGAGAGATTTGTGTTTGTGTGCATGAGTGTGTTAGAATACTAGCGTGGGTGTTTGATGCTTTTACCGAGAAGTGAATTGTGCTTATTAGCCAAAGAAAAAAGTATGTTGTAAATACTGCTTTTCAACATAAAAAAACCTACACTTATTGAGAGAGCCAAAAAAGGGAAAAATATGCTGCACGTAGGGCTGGGCGGTATATTGTGTTTGTGCGATATATCAATATATTTGTATAAACTATATAGGATGAGGCAATGCTGTTTATATCTATATACAGTATTGTGATATTATGGGCACATCTGAAAAATGGACACAGAGTGAGCTGCAGTATGGAAAGTACACAACCCAATTTAGCCTAAACCTGAGACTCGTAAGATATAGGTAACGCGTATTGTTGTCCCAAGTGGCTTGTCCCGTCGGGTGCTTTGACAGACACTGATACAGATGCTGTTTAATGCATTTGATATGTTATTTTCCTCAGTGCAAAACTTACATTTCACAAGTATATTCTCCACCTGTGAATGTTATAAGGTCATGCATTGTGCTGTCAGGAGTGGACAAGCCTGATGCAAGCTATAGTCTCCACTAAACCTCACAGACTTCAGTGAACGAGCGCTGCCGTCCGTCTAACAGACGGAAATACAGAGATATATACACTATATCGTCATTCAGCCAAAAAATACAGATATGATTTTTTGGACATATCGTCCAGCCCTACACATGTAAAAAAAAATGTGTTAAACAAACAGTATTTTGAAATCACAAAATGCCTCGTATGTTCACATGTCCTGGATATTGAATTGTGCCTCTCTTTTACTACTTTTTCTGTAATATATTGTAAATCTTTAATGATTAAAATACATTTATGTACAGTATTGACACTAAAATGGGTCAAATTTTTTAATACAGCCTGCTCATTGTGTAGTATTCTTTGAATTATTAGTTGGATCTATAAGGTCCACTATCAGCCTGGGAAATTTGTGAAGGTTCCTTTCATTTGGGTGATGATTGACAGCCAGGTATTACATAACGCCGCTGGTTACAACAATGTTTTCAGTTAGTCTTAATAAACATTCCATTAACCGGTTGTCACGCATGCCCACTAGTTCAGTGTTGTGGGAAACAAACCTCTTAAATGGAAATCGGTTGTCAAATATGCCTCGTAGAACTGACACCTGCGTTTCTGTACACAAGCCTCAGGGTTTCTACTACAAGAACACCTAAATCAAGAATCTGTTGTGTGAAAGGATCTTTTACAACAGTAGCAAGTGGGTAACAGTTTAAAACTGGTTTTTTGTCATTTGCGAAAGAAAACCCAAAACCCACTGCTGTTGTTGCTATAGGTAATTTAATTTTTTAAGCATTGTTAGAGTATTATTTATATATAATAGTGTTTATAAATATTTTGAATTGGCTTTTATTTTTATAAGTTCAGTTTTCTATTTGTTTTTAGCTTCAATTCTTTTCATTTTTATGTACTTTTGTCATTTTTATCATTTTAGTAGCCTAAAGGTTATTTTATTTCGTTTAGTTAACAAGGAAACATTTAATTGTTGTTTAAATTTAACTTATCGCTTTTTTATTTAATATTTATATTTTATTTCGATTTAAAAAACAGTTTTAGTTAACAATAACAACATGATTTACCCAAATTTTTCATTTACAGTAGTATCTTTGCCATTATCTAACACAAGTCAGACTTTAAAAACATTAACATTTTAATAACACTGTAAATGAGGCCTAATTGTAATTTTTAAATGATTTTTTTATCGTAGTGTAGTACATTATAATGTTGCTGCCATTGGTAGCATTTAAAATGATTGATTTAGTGTTGTATTTTTTATTTATTTGAATAGTAGCCTACAAAATTTTAATATCTCATATTTATGGGTTATCGGCATGAAACTCGTGTTGTGTTTTTAATTTATTCAGACATGCCTATAGTAATATCATTTTTATGTTATTTATCATTATCGCCAAGTTTCATGTTAACATCAAATAACAAAAAAAAATTTTTAACAGATTATTTAACGTCAGTCCATTGCTATTTGGATTTAAAATCATAGAGATATATATGTCTATGGATTTAAAATGATTCTCTATAAAAGCAAGTCTTGCACCGCGCATGCTCAGTTGTTTCTAAGTGTGCTGGGGCAGACGACTGTCTAATTGAGTGAAATAATCTTTCTCTTTGACTCTCTTTTGTGGCGTGAGGCTGTTTGAGTTGAGCTCTCACGCTGGAGTCAGTATAGCGGTTTATCTGGGCTTTGTTTGGGAGTGAGAGTTTTGAAATTCATGACCGGGAACTGCCGTGACCATAATGACAGAGAAAACGAAGACTGCCGTGTCGAGTCCCTCAGACGAGTCATTTTTATCCCCGGCAGTCGTACACACCCCTGTTCCTCTCACCATCCCTCTTTTTCCTATGTCTATTGTTTCTTTACTATTTAGAGGGAGAGGGAGGGGGAGGGGGGAGGGTTGGGGGGGGGCAGACGGGAATAAACCAGAATATGTGGGGCTGAAGGCCTATAAATATCTCTCTGTGGCACTGATCTCAAAATAGGATTTATAGGGCCGTTCTGAGTCTTGGCATTTGTTGTCGTTGTGGTGTTCTAGAGAGAGCAGAGCTGACCAGAGGAAACCGTAGTGCATTCTTTTCTGTCGTGGAGAGCTGGAGTAAACAGTTTAGTCTCTAGTCTCCATTTTCAGATGTCTGTAAATAGCTTGAATACTAAAATGTATAAATATATGCTAAAAGAAAAGATTTAGGAGACCTCAAATATGCGCCTGTGAAAGATTTCTTTTGAAGTGAGAAATTCATAAGTGCATATAAGTTTGCCTGTATATACAACAACTTTATTGGGCACAGTAAGTTAGATTCATCGTTCATAATACATTGACTATCTTTCATTGTTTAGTTAATCGTCAATCCTAAATTACCCAAAACAAGAAATAATTAATTTAAGTGGCACCACTTTTAGGCTATACTCACAAACTTGCTGCGATCCATTTAGCCTGCAGACTCTAAATGGTTTAAAATAGCAGTGTGTCATATTTAAATTAAAATATTTTTAGAGACATTATATAAAAAAATATAAAAAAACGTATTTGTAACCTATGTGAAGCAGTCTTAGTACACACTTAAACGCTTGAGGTTGGTTTTTCTTCTTTTCTCACCAAGGCTACATTTATTTGATCAAAAACTAATATTGTGAAATATAATTTCAATTGAAAACAATTGTTTCTATTTTAATACATCTTAACCCTTTTTTATTATAATAATTTCTTTATTTTGATGTATTCGGAAGTGAACTGTAGTTTTACACGCAAAATTACGCAGATCTTTTATCTTTTTTTTTTTAAATACATTTATTAGTTAGATTTGTCTCAAATAACTTTTGTAAAATATGCTACATTTAGCCTCTTTCCTGCGCTCACACACACAATAATTCACAAAATAAACTGACAAATTAATGTCTGTTTGTAGATCAAAAGTTCATAGGCCAGTGGTCTAAATTTGAAAAAGGGTCCAAATTGTACTCCGCTGCTGCCTGTGAACCATTGCAGCATGAAAAGAAGATTCAGGCTGTTCATCTTCTCTTTTTTAATCTGAAAATAAAAGTTTCTGCAAGTAAAATTTATATATTTTGTTTAAAAAACTTTTCAGAGTAATATTGATGTTGTCTTGCTATGTGTAGGTTTCATACAGACTGGTTTGAGCAGTCATAAGCTCAAAGGAATTTAATTAAATTCATTGAAGTCAATGGAGTTCATATTGGTAATTCTCATAGTATATGTTCTTGTAAATTTCATATAATGAGATGAAATTTCTCATAAATATTGATAAAATATATATTTTCTTGTATCACACTGGTTTTTGCTGTCTTGTGACATTTTAAATTTCAAAGGATTTCTCTTCATAACCTTAATGTAATAGCATGGTAAAAACACAGTGACATTCAAAACGTTAAGTATTTTAAGCATTCACTCAGAAGTTACTGATCAGATACAATATGATTATAATTGAAAAAACATTATGACTTTTTTTACAAACTTACATTCCACCAGGTCCAAGATCCGGGAATATGTAGCCTATACATGTATACAGTTTTTTACAGCGAGACGGCCACCATTCAGCCCGAAGTATAACCATTTCAATAACTCCGAAGCTGTTCAGTTAAGCTAAAAAAAAAAGGCATAGTGCCGCTTTAAAACTCACCTTTGATCACTAAAATTACATATTTAAGTTTTTTCAATGCCTTAAAATAGTTTGAATGTAACTCTACACCCTTGTCTCATTTAGTATACGTGGTACCATGAATATGCAAATTAGCCCCACCTCCACTTACTCACACCAGCTCAGGAATCCACTCATTGAATCACATGTCAACGTGATTGGTTACAAGGTAGTTTGTGACGTTAGAAACTTCAGCTATTTCAAACCGCGTTTTTGAGACTGCATGTCTTTGGATCACTGATTTATGGAGAAAATACTCAGAAATGGTGTTGATGACTGGTGAATTTGCACATAATTTGTCTTAAATCATATTAAAAACACCACATATAAACGACATTAAAAGCTTGATTTTCACCACGGGACTTGATTCACAAGGCTGGTCTGGTTCATTTTCTTTTAGTGATTCCCCCTGCTCTCTACTTCTTTCATTAACTTATAAAGCTTCAAGTTTTGCTTGAGTGCCACATGCATCACCATAACAAGGCTGGCTGGGCTGGTCTTCTTCTCCAGTTCTTTCGGCAGTTAAGTTGAAGTCAAGGGGCTGTAGGCCATGTGCGTGGTGACTGATAAGTATCTGTTTGAAGACATTCACCTTTTTCCCTGCACGTCTAGCGAGCCACCATCAGGCTGTGTTTCATCATGCTCTTTGATCGCTGGCGCCACCCGAGGGTACAGAGATCAAACAACAGATAAGAGATAGACACTGCAAGGGGAACAGTGCACACAGCTCAAAGACACAACACTATCATAGGCCTACTTGCTTCCAAACAAACACATGTTAAAGGAGCTGGGATAATGATATAGGTTGGCCAATTGGAGCACTAGTGTTCCTCCATTATATTTTTGATGATCTTTGGGACATAAAAGTAAAAGTTAAACCAAGATGCCAACTGTCAAATGGCCTATTTTTATGACTATTAAGATTTTTTGTGTGTGTTGTGACATGAAAATCTCCGGTCCGCATAACATCATCTCATGAAAATATTACAATGCAAAACTCGGAACACTACAAAAAATGCACTTCATTATATATTTTTAGGTAGGTGAAATCTGACCTTGACATGTGCTTGACAGGATAACTGTAATTTTACAGTTAATTTTAATAATTAATCATTTTAACTCATAATGTACATAACTATGCACATCTCACTCACTCTCTCTCTCTCTCTCTATAGGCCTATATATATATATATATATATATATATATATATATATATATATATATATATATATATATGTATACTTTTTTTTGCTGGAATCTTTTCTCGAAATGTGCTTAACAGAATAGTTCATAATTTTAACTCATAATTCATATACAAGGTAGGTTGAATTTATTTATTATTATTTTTAGAATTTATTTATTTATTTATTTATTTATTTATTTATTGCTAATGAAATCTGACCTTGATGTGCTTAATAGGATAACTCGTCATTTTAAATCATAATTTACATAAATATGCATATAAGCCGGGTCAAAAGGAGAGACAAACACAAATGAGACTTTCTTTATTTATTAATATATAAATCTTAGCTTAACAGGATAACTTGTAATTTTAACTCATAAATATTTTATATAAATGTACATAAATATACATATATAGAAGCCAGGTTGGAAGGATAATCAAACACAAGTGAGATAAACCACCAAAACCAAAACAAGAAATAAATAGTTAGCACATTTCAGCACAGATCTTTTAATCTTGTCATTTGCAACAATCCCAAATCCCAAACTTTGTATTTCTGCCATCTGCTCCATAGACATTGCTTGTTTACTAAACTCTTCCGTTCCCAGAATAAACCACTAAATCAAACCCTTTTGTTGTCAGAGATCTAAGGATTGACTTTGTTTTAGTCCAGTGATTGATGTTGGGCAAAATCTGTGCATGGCAGCATTCAGTTCTTAATCTGACTCTGTAGTGAACTACACTGCCCTCCGTTGGCCATTGTTAAATACCATGGTACCTACCTACTATATATAATGTTGTAGGCTATAAGGTTAACGACATTACTATCTGCACCCATCACTGTACCAACATAGTAGTTTTTCTTATATATGTGGTTAAAGTTTTTCCAAAAATGTCATGACTACTACTTTAATCTGAGTCTGAATGTTCCTTTGACCTCTTTAGCTGGATGCCTAGAAAGAGCACAAAAAAAACGTCGTCGTCCAATTATGTCCTATCTGTCTTCTACCACTAGAGTGAGTGTGCTAAAAAAAAGAGAGGGATATGAAAAAGTTAAAACTTCATATGCAGCAATTCTTTTTGTTTGTGTGCGTACCTGATTTTAAACATCATTTTTTTAAAATGGCTAAAATTATCCACCTTTAACTAGATCTTCCCATTCCCACAATGCCAAGCTCCTCTGATCATTGCAACAATTTCTTCCCGCTGCATTTATAGGTTTACAGTCCTATGTGCCTTAAGGATGGTAATTCCACTTTAAATGAATCATTTGGAAATAATGCATTTGCAGTGAGTAGAAGCCTTCTTAAACATTTAAAAAATATTTTATCATGTAGCCTATTAATTAATTAATTAATTCTATAGTAGATTCCACGTTGGGTAGAAAGCCAAAGCAAAGTGATCATTTACTAATTATTATGAGGCAGTGCTGAGCTTTGGGCCGTCGCCGTGAGTGCCTCGCTGTCTCTACAGATCAGTCTAACGTCTTTTCCAGCACTTCCGTCCCAGAGTCCATTATTGTATTACTGGAGAAGCGGATGAGAAATAGGAAAGCAGTTTTACAGCAGAAGGCCACCTAATGAAGACAAACAGACCTTCTCCACACTGCTAGTATGTTATTTTGTGAGACGTCTCTGCAGACAGAGAGAAAGATCAATGCTTATGAGTAGTGACCGATTATGGAGTATGCAGTGCCATTTGGTTCAGGCTTGCATGATGCACAGTTGGCTTTGATAAAAAATATTAGATCGTAAATAAACAAACAATATAAAGTCAATACATTTTAGTATCATATTAATATACTGTACTTTGATAACTACATATACAAAAAAATAAAAAAAATAAATGGAAATAAAGAAAAAAAGGCACAGAAATAACTATATTTAAAATTTCTGAAGAGAATTTAATTAGCTCGTGTACAAAAATCAGACCATGATGCTATGGTTCTGGGGGTGGCTGCCAGGGTGTTGCTAGTTTTTTTGTTTTTTTTTTTCGTAAAATTAAAGTCAAATGGGGTCCAATGTTGTTTGGACCCCATTATACTATTTTAAAGTTCCAAATTTTGTTTTGCCAGTCTCCTACAATCGGTTTACATGCATCCAAGGTCAATTTATTTTTATTTTTTTCATAATATACATCGCAGCATCACCTCCTTTCTCACAATGTCTGACACAGTTTGATAAAGATTTCTCTAAACCCCTGCTTTCCGAAAGGTTACCTTGCTCTGATTGGTCAGATGGCCCAGTCTGTTGTGATTGGTCTACCGCTTACAGCGCGTATTGGAAACGAAACGGCCATTACCATATTTGAATTTCAGCTGCTGATGAGTCCTGAATTTCCTCATCCTTTGGAAGTGCAAGCAAAGTGGATTTGCCTTCGCAGAACCAAACTCTCAGGCCTCAGCTACAACTACAGTGTTTGAGGGTCAAAGTGGACGTTGTTCGCGGGCAGCCAATGAAGACCATAGGCTGACATTATGCAAATTTGTTACAAACACACTTAGGTTTGTGCAGGAAATAACTTGTTTCAGGTAGTTCAGTAAGACAATAACTCCATTTGCTGTACACTTTAATTTTTGAAACTTTGCAGACCGTTCACATTCACAAACAATTATACCACACACTAAATGAAAGATAATTTCCGGGAAAAGCATTATAGGGGCACTTTAAAAAGAGCCCGCAACAAAACCTAAATTGTCTCTGTTCCCTCCATCAATGTAAGTTTTAGTGTTATTGACAACTGTATGATCTCTTAGAAACATCTATCTTTAACAACCTGCATGAATTGAGATGTCATTTATGACTGTAGCACAAAAGGTGCCCTGAATTTGAATACTTATGAACGAACCACTAAAGAACTAACAAATGAATGAACCACCAAAAAAATGATTAATCAAAGTCAGCCCTTAATCCAACATGCGTCCATCAGTTGTTTCTTCTGCGAAAGCTGCAGCTGTCTTCAGAGACATAAAAGCCCGGAGCGCTGTGATAGCTGTATCATTCACAATAAATGGAACGGCCCAATAAATGAACACACACGAGAATAACAGTCTTTCACAGCTGCTTTTTCTTCTGTCGAACAGATACACACTCAGCCTCATTATCTGCCTCCATTCCGCACAACTGATATGAGTCACCAGGTAAGTCGCCTCGTGCCTAAACTTTCGGGATTCACTCTCCTACTGAGACAAAAAAAAAAAAAAAAAAAAAAAAAACACAGAGGAAAATAAAAGAGAAAGTAACGATTGTTAGAACCGGATGTTAATGTCAGAATGCAGTGGGTAATTGCTTTGGCATTTAAACAAGAAGGGACCTTCTGGATTGCATGCCATTCTCTAGGAACACCGCTACTATTAAAAGTAAAAAAATAGCACCAGGAAGACCAAAAACAAGAACAATTGCAAAAATACAATTTTCTTAATCAGTATTTATAAAGTATGTTCTTTCTAGTATAAAGATGTAAACATCCTAAAACCAAGATATGTTTTTGAGATGCATTTTTTTGTTTAGTGGTAGTCTTTAAGCTGTACTGAAAAATATTTTAATTATCAATATTTGGTAACACTTTAGTTTGGTCCAATTCTCACTTTTGCTTATTAGTATGCATATTAGGATATTAGCTGTTTATTAGTACTTATAAAGCACATATTAATGCTTTATATTCTACTAAGCAGGAGTTTATTGAGGCAAAAGTTGTAGTTAATAGTGAGAATTGGACCCTAAACTAAAGTGTGACCCAATATATATATATATATATATATATATATATATATATATATAGCTTTACAATTAACAAAGAGTATCAATTACAATATTTCCAGAAAGTCACTTGAATTTTTTTTTTTTAAATAAGCCAATATAGAAAAATGCAACCTAATGTCAAGAGCGAAGACTCCTCTTATATTTTATTATTTTATTATGCATTATATATGGATCTATATTTACAACAATTATCATATATTTGTGGAGGACTGATGTTAAATCAAAGATTTATTGCATTCTAGACTTTTTAGCCAGGTGCTTGCTGTGCACTGGCATCATGGAAACTGTGGGTGTCAGCAAAGGTACATTAAATCTGTTCAAAATCAGAACAAGACTTACTTGTCAAACATAAAAAATACTGTTGGCAAATGTGATTTGTTTTATTAAAATGCTAAGCAGTAAGCAACTCTCCGAATTAATTTTCCCTGGTAATTTTCCTGATGAAAAGGAGACATAAAAAGGCCTGTTATATTCAAATACTACAGGACACAACTAATTTTCCATTACAATATAACCAAAGCCACATGTGCAAGGAAAAGAGGCTTCCTTTTTTCCAGATGGTAAGCAGAACATACAAAAAGAAAAAAAAATCAATTGGCTTAAATACATCTATTGATTTTTCAATGCAGCAATATTGACACATGCTTAATGTAGGATATTGTCTGCAGAGACGGATTCCTTGCACTGTGGAAAGAGGCATGTTTAACTACACCAAATGTTAACCCCTTAACTGTTAACCCCTTAACCCTTTTTGAGAATGGACATTAAAATGCACTTTTCAAACTTCAATGGTTGTAATTCAAGAATGCTTTGGAATATAGACCTACGTTTGGTCTTGTTTTAAAGAAAACCCTCGGCAGAAAATGAAAGTATGAAAAAGTTATGGAAGTTTAAATTTACAGTAAATCAAATATACTGTACTTAATATTTTTTCTTTTTACAATTTCAAAACGGTTCTCACAGGATGAATTCTGAGTTCGTAAGCTTTCAAATGATACCCAATTTATGATAACTACTAAAATATAATATTATTATTATATTTTAGAGGATAATATATATATATTATACTTTTTAGAGGATAATTTTATTTTATTATTTTTTATTGAAAAATACTAGATTATATGTTTTATTATGAACTTTTAGCATGAAAACCAAAGTCGACTTTTTGTGACAAAGGTCAGAACTCCTGTTATGATGTATATTTTTTGAGGTGCACTCTTGTCATAAATTCATCTATTACTGTTCCTACATAATTTGTAACAAAAAACAGTGCTAAAATATCTATTTAGGAGTCTTAGACCTTTCCAACGATATGTAGTTTGTCATGAGTAGATTAAGATTTAATTGTAATATAGTGAAGTAAACTTAGGCGTCCCGGTAGCGGGAAGGTGACAGTTACTGTCACTGTTAAACACCACATCTGCAATGTCCCATTAATGGATAACTTGAACATGTATTGAAGCCAGAGCAATCCACTGACCGATGAAGGTTGCTTTAAAAAAATTGTAATTTTTAAGCATGACCTTCAAGCTTAATGCTGAATTACCCTTGAAATAAAGAAAAGTTAAGTTAAAAATATAGCTCAGAAACAGTTGTGTTAATAAATGTTTTTACCATTAAAATTCATAACATCTTGCTAATGTATGAGATGTTATGGAACTGATATTTTCTACTGTGCCTGTGACGTCTCATGAGCAGATCTAGAGCAATTTCTGCATGCTGGTCTGCACAAAACTTTGAAAAGCCAAAGGCGGTATGATCTATACTGCATGTGGTTTTTGAAAAATTGTGTTTTTTAGCAAACCTAACCTGGAATGACATTGTGGAGTGGTTTCAGTGGTTGAGCCTAAAACTGGGATCATGTTTTAGGGGGGATACAAGAGAATTCGAGAGAACTTGATCAAGGCAAAGAATTAACTTTGTGAATTTCAGATCACCATCATATGGTAGGCCTACCGATAAGTTTCCTAGATCCTAAATTAATTATATTTTGAATGACCACAGGATTTGTTTTCTCCAAACACTGCGGCTTTAAAGCATGAGGTAAGCATTTGCATAAATATTTACATGAATTAAGTATTCTGTCCACACCATAGGTTATAAATGTAAAGCTAAGCTGGTTTAAAAGAATAGTGCTTATAGTATTAAAGCAGGCACAAGTAGCCTAACGTTAGCTCGTTAGCTATAACAAATGACACATGCAAAGCAAGGCATGCAGATGTAATATACACCGTCAATGTAGTGTGTTTGCCAAACATTTTAACATCAGAACGGAAAGTTGACCTTAAAATGAAAAATCTGATTTTCTGTCAGTAACTTCTATAACTTCCTTCCGTGCAATAAAGTAATCAGTAGCCAATTCCACTTCATCTTTATCCATATAATAGAGTTGCTGAGCACATTATGCCTAAAAGCTCCTATGGAACAACATGAGGGTGAGTAGGCTAAATGATGACGAGACGTTCATTTTTGAGTGAGACAATGACATCCGCATAAAAATATCGTTTGCGTAGTGGCCTGTAAGAATATGAAGGCAGTTTTCTGATACAAAATTAATTTATTTCATTGGTGTATCGCGGCACAGCGCCACGACGGTTCTTCGTGCTGATTGGCTCAAACGAGTGTTCGTTATTGAAAACCAGGGACAGGATTGGCTAACCTGCTGTCAACGTTTTCCGTTTGTGTTTGTCAACGTTCCAGGCTGTGCGTGATCTCACTGGCTCCTGTCTCCCTGTCAGTGGTTTGCTTGCAGCGGATTGGCTGAAAGGGTCGCGCGTGTGACCCGCCTTGTTCTACCTGTCTCGCTATGAGAGGCTGAGAGATTCTTCCTGCTGTGTATAGAACAGAACCGCCCTGTTCACCCCCCTCCCACCAGTGGATCTCGTGTGCCGGTTAGCATGCCACTCAGACGCGGAATTTGCAGCAAATAAATCCAAATTATTAATACACAACGCTAAATTCCTGCAGTTGGAGCAAAGGCCTGGTTTCGCAAGAAATATTGGCGCCGAGGAGGGAGCGGGTTGGTGGAAAGAGGGGTGCGTGGCGGTGGGAAGTGCTTTCCTAACCAAATCCTCCAGAACATGGCGGAGCACCACACCGCCTCCGACTGTAAGCACAAAGCGAGCTCCAACTCCGGTTCGGTCTCGGGCAACGGACGGCCCAACTCCCCGGCTGGATGCAGCGGCGGAGGCCTGTCCGGGGGACTGACGCAGCCGGCGGGATGGCAGTCTTTGCTGTCGTTCACCATTCTCTTCCTGGCCTGGTTGGCGGGGTTCAGCTCGCGACTTTTCGCAGTTATTCGCTTCGAGAGCATCATTCACGAGTTTGACCCTTGGTGAGTATAAAGGCGGGCGGGTTGTGGCGCATTTATAATCTGACGTTTGGGGATGTAATGCACGATTAATCTCGCCGTGAATGAAATGTAATTTACGTGCGTGATGCACAGAGCTGCTGCGATTCTTCATTCATAATTGTCTCAGGAAGCGTTTTGTCTCTGTGCGGTAACGTTACGTCCATGCTTGACAATTTTGACACGTAACCGCATGGCAGTTGCCCTCCATCTTATTATAATTCACGATAAACGAAATTGATTGTGATTGCGTTAGCGACATGCTATTCTAATTTAGCACGCACTTTTGATTACTGTCTGTTGAGATATAATGAATATTGAATATTACACCAAGGTGTCCTCAAAAATCCAAATGAATAAATATTGTCAAAAATCGTTTTCATCCTTTTTGTGGCAAATGGTTTTACCATTTATTCCTTAACATACTAGTAGTAAATTATTTTTGTTACTATTTCTTTTTTGTTAATTACTAGTAGGCAATTCAATAGTGTCTAAAAGCTAAGTAACATCATTAGTTGTGTTAGGCTGTCTATTTAGTTATTTGATTTAGTTATTTGCTATTGCACATTTATTACATGCTATAATAACCAGTTCTTGGCAACTAGTCAGTGAGATAGTGACTAATTACAATTGGAGTACACAATTACTAGTGTCTAGTCAATTAGCACTGGAAAATATGAAGTACTTAGAATAAGTTATGTATTCAAAATAAGTTCCTGATGATTAGTGGAAGTGGTAAAACTGGAATGGGCACTATTTGTCAGAAGTGAATATCTAAACAACACATCACTAAATTGTCCAATCAGGACAGTAGAAAAGTTACTTTTTACTGTTTGGAAAATGATTAGAAACATGAGTAATATATTGTGAAATTCAAGATATTACTCACTATTGGATCACATTTACTTCATATGGATGACTGTTTTTACTATTGATTATTGTTAATCACTATGAGTAATTATACAGGGACGAGGGCTTGACATTAACTTTTTTTGCTCACCGGCCACTGTGACTAGTGGTTTTCCAAAGTTACAAGCCACTCAGCATTTTCCCTAGCCTCAATTTTGACATCGATACCATGGGGAAATATAAGATATTTTTTATTTTATCTCAAAATTTGGCAGCAGGTTTATTTGGCTGCTGTCACTTTAAGACCTGACGCACGGAACCATTATACTGTTACATGTGCATTTTCTTTCTTAATCTCAACTGTTTACGTTCACTTAAAACATAACTGACTGTTAATGTGAATACTTGCCAAGACTGGCATTTTGGCATTATTTTGTGTGTATTTGACTGTTTAAGCACAATAAATTGCGGAAAAATAACTCAATTTAGAGCTGAGAGGCATCTTTATGTGCGCGCACTTTGTGTGAGCACAAAATCTGTGGGAATGAGTAAAATTATACGCAATCCCACACTGAAATTCAAGCCCTGTAGCACCAACAATATTCATCCGGAGCAAATGAAACGAGTGAGTGAGGGGAGGCGGATTACTTTTAATTATATAATATAACATGGACCGCTGGTAATTAAAATAAGTTTTAGTAACAAAAAATATGTTCAGTTTAAAGAAATTAATGTTAAAATGGCTTGGCGTACAGTATTATCACCTCCTGATACTATTAATGTGGTTTATTCATAAAAATCTGTTTCATAACAATGTCAGATTTTCAGATAAGTGTAATTCTTTTGATCTGCAGAGCTGTCAAATGCAAGCTCTTAACTTCTGCTTTAGAGATAATGGTGTATTTTTAGCACTTAAATGTTTACTCAATTTATGAATCATAGGTTTGAATTAAACCCCTTCAAAAGCATAAATAGACACATACTGTCAATAATTTCCTTATGTCCTCAGTTACGAGCAGTGAAGACATACCTGTTTATCAAACTGTTATATAAAGCCTCAAGGTGGATGAGGCTGGATTAATTTAGGTCAACTTTTGATTTGATCATAATCGGAAACTTTATAGTCACACTTCCCACCATGACAGATTCTTTAAACAAATGAATGGTATAATCAGGCATGTTAAATTGCATTTCAGCAGTTATGCTACACTTCTTCTCTAAGAGAATAACAGCAGGAACATCCTTTGACCGTATCATCCCAATTTTCAGTCATAACTGCTAATGTTGAGGGTCATGGTGCTCTGCATTCATTAGTCTGAACGGAAGATCAAACTGTTATCTATGTGGTGCTTAAACTAATCCTGCCTCCTAGGCTAAAATTAATGATATTCAACGGTAGAACATTCTCATGCAAAGCAGGTGAACATGCTATTTTTTTGTTGTTGTCTGCCAGTCCTGGTTTCCTCATGATGCAACTGAAAATATTTGACCGAAACGGCATAAAAATAAATTTGATTTCGGGCTGAAATCATTGACCGAAACAATGACATTTAATGAGCACTTCTGTGGTGATGCGTTTTGACTGTCAGTATCTATTTTGTGCACACTACTTGGATTATCTACAGCCGGTAAACATGTCAGCAGTGTGGACACACTTCACCGTGACCAAAATGGTGCTAGAGTAGAAATGTCAAATTTGTTCAGTTGAAATAAATATTGCTAGGTGGCTCGTTGCTGAAGAACTTAACTATAGTTTAATATATATATATATATGTTTAATGATGTTTAATGTAATAGTTTAACCTGTGAAAACAAAACCCTGAATATAAGAGTTCATAAAGAGTTAAATTACCAAAACTTACTATTTCGGTGCATCGTTAATCATGCAGCGTGTAACGTCATACATGATAGTGTATTCAATTTATGATGGAACACAAACTTGAATGCAATTCATTTTGTGTAATGAAAAAAAAAATGCTGGCATAATTTTAGTGGTTTCTATGGGTGCTTAGGCGGTAAGGGTCTTGTCATGAACTTTTGAAACTTTGTGGCCTATCCATGCTATCACTATATTGGCCAGAGTTTGCAAAATTAACGTCTTCAGATGTTTGAAAAATGAGGCACTTTCAGTTTTTTGAAACCATCACGCATTTTCTCACAACTTTTAAACAAAACCATATCTTCAGACTACATTCACAAAACCACTGACTCTGTTGGCAAAATAAAACCTTAGCTTCAAAACCATGTCACCTGTTCTTAAAATCAATCAAATCTTTCAGATCCAGGGCCTGAATTTCGTTTTGGAAAATAGGGGGGAAATCCCCCTTTAGGTAATTCTTATGGGGGGGATTTTTTTTATTTGAGGGGGGAGTTTTTAATTTTTAAAATACGTTTAGCTAAATGTTTGCTCACTCATTGTATTTGTGTTTTTACAATGGGGTCATTTTTTTTTAGTTTACACAACAAAAGGAAGCTTGATTTCAATCTTTGAATTAAATTGAAAAAAGTAGCACAAATAAATACATGAAATAAAGAGAAAAGTTTAGGTCTAACACTAGTATTCAGAAATGCTAGAAAAGGAAAAAAGCAATCAAATGTAAAATAACACGGACTAGTCTTTTAGTCCTGTATAATTTGAATACATAGGTTTGAATACATAGCTATTAATCCTGATTCCTTGAAATTAATGCTATCTTTTGTTGTTTTATATACAATAATGACAGAGACATATAGGCTACTCTCACTTTAAGAGCTAGTGCACGGATCCATTAAGGGGCCGTTCACATGTTGCGTGTAAAGCGCAGTCTGCGCCACTTTCTCCTCTTTTAAAAAGGGCTCCCTGTTGCTAAGCAATCATGAGCCATGTTCTCCATGAAGACGAAGACGTTTCAGCAAAGGATGAACGCGCAAAAGACGTAACGTGAATGGCCCATACTGTTTCCATTATAGTGTCACATGCATTTTCTTTTTGTATTATTTTTTTAAGACATAACTGTTTGTGTTTGAGAGGATACTCCCCAGTCCCCAAGACTGGAATTTAGACAATGTTGTGTGCTTTTGACCGTTAAAGCGCTATAATTCAAGAAAAATAACTCAGTTTTGTTACTTACGAGCTGTTTGTTATGCGGTTTAAAATCGCTTGAATGTTTAAATAGGTAAGACTTAAAAAGACGCACAAATTATAAACAATAGTGATGATGCAGTGGCCCGATTGTGCAAGTGACATTTCCATCAAATGTCCCGACTCCTGAAATGCGAGAGTCTAGAATCACCACCTGCAGCTGCAGCGCGATTGGCTTGCCTTGTGCAACCTATTTTAAGAGACAGAGAAGACGCGGCATTTGCAGAATCACTCACGCTGTTTGTGAAATTGCGTCTCGCAGAAAGTTTTAAAATGACTGATTTGATCTTATAATCTGTTAGGTTAAATTTACTCATAGGCCTACATGCTAGATTGAATGAATGTTTGCGGGAATTTCCCGCATTATAAACGCAAGACCTGCGGGAATGATTAAAATGATGCGCAATACCCGCAGTCCCGCACTGAAATTCGAGCCCTGAGATCATACACGCATCAGTCAATATATACACTACAGACCATTCATTAGATACTACATCAAAAAAAAAAAAAAAATAGAGAACACAGCATCCAGAGCATGTGAAAACATGTAAAAAAGTTCTGTAATCGCAACTTAGTAAGGTGACTACTACGGTATGTACTGCAAGTATAGTATTGTATTGAATTTTCTTTAATTGAATTTCTGTATATTCAGCAGTAGTCCAATTGCAAAAGTCCATTGAAAAAAACTGCAATATCAAGGTGAGGTTAATGAGAGATTCACCCTCAGCATCTGGTCTGAGGAATTTCTGTCCACATAACAGGCAATGATGTCCCTTGCCATGCATAGGAAAAAATCTACTGTTGTGCCATATCCAGCCTTGACAACACACTCCATACTTTGATCTTTTTGTCCTCATCCTCTTTCCTCATCCACCACCTCTTACACGTACTCTTCCTCTTCTCCCGCTCAGATCGTTTCATCCATTGTTCGGATCAACATTCAGTGCACACACCTGTGCACTCTGAACTGACTTATATTTTGTGCAGTTGGTTTGATCACATCATTAGAAACCAGTGAGAACAATCGAGTCATTAAATTATGCCAACTGTGTTGACAACTTTTGCCGCTTGTGTTTACCGTTTTCCAGCACGCTGCATCACAGTGTGAAATGTGTTTCTGTGTGTTTTTGCTAAAAAAGTGCACGAGAAGAATTGCAAATGGTGTTTTAACTACCTGAACTTATTTAAGGATTTGACAAGAGTGATTTATCTGACAAATATGTTTAGGCCACTGAGGACTTGCTTCAGAGAATGGGGTTTAGTATTTTAGCAATTGAGAAAAACTGTAGCAGCACGTTAACCATATCCATGAGCAGAACTGAATTTCCTATTTGTGGTCTATTGTTCTAGTTATTTTTCGAGTTATTATTGTTGTCTATTAGTCAGTCCCCTGATCTGCACGTTAACACTAACAAACTGTGGTTGGTTGCTTTATGTGTTGGCCAGACAGCGTCTTTGTGTAGGTTTTACAGTCCGCCTGATACAGTTTATTACTGCAGTCCATAGGAACGCCTACTAGCAAACAACAGCACAGAGAATTGGCTATTTAATGTGAACTATATGTGTGAACACCCCTTAAAGCACATGTTCTCATTGGCTCAGGGTTTCGTTGACTAATGGAGTGACTATATAAGCACCACTTGCATGAGTAGATTTAATTAGCTAACAGGTCATTGCTGTTTGCTAATGACCTTTCTGAATTTTATTGGTATAGTTTTCTAAACCATTTACATACGATGGGTCAGCCAGCCGCGCCTGTCATTAGCCCATTTACATTCAGAGCGTTCATAAAACACTGCATATTCTGAATCAGAAATGGGCAAATCTGCTGGCATCTGTTAATGCTGAAGGTGTTTTTATTTTTCAATGTTAAAATCATTTCTCCTGTCCTTAAAAAATTTAAAATATTTTATTCCTTTTATATTTATGTGATTGTTATAAATGTAGAAATATGGAAATAGGTGTGCATAACATCTGTCTAGTATGCTATATGAAAGATGTGTTTTTTGGCTTGTTGTCACTCAGATTTTTCAATTTCTGCCAATCCTTGTCTAGTCTGTTCTGCCTTTTGTGCAATTGTGGAGCATTCAAGTGGTTTAATGTAACCCACTGATTGCATTTTTAGATTTATATCTGTTTGTTCATGCCATTTATTTTGCAGTGAATAAGACATTGGATTGTTGGGATTTATAGTGTTTACCTTTTTGTTTGCTTGCACACATGCGACTGTCCTCTCAAGTGTGGCATTGACACCTCTCAGACTATTGTGTGCTCTCTTTCAGTAATCTACTTTGACATGCAGGAGGAGTTTTTCTTTTCTTGCTGGCAGGCGTGCATTGGCTCAGATTGATTTTCCAGCTCCGTTAGTCATATGAATGTTGAGAAGCTTTTAACTGCAAGTGAGTTCTTAAGTCCCTTTGTAGAGGTTGGGATGGAGGTCCCTCTGGGTTATTGGTTTCCTGGGGACAGATTGGGCCTTGGATTTGAGCCCGCTGACACGTGCCGGTGATACCAGTGATTCAGCAAATGAATATATCTGAATGCTGATTTCTAACACTGAAGGAAAGTATATTCATCCTGTTCCTGAAAATAACACCAATTAAAAAGGTTTGGACTGACTGATCTCCATAAATGGTTGGAAATTGTAATAACTCTGAGAGCACCTTACTTTCAAATGCTTTCAAACGGCTTTTCCCTGTATTTCCAGCCAGGGGCTGCATTGATTTGAGAGCTCAAATGAGTAATTGTTTCATGTCCAGATAATTTCAGTGCAACACACACACACAACACACTTGGTTCTCTGGGTGTCTCATTTAAATCCAGCACACTGCCCCGAGCCTGCTCTGTCCTTTCTCATTTTTGGATGCTTGAGTGTTGCGTTTCCTGTTCTGCTTTTCTACTCTTAATTCCTCTAGTGTATTTTCTGTCTATCGTTTTTCTCTCTCTTGCTTTAGCTTGTGCACTTCTTTCAACCTCTCTAAGGCAAATAACACAGCCTGCAATTAGGGCTGGATTGAAAGTTGAAATGTCGACCGGTAGAGATTTTTGTGCTGTATATTGTCGTAGGCATACGTTTGCTGCTATCAGTGGGCGGGAACTATTTATGTTATTTGCATGCAACAAAGAATCAAAATTACAGAGGAGCACCTGGACAAGTTAGCAAGATGACAAATGTACTGATGGCATCACAGGCATATGTTAACATGTATTCAGGGCTTGAAATTAATTTGTTTATTTGCTCTATAACAGGCCAAACTTGCCCATAAAAAATAACATCTGTAGTAGCCATTTGAAATTGGAGGCAAACACTGCATTTTAATCATGATCTAAACAAAGATGCTACACACATGTAGCATGAGCAGTTGCTTTTTATTTAAATTAGATTGCATAATTTCAAGACTTTGAGCAAATACAGAAGAGTTATGGTCTGACTTCAGCTTTGTGAAATTGTTACATAAGACACACCTGCACAAAAAAACAGATGGACTGAATGAAAATGCAATTTCACTCTCTGACAGAAGTTGGCGCTTGCGGAAAATCAGAATCCGAATCAGAAAGAGCTTTATTGCCAAGTGTGCTTGCACACACAAGGAATTTGTTTTTGGTACTGAGGCTTCCAGTGGACATATACAAATACAACAAGAAACATAATACTAATAAAAAATATAAATATATGAGAATCAAAGTATCACAGTTGGGTTTTGTCAGAATAGACATTTTCAGATTTACAGATTATGAACATATTTACAGTGTTTTGAATATTATAAATAAATAAATCTACATATAAGTATCACCTGAGTTGTTGGGTATTGCACTAAACAGTGGGAGTATTGCACTTAAGGCATATGCCTTGGGAGGAGTGTTAACTGTTCAGGAGGGAAATGGCCTGTGGGAAGAAACTGTTCCTGTGCCGAGATGTTCTTGTGGCCAGTGATCTGAGTCGCCGTATTGACGGTAACAGTTCAAACAGGAGGTGTCCAGGGTGAGTGGAGTCTGTGATGATTTTACCTGCTCTCTTCCTCACTCTGGAAGAGTACGGGTCCTGGAGGGTTGGCAGGGGGGCACCAATGATCCTCTCCGCAGTCCGGACTGTCCGTTGTAGTCTCCTGATGTCTGATTTGGTAGCTGAACCAAACCAGACAGTGATGGAAGTGCATAAGACGGACTCAATGACGGCTGAGTAGAACTGAATCAGCAGCTCCTGTGGCAAGTTGAACTTCCTCAGCTGGCGAAGGAAGTACAGTCTCTGCTGGGCCTTTTTCACAATGGAGTCAATGTGATTGTCCCACTTCAGGACCTGAGAGATGGAAGTGCCCAGGAACCTGAATGACTCCACTGCTTCCACAGTGCTGTTCATGATGGTGAGTGGGGGGAGTGCTGGGCTGTTCCTCCTGAATTCCACGATCATCTCCACTGTTTTGAGCGTGTTCAGCTCAAGGTTGTTATAACTGCACCAGACAGCCAGCTGTTCAACCTCCAGGTCTGTAAGCAGACTCGTCACCGTTTCGGATGAGACTGATGACCGTGGTGTCGTCGGCAAATTTCAGGAGCTTGACAGTGGGGTCTTTAGAACTGCAGTCATTAATGTACAGGGAGAAGAGCAGTGGGGAGAGAACGCACCCTTGAGGGGCGCCAGTGCTGAGAGAGAGAGAGAGAGAGAGAGAGAGAGAGAGAGAGAGAGAGAGAGAGAGAGAGAGAGAGAGAGAGAGAGAGAGAGAGAATTACTAATGTTAACATTTGTCAACATTCACCTCATAGACAGACGCGGTGTGCACGGAGGGGATGGGTGGGTGTGTGAGTGAGTGAGAGATAGATAGAAGGAGAGACGCGTGAGTGACAGAGAGACGGAGGGAGAGCAGGGAAAGGAAATGCAACTGAACGCGAAACGCAATATGTGGCGGCCGAAAAGTCACGTGCGAACTGCTCGGCTCGGTACTGAGGGCTTAGCGTCGAGTTTCTTAACTTTTTCGCAGATGAAAGGAGAGCCGTGGAGAGTCGCTTCGCCATGCTCTTGATGCCGTCATTGAAGCTGAAATGACGGGAGGGGTTGTGTAGCCCAGATTTGCTTTCTCCGGTCTACATTTTCCCCAGACATACGTTCTTCTCCCACACAAAAACAGAATATCATTCAAAATATGTTAAATTCCACGAAATTCCGAGTTAACACTAGATTCCGCGTTAATTGGCCAATTCCGCGATTCCGTCCGCGATTCCGTGATCGCGGAAATTATAGGGCCCTAGAAATACGGGCAGCAACGCAGAGCTCATATTTCTGTTTTACCTTCCCCTGTCTTCTTTGAATCCTTCTCTTATCTCCCTCTCCGCTCTCTCTATCCATATGGCATTATCCATTCATCCACCCTTGTGTTAATTGAGCTTTCAGCCTGTATCTCCCTGACCGTGGCTGCATTGTCTGTGATGGGCATTCTGATCTGAAGAAGCATTTGAGTGCCACTTATCTCTGAGCTGCCTGTGGAGTTGAGCTGCTCTCTTGTATATCTGAATGAGATTCTACTTTTATTGGAGGATATGAGGAGAATTATAATGTTTCAGGGACCACAGGGCTCTTGTTTCCTCTGCCTGGCCTTGAATATAAGTCGTCCGATTAATTAGTCTCCGGAAGAAGAAAAGGAGGCCAGGACCAGCTCATCTTTTTACTGTGCTTAGTGTAACCTTTTCCAAGTATTCTTAAAGAATAGTGAGAAGTCATGTGCTAATTAGGGTGGTTTAAAATTGCACCAGGTACTGTGGTGGTTAGGGTTGGGAATCGTAAGAAATTTTCCGGTTCTGTCTAACGAAAAGTTCTAGGGCCCTTTAATTTCCGCGATCACGGAATCGCGGACGGAATCTAGTGTTAATGCGGAATTTTACATATTTGGAATGAAATTATGTTTTTGTGTGGGAGAAGAACGTATGTCTGGGGAAAATGCAGACCGAGGGAAGCAAATCTGGGCGACACAACCCCTCCCGTCATTTCAGCTGCCTCTCCCCCTATTTCAGCTGCCTCTCCCCCTTCAAAACAATGAAAGCATGGCGAAGCGACTCTCCACGGCTCTAATTTCGTCGGCGAAAAAGTTAAGAAACTTGACGCTAAGTACCGAGCCGAGCAGTTCCCACGTGACTTTTATGCAGTGTTTCCCACACATAGACTAATTTGTCGCGGTGCGCCAAAGAATCAACATCGGGTGCCACATATTGCATTTCGTTATTCATTTTTTTTAACGCTATTTAAAACACGCAGCGTATTCTTTCAGTTGCATTTCCTTTCCCTGCTCTCCCTCCGTCCCTGTCACTCACGCGTCTCTCACATAGGCCTACACACACGCACAACCCTTCTGTGCACACCGAGGCTCTCCGGACTGGACAAAAGCGAAGCGAACTCCGCGGGCGATACTGCGTGAGTGAGACAAAGTGTGTCCGAGAGCGCGCGAGCGAGACCGAGTGTGTCCGAGAGCGCGCGAGCAAGACCGATGCTGCGTCCCAATTCGCATACTATCCATCCTAAATAGTATTCGAAAATAGAACTAGTACGTCCCAAATCGTAGTATGTTGAAATGAGTGTTCCAAAGAGACCCGGATGGTCTACTATATCCGGTCAGAATCCGAAGTGCAGATCGATGAGTCCGGTGGCTGTGTAGAGAGGTTTAGATAAAGGGGATTAAGTGATTAATTATCAGTATTTAACCTGACGAAAATGTATTTATTCAATGTTGGCTGCGTTATATTGCATCTGCAGCAGCATTGTGAACTTTTGTAAAGATACGTTTATAGCCATTAAATTTTAAATGCATCATTACATTCAAATTGCAAACACATGAGGAGAGTGAGAGTCTCCGCATGAAAGACCCACGACTGGCAGATGAACGAGCTACAACATTTCTCTCCGAAACGGTAAGAAATGATATTAGATTGAATGGAGGATTTTTACTGTGACGAGATGATTGACAGGGCAGTTTACGGTGATGCACGCGACAGAGCTGTCCGTTAAAGATGATGAAGTAGTATGTCCAAAGCTTGCCTACTCTTTTGCTACACACTCAAAAGTATGTACTTTTTCTTCACAAAAAGAGTACATACTTTTAGGGCGTAGTATAAGTAGGCGAATTGGGACGCAGCACGAGTGTGTCCGAGAGCACGCGAGCGAGACCGAGTATGTCCGAGAGTGCGCGAGAGAGGCCGAGTGTGTCTGAGAGCGTGCGCGAGAGAGACCGTGTGTCTGAGAGCGCGCGAGAGAGAGACCGAGTGTGTCTGAGAGTGCGCGAGAGAGGCCGAGTGTGTCTGAGAGCGTGCGCGAGAGAGGCCGAGTGTGTCTGAGAGCGTGCGCGAGAGAGGCCGAGTGTGTCTGAGAGCGTGCGCGAGAGAGGCCGAGTGTGTCTGAGAGCGTGCGCGAGAGAGGCCGAGTGTGTCTGAGAGCGCGCGTGAGAGAGACCGTGTGTCCGAGAGCGCGCGAGAGAGAGACCAAGTGTGTCCGAGAGCGCACTCGATAGTCCGCGCGAGAGAGACTGAGTGTGACTTTTATTTAAACTTATAAACTAGTATAATTTATTTTACTGGACAATTTAAAGCTCATAACATTAATATTTTGTGGACATTTAAAGCTCATAACATTAATATTTTGTTGTTACCTGAAGTACTTTGAGTGCAGTGTTTGTATCATGCAGTATTTGTCCTGAAAAGGAAATGTGATGTTTGTAACCTCAATAAATTTAAGGTCTTTCCAGTTTTATTTTTGTAAATTTTAATTATTAACATTAAAAGCACACTCTTTTTACGACTAAAATAACAGTAAAGGGTAAAAAAAAAAAACGGAATTCCCCGATATTAAAACGGAATTTGCAAAAATTTAAACTGAAAAAATTTAATTTGGGAAAAAATAAAACTGAATTTGGAAAAAATTAAAACGGATTTTATAGGGCCCTACGGTTCCATTTAAAATTATTAAACGACTAATAAAAAATAGTGGTAAGGAACAGGGTTGTGTAGGCTATCGTTTGAATTTTAACGATCCTCATCGATTCCGAATTTAGATTCCAATAAGGTAAAAAAAAATACTTTTCACATTTTTGTCTTCTTGCAAAACAATCATTGTAGCTGATTATCATGAACACTAATCAATAGGCTAAACTTTTGCCTATGATTTAAAAATACCATAGCAAAAACAAATAGCCTAACTAATATACATTTCGAACATAAAGACAAGTAAACACTCAGTAATAAAAAAATAAAAAAATTGCAATCACAACACATAAATACAACTGAACAAATATATGATTGAAATGAACAGTGTTTTAAGATTGTCAGGTTCAGAAACTAATCAATGACCCGCACGCTGTTTTCTGTGCTGCACGCATGTGTAACAGTGTAGGATTAAAATAACTTTTCTGTGAGCGTGCTTTGGATGTGTGTGCAGCACAGAAAATATTGCATGAGACTTTTGTACTTGAATGGTTTAAATCGCATTAAAGCGCACACAGGAACCGATACGCGGAATCGAAATTAGGGGTGGGGGAAAAAAACGATTCTTAGATGCATCGCGATGCGGACGTGGACGATTCTGAATCGATTCACAAATGTCAAAAATCGATTTTCAAAAAAAAATTGTTTTTTTTTTTAGATATATATTTATAATAACGTAATATTGACGGAACGCAAAAGACGGAACTCTGAAGCGCGGAAGTGCAGTGCCCGGACCGTCTGTGGCGTGTGCACATAACAGAGACGCGAAGGCTGAGCGCGAAATCCAAACACCCTCCTCGTTAAAAGCTGACGTGTGGAAATATTTTGGCTTCTGTGAAGTTGAAGGGGGAAAGGAGGTGGACAAGAGCCATACTAGTTGTAAGCTTTGTAGAATAAAACTAAAATATTTCGGAAACACGACAAATATGTGAAGCCATATGACACGTTTCCACCCAGAGGAGGAAAAACACTCGGCTTTGTGCTGCCTTGTCGAAAAATGCTAACGTTACCCAAGCGCGAATCGATCACAGAGAATGTTGATTCATTCTCTATTGTTTCCATAATGGTGTAAATCTCACAATATTATGACATCGTTATTTCATTTAAATTAGGGTAAGTGTATGAGGAGCATATTTTGATATTTTAAATGAATTAGCAATTATCACATTTGATATAACAAGTAAAAATGACATTATTATATGAAATACAATTATAATAAAATTTGAAGTTAAGTGTACAGTATACTGTACTGTTTTCATTTTTAAAACGGTGTGAAAAGTAAAAATTATCATCAAATATTCATCTTTGACCTGTCAAAGTTTCCTACAAGTCTCCACAGCAAGGATGCATAGATTTATGGGCGTGGTAAGCAGAAGGAAAATGAGTCTGCACATACGCATAACCAGTAAGTAGCACATCTCGATGGGTAGCATGAATCGTCAGAACGCTGGTCGTTGTTATATTATTAATTTACTACAAGTATGCTGCTAGTTCAGGCACACATTTATTTTCCTGTTGGTTCTTTGCAATGTTAATAAAATATATTGTACGTTAATTCTTTATTGGTCATTACTTTGTACTTTTAAAGCAAAGTATTTATATTCACACACACACACAAAAAGATTCAGATAATCGATAATCGCTTTAGCATCGAATCGCAGCCCTCTGAATCGTAATCGAATCGAATCGTGAGGTGCCTAGAGATTCCCACCCCTAATCGAAATGCGCGTTTCTTACTGTACGTACACACCGCCGCCGATTTAAGCTTCCAAAGCTACCGGAAGTCATTCATTTTCAATGGAAGCTAGCTTCTCTCAGCTGCAAGGAGCGTCAAATCCATCGGCGTCGCATTTTGAGCGTCAATCAGAAAGTTGAAAGTAGCTCAACTTTATGGTAATGAGCTATGACGCGGTTCAGCGGCAAAAGCCAGCAACCAATCGGAATATAGACGTCCCCCGCGCTGGCTGATTCCAGAGAAACATACCATGTAAACTTTCGTTCCTACCAAAACATTAGTTCCGAGAAAATGGAGGAGAAGCTAACCATCACGGTTGCTGGGTTTCTTATCATTTATGATATCACGTTGTTTGCATATACAGGTCCTTCTCAAAAAATTAGCATATTGTGATAAAATTCATTATTTCCATAATGTAATGATACAAATTAAACTTTCATATATTTTAGATTCATTGCACACCAACTGAAATATTTCAGGTCTTTTATTGTTTTAATACTGATGATTTTGGCATACAGCTCATGAAAACCCAAAATTCCTGTCTCAAAAAATTAGCATATCATGAAAAGGGTCTCTAAACGAGCTATTAACCTAATCATCTGAATCAACTAATTAACTCGAAACACCTGCAAAAGATTCCTGAGGCTTTTAAAAACTCCCAGCCTGTTTCATTACTCAAAACCGCAATCATGGGTAAGACTGCCGAACTGGCTGCTGTCCAGAAGGCCATCATTGACACCCTCAAGCGAGAGGGTAAGACAGAAAGAAATTTCTAAACAAATAGGCTGTTCCCAGAGTGCTGTATCAAGGCACCTCAGTGGGAAGTCTGTGGGAAGGAAAAAGTGTGGCAAAAAAACGGTGCACAACGAGAAGAGGTGACCGGACCCTGAGGAAGATTGTGGAGAAGGACCGATTCCAGACCTTGGGGGACCTGTGGAAGCAGTGGACTGAGTCTGGAGTAGAAACATCCAGAGCCACCGTGCACAGGCGTGTGCAGGAAATGGGCTACAGGTGGCGCATTCCCCAGGTCAAGCCACTTTTGAACCAGAAACAGCGGCAGAAGCTGACCTGGGCTACAGAGAAGCAGCACTGGACTGTTGCTCAGTTTTGCATGTCATTCGGAAATCAAGGTGCCAGAGTCTGGAGGAAGACTGGGGAGAAGGAAATGCCAAAATGCCTGAAGTCCAGTGTCAAGTACCCACAGTCAGTGATGGTCTGGGGTGCCATGTCAGCTGCTGGTGTTGGTCCACTGTGTTTTATCAAGGGCAGGGTCAATGCAGCTAGCTATCAGGAGATTTTGGAGCACTTCATGCTTCCATCTGATTTCATTTTTCAGCACGACCTGGCACCTGCTCACAGTGCCAAAACCACTGGTAAATGGTTTACTGACCATGGTATTACTGTGCTCAATTGGCCTGCTCTTGGCCAATTGGCCAACTCTCCTGACCTGAACCCCATAGAGAATCTGTGGGATATTGTGAAGAGAAAGTTGAAAGACGCAAGACCCAACACTCTGGATGAGCTTAAGGCCGCTATCGAAGCATCCTGGGCCTCCATAACACCTCAGCAGTGCCACAGGCTGATTGCCTCCATGCCACGCCGCATTGAAGCAGTCATTTCTGCAAAAGGATTCCCGACCAAGTATTGACTATTGAGTGCATAACTGAACATAATTATTTGAAGGTTGACTTTTTTTTTTTGTATTAAAAACACTTCTTTTATTGGTCGGATGAAATATGCTAATTTTTTGAGACAGAAATTTTGGGTTTTCATGAGCTGTATGCCAAAATCATCAGTATTAAAACAATAAAAGACCGGAAATATTTCAGTTGGTGTGCAATGAATCTAAAATATGTGAAAGTTTAATTTTTATCATTACATTATGGAAAATAATGAACTTTATCACAATATGCTAATTTTTTTAGAAGGACCTGTAGATAACGGTCCTGGAGGGTGTAATGAACCCAAAATCTCAGAGTCCGACGTCTTCTCCGCAAATACAATACAGCAGCACCAAACACAACAACTTCGATTATCCATGATCCAGTGATGCACATTTGAGAATGAGCGCAACTTTTATTTGAAATATTTACGAAGGCTCGTTTCAAGCGGGAATACAATTCATTTGCTCACGGTAACACCAATTTGACCAATTGCACTAATGCAAATAATAATGCTAATAATAATAGCTAATTATTCTTTTTTCCCCCCGATCAAATGTGACCAAAACGGTTATAAAAATGCTGTCATTATAAAATGTTTCTTCAACATATTGCTTGTTTTTTCTGTTTATTACATTTAATGTTGTGACACTTCTCTTCTCCCTGCTACGTCAGAGCGGCCAAAGCGTCAACAAGCTTCCCCGTACTTTATGACAAGCGTCCTTGGCAGGGCGGCCAGAGCTTCTTTGTCGCTCAAGTCGGCGGCGGTCTGAACGTACAGTTATCGAATCACCAGTTCTTGGAAATTTGGAACCGGTTCTAAAATGGACCGGACCAGATAATTTTGGTGTCAGCGCCACCTAATGGTCAAAAGTATTAAGCAATTGTGTCACATTGATTGTATTTCTGGTCTTTCAACCATTTTGCTTAAAATTGTCTCCAAATGTCTACTTATTTTTGCATTTGGTCTGATGCCCACTGCCTTGATTTTTTTTATCTAATTCAAACAAAAAGAGGCTTTTATAATTTATTTTATTTAGTTGTCTTTTATCATTTTCAGGTATTATGGCTTAACCTAATACATTTATTGTAAAATATGTTTTTTAAAAAAAGATCCAAATCATTATTCTGAAGAAAAAAAATGATGCAGAAAAAGTATCCATTTTGTGATGAAGCTGGTGAACATTTTGGCATAGTAAGTATAAATCTGAACTACTTGGCCAGCAGAAACGATATTTGTTGAGCCCTGCTTTATCCTTAACTGGTATATTGCCCACACATACATGGAAGTAAGGTTTTAGTTTCTTCTTTGCTTCTGTAGCTGGGCTAGTTGTGTCTGCAGCCTTCTCCCACTCAAGTTTCATTCATGCAGTGTCATCTCTGCTTGTGGTCAAAGTGGAGCAGTTAACACGGTCCAATTGACTGTGAAAACATGATTATCGGGGCAGTTCTTGTTTATTCCTTCATACTGTTGGAGTCTTTCACCTTAGCTCCCCCTGCTTATTGAAAACCTGTATGTGGTCCATGAGGTTTTTTTTGTGGCAAGCAATGTTATGAAATCAAGATGTATATTAATATCTCTCCTTCCAATAGTGTTGTTTTGGGGTTGGGCAAAAAAGCAACTTTTGTTTCAAATCTTTTAAAGGTGTATGAATGGTTTTTCATGACTAGACTGAAATTAAGTTTTTTACTGGGGTCTCAATCTTATCGTGTCAAGTTTTCATTTGCAAATCCATTAATCTGAGCAAATAGTTCTTATTGTCTTTTCAAATAGTCTTTTCTTTACAAAGAATCAGTTCACAAATCTGAATAAGTTCAGTTTGACTTAAATTACAGTAGGGCTGTCACTTTACGTTCGAAAATCGATTGCACAATCGATCGGACCAACCAACACAAGTTTCGAAAATAGGGAATCGATTTTAACTGCCTTTTTTTTTTTTTTTACCAAAAATGTGTTTTAGGTAGACAGATCAATACAGTACACAGAACATGTAGGATGTTGGAAAATAACAATTTCTTTTCTGTTAACCAAATGCTTATTCGCTATTACTTCAGTGCAAGTGAACAAGCGCGCCGTTATTTGTTGCTTAGTGACGTGTGTGTTCAAGCAAGCCAGAAATGCGCAGATTCTGCGCAATACGCTGTATTTAATATATCATTAGGACTCACGAGTTGCGTATCTGCGCTAAATCCACGCAGATTTGGCTTACACGAACTTCCCCAGCGAAGTGAGTAAACATAGAAAAACGCCAAATTGGCTCGTGATATGACAGCGTTACCCGCCAAAGTTAATTTTTATCCGAATTTGGCGGGTGTTAATTTCAATCCTTGAATGTTGCACTCCTGTTTGTCATTGTGCACAAAACTTCACGCCAATAAATCATCAGAAATATTGCTGACTTGTGCGCGTCTCAAGCGCCCTCTTTACGTTCGTCCTAATGCCTGTTAGTTGTCCGTGGATTTGCCAATATTTGGTGTTGAAAATGGAAACGTCTTTAGACATGGAAAAATCGATTTTACAATCGATTCAATGAACACATATGTCTCAAAAATCGAACAGGATTTTTTCACAAAAGTGACAGCCCTAAATTGCAGTCTTAACTAAGGTATATTATGTTATTATATGTACCTGGTGTAAACAAGGTAAACTTTGTGGTTGCCAGTCATTCTGAATTTAATTCTTTGTTCTCTTGACATGAGAAGGTCCTTGTTTTTCTGCGCCAGATAATTATCGTTGACAATGAAGCATAGATGTGGGATCATTAGCCATCTTCAGAGGAGTATTACAGAAAAATCTAGTTCAGGAAAAACGCATCAGTCTCTGTGTCTAGTTATTGAAATGTAAGATTTAAAGTAGCACTGATTGCCTAATTATTGCAGACAGAGGTTTTCTAATCTGTCATCACACAGTGATATGGAAAATCTTAATTGCTATGGTTTTTCGGCCCACTTGGGTAAAGATATTTGCTCTGTGTGTGATGCACAATATGTTGCAGGCGTCTTTGTGTGCTGAAACGGAATGGGGTTTAATTAGGATGTGCTCACTTAGCTGAGCAGCTTTGCATTCACAGCACAAGCTTTCCCCCTTGCCAATTACGGGCCCTCAAAGTTATTCCAAGAGCGTCGCTTTGATGTGCTTGTGTCAGGCGGGACGAACTCCTTGTCTTCATCCGGAAAACCTTCCGTATCATTCCTCAAGGTCAATCAGTTCTTTTATGTCGGATTAAATCTCCAGGAAATGAACACAAAGGAAGTGAGATGTGAATTTGGCATTTGCCGTTTGGTTTTCCTCCTATCATCAGTGATTAAAAAGATTAAAGGTTTTGTAGTATGAGGCTTAATCAATGCTTAAATCATTCAGACTGATTGCTTTGACCAGACGTGCTTGATGCGTGAATTTGGATTCTTAAATATAGTCAGGCCTTTCATGAGTTTCTGAAGCACAATTTCCCCTTTTAAAAAGAACTATCTCCGAATTTTATACAGCTGACTGATCTTTTGATCCAGCCAGTTCAGTTATGAAATCTTTTTCATCCTTTTTATTTTTCTTTTATAGAGTTCGGGTCAGTAGTGAAGCCATTGATGCACAAGAATGCACTTTTGACATTCTCATTGGTTGTGTTCTGAGCTTCAATTTTGTAACACTTTACAAAAAGGTCCAAGTAGTTACCATTAATGCTTTAACTAACATTACAAATGAGCAATACATTTGTTATATATGCTACGTCATGTCTATTAAATAATATAAACGGATACAACTTTTGATTTTAATAGTGTATTTGTAAATTTTATAATTGACATTTAACTAAGATTAATAAATGCTTCAGAAGTATTTTTCAATGTTGGTTCATGATAAGTAATGTAGTTAAATAATGTTAACAAATGAAACCTTAATACATAAATCATTAATCATATTCAATACATAACTCTATAGTAAGTACATGTAATTAATTAATTACTCCATACTTATTTGAGTAAGTACCATGTACCCACGTCACCTTAAAATAGTTTAACCGTCTCATTTTCATTAACATTGTAAAACACTAGAAAGTTCAAAGAATTCAAACTGATGGATTACATCTCAAGGGAATATGATATATTGTGCTTTGTAAAGGTCAGAATTTATTTAAATTCATAAATAATTATTTACATAAAAATTGATTATGCATTTTATATTTCAGTTGGACAGCAAAATGAAGTGGCTAGAGTTAGCTGTGCAGTGACACCAAAATAGGATTGCAATATCCAACTTCACATGTGGTTCAAATTTCAAAATATAGTCTTTTGATCACCATTGACATTAAAACAATTACTGGCTTATCATATTGGCTAGAATTTTAAAATCAGTGCCAAAAAGACCCACTTTTGAAACCGAAGAGAATTTACAGTCAGTTTTTAACAAAATGACAGGACATTTTTGAATTTTAGACCTTATCTTTCACAGGGTTGAGGATTCTGCAAAGCACCAGCACTCCGACATATTTAATGCACACTGAGACAGCGCATCTCATTTTATAAACCATAACTCTTTTCCATATATTATTCAGCCATCAGACCTCTTTCTGCTGAGTTGCTCTGCCTGAAGCAGTATTGCTTATACAGACCCATTTTTAATAGAGCAGGTAAAAAGAGCAAACTTAGCTGAAGCCCCATCACTCCTCCATCAAAACTCCAACCTGGCTCTAACTTGCATTCTTCACTTTTTTTTTTAACGGAAGGATCCATGGATTCACGAAGCACCAGTATTGTAAGATGACACGTGGACTTTGATGACTGTTTTACACTGGCTGTAATATGAAGAATGCTGAAGTGCTGTACAAATGTAGTGTACTTTCTCCATTGGGTGTTGACATGGGTTAGGTTAGTGTTTTGTTACCATTTTATTGATGATGGTACAGTCCATGTTCTGTGTTTTGAGCTGTAAGTTTTCTTCTGTAAATGCTTGTATGGGCCGTGACAAGCTTGTGGTGCGATTGAACCAGAATCTGATGTTAATGAGTTAGAGATGTGTGTGTTTGTTTGGGCTATGCTGATTGAGGTCAGATACATTGGCCCCACGGCCACCTTCAGAGCACATTAAGCATAAAACCCTCTTTTTAATTCTTTAAAGGGTGGAAGACTGCCTTATTAGATCACAGTAATTGTTTTTTTGAAGAGAAAAAAGGTTGGCTTAACATACACAGACTGCATTTTTATCTTTGAGGCTACATCTATTTTTGTCAACTAGAAAATAGGGATGTGCAAAACAACATTTTAAAAATCCACTTGTCTCTGGTTTGTCTGAACATCTCTGATTAATAAGGAGCCATGTGTAATAGGGAAAGTTTTTAGGTTAACCTGATCCAACATGTTGCTTGCATTCAAACAACACTAGATGCTACACAATGAAATGTAGAAAACAAGCAGCTTTGCACAATTTGGGCAGAATAGATGCTAAAGGATACAGTTTAGTCCCAAAATTTATTTTGTAAAAAAAAAAAAAATCTCCATCCAGATTGAGTTACTAAATCAGTATTCAATTGAACAAATTATTTGTTTGTACTTTGGTACAAAAAATATTGTGAAACATTGATTGTGAATTTCTAAATTGAATGGTTTTAGATATGTTTCTAAAAGAATCACCGTTTGAATCATGGTTGGATTTTCTTAGGTAATAGCTTTAATGCTAATTGGAGCTTCACCACTCATAATTTACTTTTGGTGACTATCGTTATTCATCTCTACTAGAAGAATAAAAAACACTTAGTCAGTATGAAATGGAAATTCAGTTCTGCCTCCATCCACTAAACGGTTTTACACTATTGTACGTCACAATAAGGAAGCTAAGAACTTCCAATACATCACAACTGTAAATGTTCTTTCAATGCTAATTGCAGACTTTATTAAAATCCTTTGTAGATTTTTATTTTTAATTAGCTTCTGGTTTCACAAGTTGGCCTGGATGTAACACATTTGAGTTGTGCTTTATCCTGCATTTGTGTTTGTTTATACGATGGAAAATTAAGGATGAGTTATGATTAGGATTGCTTAACAATCTTTTCTCAAAGATTGTCATTTTCCATATTTGCAACTCTTTTCTTTTTCATCAGTAGCGGGCTCCTATCCGCTCCAGATTCCATACTCCTTGTACTTTCCTTGCCTACACTTGGATTAAATTGATGAAGGTGATACAGGCGTAATGTCAGTCATCAAATTTAATTTGACAAGCTTCCCAGCCCGACGACTCTGTATAAATGATTACAATCATTTTTCCACAGCCTCTATCTTGAAGAAAAGCATAGAGAATGCAAATAGCAAAGTCTAAAATGACTTTTGGCCTCTGAGATACACAAGATGTGATGGGGAGGAGTAATCAGAAACCAACACTTGAGTCCAGGCTAGCCCCTCAGTCTCATTATTTCACGGTGAGACATTTCAGATTTAATACACTTGCTCTGTTGTTGATTTTTCTCTTTCTTTTTTTGGTCCCATAATTCCTTATACCAGGTCTTAACGGCCACTTACATGGAGAGCGATTTGCAGAGACACTGTGGCCGTAAGTCAATTGTTTTAAATAACAGTTGGAGTTTAGAACCTGGAGACAGTGAAGCTTATGCAATTTGTTGCCGCCTTTGGATAATTCAGTCAAGTAAAAATTCCTTGTCAACCTCCCACAATATCGCCATCAGCGTGAACGTTCCTTTATGCTACAAGGTTGAGCTCTTTCAGGCTGTAGAGGCAATTATTTGATTAATCACTTTATTTCTTAACTCTGGTTATTCTATCTTTAGTTGTATGCCCAGCAACAAGTTATTAACACAACCTTGCCTTTACTGCAGGCTTTTAATGAACTCTGAACCAGTCCTGATACCTTTTAATTGCTTAAATCTGTTTCTTACTTTCTCCAAGTACCTCAGCGCTTCTTCTCAACTCTGGACTTTAGCCGTTCTATCTACAAGAAACTTCAAAGTTTAAACAACCTTTATGTCTAGCATTTCCAGACACGCTTAAAGCAGCAATTTATGCCATGGCCTCTGCAGTGGCTGTTAATAAATGTTAGGTTGCTTCACGGCATTGAACGGAACCTTTTCAAAGCCCTGCATGTATGTCCACGCAGTGTGAAATTGAGTTTTATGAAGTGCGGCGTTCAAGAGTTGGCGGGAACGTTGAGTCACTGAGGTTAAACTGCAGATGAAAGAATTCCAGTTCACTGCTTGCATAAAGACATCTCAATGTATCCAGCTGATAATAGTCACAAAATCTGATTCTCCTGCACATTGTCTGCTGAGATTACCCCACCTTAAAGCAACACTGCTCAGTGTCGCCCTTGGGTCATTTCCAAGTGACTTCTCATGTGATTCTGTATCCTGTCGCAGAGAATGCAGTCACGGAAACATTAGGGTGTTTCTTCAACATTTGTCACAATGGTTGATTTTTATTAAAAGTAATCATTTAAAAAAAATAATATGAAGGTTACATTAGTCTTAAGCTCTTCTCCTTATTTCATTTTTTTTTTGCTACGTTTCAATGGCTTTGTTTCATGCTTGTTCCACATCAGACTTTGTCCCACTTCATATTATTATAATGGCTTTTTAAATATTAATTCATGTTTAAAATTGAGTCACCAAACAAATTTATAAATAAAAATGAAAAATAAAAAAAATCAGGTTTTTAAATGCCAGTCCCACAGTTTGCTGCATTTCTGTAAGAGGCTAGTTTACCAAGGAGACAACAGTGCCATTGAAATGAGACTTGTGTACACTACCTTTAAAAATAGGGGTCAGTATTTTTTTTTGTTGTTGAAGAAATTAATACTTTTATTCAGAAATGATACATAAATGTATGATAGTAAAGACATTTATAATGTTACAAAAGATTTCAAATAAATGCTATTCTTTTGAACTTTATATTCATCAAAGAATCCTGAATATTTTTTTCCCACTCAGGGCTCCAGACTAACTTTTTGCCTTGGTTGCACTGGTGCGCCTAACTTTTTTATTTAGGTGCACCAGCAAATATTTAGGTGCACCAAAATGTTTCCTCGGCTCGTGTCGCCTTTAACGCCACAATTTCAAGCTCAGCTTTTTATCATGCTCCATATATATTATGTAAATGATTTTAAACAAGAATAAGGTGTAGGTAAATACTTTTTTTTATTTGAAGCACAATTATACTGTATATAAATTTATTTTATTTTTTTAAGGTGCTTCACTGAGCTGCCAAACTAACTATTTTGAGTCTCTAGCTCAGGCTCGGTAGGCTCTACCTCTTGAGTCGGATGCCATCTCCGACGAAGGACCAGGGCTTGGCATCTTACAGGGACTGGGGAGACTGGTGGCTGAAGTAGCTTCATGTCTGGGCTGTTGTCGGAGCATTGACCGGGGAGTAGGGATGGGTATCCATAAGGTTTTAACGGTATTACTACTCTTACCGATACTGCTTATTGATCCGGTACTTTAACAGTATTCTTATCGGTTCTTTTTGTTTTATAAACAAAGATAAACAATTAAACAAAGATGCACATTATATAGGCCTACACAGTGCTTTCAGGGAGGAAATACTAACATTACTGTTCAAGTATAGTCTAAAAAGAAATCTAATAAAGTAATCAAATGTAAAATAACACTGCATATTTTATCATAGATAGATAATGCTTATTAAAGCTGAAGTTATTAATTCAAGAGCTGTGAATACAAGCCGGTCATTTTGACATATTTTTGTGTACATTTGATAGTTTAGACACGCACATGAAACCCAAAGTATAATTTGCTTGTCTCGTTACGGTCTGTTTCGGAGCGCGCGTCGCCTTTGGAACAACATCTCTTGTGCAGACTTTTGTGCTTTTAATAGCTCTTTTTATTATTAAACGCGTCCCGCAATTTAGCAACAGTGGCTGGACTGCATTTTACAACAATCACGAGCTGATTCTGTCGTTAAGTTTGAGTTTGAGGGAGAAATGACAGCGCACTGCTGCGAAGGGAAGGAAGCTGCGCAAGACCGAATGTGGCTGTAGTTTTTAATGGTTTTACCTCAATATTTTTTTTAATAATCTTTGGAAGCCGAAATCTAAAATAAAATCAGACTAATATCACAGACCTAAAGTGTAACCAGGCTACGTTTGAATGTTTAGTTCTGCCGTCGTCACTCATTAAGCAGAGCTGTCGTGTTATGTGATTCTCTTTTTTGTCCTTTTTTTCAAAATAACTTGAAATCCTATTCCTAACCCACTTACAGCCACTGCGTTAGAAGCACTGAAATGAAAATTAAGCAATTTAATCATCTGTGGAATGGGCAGGACTCAAACTCCAGCCAATCATTTCCAAGACCACCTGGAATCATTGGACAGTAAGTTCGTCAATCAAACGGCCGTACCATACCCCCCTCCCCCCAGCGCGCGTGACCCCCTTCGTGCGCATACTCAAAGCTCGTGACGCATGCGCATCTCGTCAGTAAAGCCGGTTCCATGATTAGTAGTAAATCGTCATTACAATCTCTCGCGCATCTGAGTTTTCGCTCGAGCATGATTGCGCATCCATGTTCTTGGAATGGGTGGAGTCAGAGCCACCGTTGGAGGAAAGAAGGTAGGACCATTTGAATTGTGTATTTTCAAAATCTGGCGGTCGTTTTCCAAATCACATACCCCACCTTTAAGACCAATACAAAAAAAGGATTTTTAGAAATGTTGGCCTTATGAAAAGTATGAGCATGTACAGCACTCAATACTTAGTTGGGGCTCATTTTGCCTGAATTACTGCAGCAATGCGGTGTTGCATGCAGTTGATCAGTCTGTGGCACTGCTCAGGTGTTATGAGAGCCCAGGTTGCTCTGATAGTGGCCTTCAGCTCTTCTGCATTGTTGGGTCTGGCGTATCGCATCTTCCTCTTCACAATACCCCATAGATTTTCTATAGGGTTAAGGTCAGGCGAGTTTGCTGGCCAATTAAGAACAGGGATTCCATGGTCCTTAAACCAGGTACTGGTAGCTTTGGCACTGTGTGCAGGTGCCAAGTCCTGTTGGAAAATGAAATCTGCATCTCCATAAAGTTGGTCGTCAGCAGCAAGCATGAAGTGCTCTAAAACTTCCTGGTAGACGGTTGCGTTGACCTTGGACCTCAGAAAACACAGTGGACCAACACCAGCAGATGACATGGCACCCCAAACCATCACTGACTGTGGAAATTTTACACTGGACTTCAAGCAACGTGGATTCTGTGCCTGTCCTCTCTTCCTCCAGACTCTGGGACCTTGATTTCCAAAGGAAATGCAAAATTTACTTTCATCAGAGAACATAACTTTGGACCACTCAGCAGTAGTCCAGTCCTTTTTGTCTTTAGCCCAGGCGAGACGCTTCTGACGCTGTGTCTTGTTCAAGAGTGGCTTGACACAAGGAATGCGACAGCTGAAACCCATGTCTTGCATACGTCTGTGCGTGGTGGTTCTTGAAGCACTGACTCCAGCTGCAGTCCACTCTTTGTGAATCTCCCCCACATTTTTGAATGGGTTTTGTTTCACAATCCTCTCCAGGGTGCGGTTATCCCTATTGCTTGTACACTTTTTTTCTGCCACATCTTTTCTTTCCAGAAATGTTTCTGGAGCACCAAATCCATATATTGCAATGATTTCTGAAAGTTCATGTGACACTGAAGAAGTAAGACTGCTGAAAATTCACAGGATTGAATTAAATTTTAATGTAATTTTACTGTTTTATCAAATACATGCACTGTGCATTGGTGCTCAGAGCATTATGCATTGCTTTGGTGAGCATAAGATGCTTCTTTTGAAACTTTACAAAAAATATAAAAATATTATTTAATTGTGTGTATTTAGGATGCATAAAATGCTAGCAAGTCAAAGTGTTGGTAATTTTATTCCAAAAGTGAGTCATTTCCACCACATAATTCCATTAAACAAAAATACATAATTTAATGTTTGGTTTGCATCTTCTGCAATGTATTTTATTCACTTTCTGGCACCTTTTTATTAGACAAACTGGATCAAACTAGTAAGAGTGGGAAAAGTGTGTTTAAGAGTTAATTTTCTAAAAGTCTTCAGGGCCAAAAGAGCCCATAGTTGAAGAAACGACCATTAATGGAATAAAAATACAACTCAGAGGAACTTCTTTAACTCGAGTCAGTTCACTCTATGGGCATCTTCATAACGACATCCCAGGGCAGCTATTCATGTAGGTAATAGGCATTAAAGTACAGAGTCTATCTGTTCGAATGGGGAAAGAAATCTCCAGAAGATTACATTTCAATAATGTATTTCAAATCCGCAATAAAATCCGACAACAAGGGTATCATATGGTTTTGCTGGTGTGTTCATGTAGTTTCTTTGCAGAAACGACATTGCAGTGCTCAGTGAATGCCAAGGATCCGGTTCAGATATCAGATCGTGATGGAACGTTTGACCGTGCCAGTAAAGATTCCTGAATCTTTAGCCTCCCTAGAGAGGGAGAAATGGTCGGAGAGGCGCAGGGATGGGAGCTAGCTGGTTGTGGTGTCAGTTAGCAGCCATGGTCAGTGATGGACTGTTTGTGTACTTTAAAGGGGTCTTTAAATACACATGATTCACAGTTCTGCTGATCCTCCTACTCAAGCGCCAGGTTGCCAGATTCTCTTTCAAACGCAGAGCGTCTCTTGCCAGTGAGACAGCTGTATTACAAAATAGTGAGTACATTAATCTGATGGCAGGCCATGTGCTGACACTTGCCATGCATGCAGAATCTGATTAAATTAATCCAAAAGTAATGCTTTTCCATCCCAGTGGACACAATTTACTTGCATTAACAATAGCAGCAATCAGGAATTCACTGGAGCAGTAAACTTGCAATAAGAGAGCAGTATTCGATGGATCCTACCCAGAGCTGATGCTATATTTTATGTGAATGAAAGTGAGCCATGTCAGTTCCAATGGGTTGTGCTGTCGTGAGGTCCTATGTAGGGTTGTGCAAGACTAGTTGACATTGGAAACAATCATTTCATTCACCTGATTATTCAAATTCAAAGTGCTTTATTGTCATTCCAACCATACAACAATAGTGTACAGCAGAACGAAATTGTGTTTCTCCAAGCCCGAATGTGCAAAGTAAGCACAAGCATAAATAAGAAAACAAAATAAGGGTAGTACAAGCAGGACTACAACAGGTAGACATAATATACACTATATATAGACCAAATAACAAATCAAGATACAAGACGATCAAAACTAAATATATACTGAAAATCAAAAAAAAAAATATAAATGCTATATACAGTGGGTATAGTGCATAATAGTATATTGCACCGGTATTGCAGCATATGTGATTCAGTCCTTCTATGTAACATGCATCGACAGTCCAACAGCCAGCATATCTGTGTATTGGTAATGTGATTTAAGTATTCTAATGGCCTGTGGGAAGAAGCTATTACTAAGTCTGGCAGTCATGCATTGCATGCTACGATAGTGTTTGCCAGAAGGCAGAAAAGTAAACAGACCATGGGTGGGGTGTGTGGAGTCTCTGATTATTTTGGTGACTCTGTTAAGGCAGTGTGACACATGTAGTTCCTGTATAGATGGGAGGGAGGTCCTTATGATTTTCTTTACTGTCTTCATCAGTCTCTGGATGGACTTCTGGTCTGCGGACGTGCAGCTTTTATACCAGACTGAGAGGCTGCTGGTCAAAATGCTCTCTATCGTGCCTCTATAAAAAATTGAGAACAGGAGGGGAAGGTTTGCTCTCCTCGTCAGCCTTAGGAAGTTAAGGTGCTGCTGAGCCCTCTTGACCAGTGATGTGGTATTAGTAGTCCATGACAAGTCCTCCGTTATATGCACCCCCAATAATTGTGTACTTCTCACTGACTCCACAGTGCTGCCATTGATTATGAGTGGGTTATGAACATTATACTGTGATCTCTTTAGTCTTGTTGACGTTCAGTGACAGGTTGTTGTTATGACACCAGATGAGGAGCAGGTTAACTACTTCTCTGTTGGCCGATTCATCATCATTGCTGATGAAGGCCACCACTGTTGTGTCGTCTGCAAACTTAATGATGTGGTTCGAGTTGAATCTGGCGCAACAGTCGTGTATCATCAGGGTGGACAACAGTGGGCTCAAGACACAACCTTGGAGAACCCCGTGTTCAGGGTGATGTATCAGAGGTTTTGTTCCCAACTCATGAAGTGCTGCTGCTATGGCGTCATCGGTGGAGCGGTTGGGGTGGTATGCAAACTGGAGTGTGTCTCAAGTGCTGCCTTAAGTCTGGATGTGATGTGACTTGACCAGCCTTTCAAAGCACTTAGGCTCAATCCCAATTCACCCCTTGCCCCTACCCCTTGTTTTTGAGTGTACCCCTTGGCCCTTAAAACAGAGTTACAAGGGCCAAGGGGTTGAAATATTCCCCTACGAAACAACCCTTCATGAACCTGATACGTCATCAGTCGTCGATAATCGCTCTGACGTTACGGAAGCGACAAGTTTTTACATTATTTCTCCATGACAACGACTGACAATGAGCACTGCTGCTCTTAACTTTGAGGAAACACGATGATTATAACGTTCCTTCCTCGAAATGTATGTCTTTTTTGTTTCGGAAAGGAAATTTATGCAATTTCTTAATTTAAATGACTATATTATTATAAGAGTAAATAAAGTGCATGGTGGTGTCATCTGGGGCTAAATTTAAATGTTTAACCATTTGCGAAGCCATCTCGCCGGTGATTCGCGATGCATTCTGCGAATTTTCTCGTAGCCCTCCGTTTGGAGTGTGCCTCTGAAAAATTTCCGTTTCGAGGGCTATGTAGCCCTACCCCTTTGCCCTACCCCTCTATCGCAACAAGAATCAGGACACCCTACCCCTAGACGTGAACGCGCAAAACGGAGGGGTAGGGGCAAGGGGTGAATTGGGATTGAGCCTAAATCATAATGGGAGTGAGGGCTATCGGGCGGTAGTCATTGAGTGTTGAAGCTGGTGATTTCTTTGGTAGTGGTAGGATGGTAGTGGCCCTGAAGCACGGGGTACGATGGCTTGACTTGGGGAGATGTTATAAATGTCTGTGAGGATGTCTGTCAGTTGGGCTGCACACTCTGGTATGTTGTTTGGACCTGCTGCTTTCCGTGGATTGACCCTACGTAGGGTCTTCGGACATCAGCTGGGTCAAGAAAGACAGAGTACTGCATCATCTGGGCTGGAGGGGGTTTTCATTGGTGTTATGTTGTTCTTTTCCTCAAACCTGCTGAAGTAGGTGTTAAGTGTATTGAGGAAGTCAATGTTGTCATCACAGGGTAGTTGAGAGGGTCTGGGATCTATGATGGACTTGATACCCTGCCACAAGCGCTTTGCTATTCTATTGTCTATTCAGGTCTATTCTGTAAATTATTCTGTCTTCCTTTCAGCAGGGCTCATCCTGCATAAATAAATGAACTCATGCATTTTGGTGAACTAGGCTTTGCACAGTCCTGGGCTTTTTCTGGGCTAAAAATGGGGCATTTCATTTACTTTAAACACAAAGCATGATTGACACAGGGTTGTGCCTTGATTTTTATTGTGGATAAGGGGAGTTTTAAAAGGCTATATTCATCGTGTGTTAGTAATGAAAAGGTTCAGAATAACTACTCTGGAGTTTTGAGAGATAGCAGGACACAGTTTGCTGAACTTGGGGTGATAAAGGCGTTAGAGAGGATTACACAGTTTAATTACAGCCATGTTCGTAGTGCTTTTGTTTGAGCTTTTTCTTAATCTGCTAAGTTAATAAAGACTATCAGGAAATGTATTCATTTGAGCATTTCTGCCCGATGAAACTCACGTATTTTCAAAAAACACCGTAATTTCAAAAGCAGTTGAACGTAGCGTTGCATACTTGGTACGGCATCTTTAAATGTAACCATATTCTTGCCAGTGTAATGATATAATCCACATTTGACCAAAATCGAGTTTAAATGGACATACGTGCATATTTTACAGTAACGGTGGTCGATACGCGTTCTTCCGATCATTAATTAGAATGACCAAGTCGCGTTTCATATTGACAGATGAATAGGCTACGCTCAGTTTATTAAATAGCCTACGTCTCAGTTTATTAAATGCGCTCAGTTTATTAAATGTCTCTTGCAAACTATGAAGGGACAATGAATCAATACACTGACATGGCAATGCTAGACTGATACTTTGTTTGCACAGTTCTACTGTAATTTTGTGAATATATAATAAACTTGAGAACAGTTGTCAAAAACAAACGTTTGCTGATAACTTTACCTCAGTGTTACTCGGCTATCCAATGCTGAGCTTCCAGAGACGCTTATTAGATGAAACTTCACGAGACCGGCGAGATGCCTCCACAGGGTGGGAGATACGCGGCGTGATTGACAGCTTTGACACCAAATCGATATACGCGAAAATCAGATGACATGATTTCACAACTTTTCATTGGTCATTTAGATAATGTGAAGCATACTGTACACGGAAATTAACCTGGACATTCTATCCGTCGAAAAATCTCAAAATGGGCAAAATGGACATACGCGGTTTTCATCGGACAGCGACAAGTTTTTATATTTATATATATATATATATATATATATATATATATATATATATAAAAATCTAAAGTGACCATATATATATATATGGTCACTTTAGATTAGGGTCCAATTCTCACTATAACTATTTACTGCAACTTTTGCCTTAAACTCCTAATTACTGCTTATTAATAGTTAGTAAGGTAGTTAAGGTAATGGGTAGGATTAAGGGATGTAATATGGTCATGCAGAATAAGGCATTAATATGTGGTTTCATAAGTACTAATGAGCATCTAATATCCTAATAGTGCATGCTAACAAGCAACTAGTGAGAATTGGACCCTAAACTGAAGTGTTAGCTATTATTATATTAATTTGTTACTGAAAATAACAATTGTATTCATAATTATTTACCTAACACTTAGATACAAATAACATGTGGGGCCTGTGAAAAATGCATGGTATGTGCAAATCTGCCTTTTGTAGTTTTTTTTTCTTTAAATTTTTTTTAAATATATTTTTTTTAATATACACTCTGTATCATTGTTGGTTATTTATTAATTTTGCTGCAGGAAAAACTAGCCTAAAGGACAAAGCAGAAAAAAAATCCTTGTTCAAGTATGCATGACTGATTGAACAGGTGTATTCCTGTCTGTGTGCACTGAAACACAGTGAGCAACAAATATTGTCCTTGAAAACACGTGTCCTTCAAGATTAAACGATTAAAAAGTTTAACCAAAACATCTTTTTCTATCTAGTTAAATAATCTATATTTTAGTTAGTTAACCGTTTAAGTGCTTCCTAGTGGATGCTCTTGTTTTAGTCTTTGGTTTGGCACTGGTGATAGTTGGCTGTTTATATGGAAAGATCTGTCATTTAGGCAGTGTCTTAACACAGTGTTCTGAACACTGTCAACATGCACCTCGTCTCACCATGAAACGCATTGTGACATGCCAGTGTTGATAAAATGCTGCCTTTTCTCATTAGAAGTGACACCACGACCTCTTCTGTTCTTCTTTGTTTACAGGTTCAACTACAGATCGACTCATCATCTCACCACTAACGGTTTTTATGAGTTTCTCAACTGGTTTGACGAGAGGGCCTGGTACCCATTGGGCAGAATAGTGGGAGGGACGGTAAGGTGTTTTTTTTTTTATTATTATTATTATTTTTTTTTTTTTTACCTTTTCTTAATTTTCAAATATATAAATTTGTCTGTGTGTGTGTAAATGTTAAAATTATTATGAGTAATAGCCTAAATGGTGTATAAGTATTGTTTAGTTCATTGTTAGTTTCTGTTAATTATTAAAGTTAAGTAGAGCTGCACGATTAATTGTTAAAAGATCGCAATCTCATTCCTAAATGACAACGATTTGCCTGTCTATTAAACCTCTGACAAAATCACACAGAATATTAAAATCTATGTTCGCACCCCGCTGACCCAGTAAGAGCAGTTTCACAAACAGTCTTTTCAACCTTTTTAACCAGTGTAGGCCTATTGTTATTTCTGTTACAAATATTCACAGAAGAACTTGGATAAAAGTTTATGGTTCGGATATAAACACTGATGTCTATGTAAACTATCAAAATTGAGTAAATCACCTTTTTAACTTAGCATGCCGCTTCAAATACTGATTATGATTGTTACTCCACCTGGTGGCGACAAGTGACTGTTCATTTTTTTTTTTTGTCATTGAATCATTCATTCAAAACAACTGTTGAAAAATTCATTCAGATTCATTAAACATTTTAAATAGACCGCAGCAATTAACATTTTGTTAGAACCTCTAGTAAATTACATGCTATTTGTTTAGTTGTCTGGTCAGAATCATGTAAGAATCGTGATCTCGATTTGAAACAAACGATCGTGATTCTAAATTTATCCAGAATCGTGCAGTAAAAGTGTTTTTTATTTTTCCTTTCCTTTTTCTTATGAGCCATGTTTGATGCCATTGTAAAATATACTCAGATCTGAGTTGGTACTTTCTTCTCCATTTAAATCAATTCTTATTTGACACAAACAATTAATCATTTAAGCCTGATTTTAAGATTGATGCATGTGAATCAACAGGACTTTTAATCTATGCATCAAAATAACAAGTGATTTCTGCCATTCACACCCCACCACCAGACTATTTTGAAAAAAAATCTATTATGCCTTTCACTTCATGATCCAGAAATATTACTACATTAATTATTTGTAGTTGAATGCTTGATGTCCACGTTGTTGCTGCATTCTTATGTCAAATGTTTGCATTCTATACAGTTGCTTGTTCTATACAGTCAAGTTCTGCTCTGCAAATTGCAAGTTCTGTTTTGTCTGCATTTCGACAATGGTTCTTGTTAAACCCATAACCTCTATATGATAAAAATGCAGTTAAATGCATGCCAAAGGTTGTTTGTGTGCAAGCTCCTATGGATAGACAGCCTCCGGATGATTTCTTCTTGAAAACAGCCACCTAAATATGGCCACCCCCTTTAACACTCCCTGTCACTGAGAAGCGCAGTGCTGCTGAACCTAATGAGCTGGCTGGAGAAAGTTTGGCTAACGTTTGACATCTGACAGCTCTGGTGTTGGAGCTGTAGGGGGCCTACAGGAGGCAGGGAACAGCATCTGTTGTTGTGTACAGTTCAAGCAGTCTTTATACGGCCTTCAGAGCAGGTTGGTCTGTTCCCAGCACAGCCTGCAGACTCGCTTGTGAGATGAAAAAAGAGAGGGTGGGATTGTGGAGGTAAAGAACAGGGTATTTCCTTTCTCGCTGCAGGTGGGCTGCTAAATTCAGCTTCAAAAGTGAAAATTGTAATTTACTTACCAGCTTTGTTCCAAACCTTTATGACTTTCGATGGAACACAAAGATATTTTGAAGAATTGTTTTTATTCATACAATGAAAGAAAATGGGGTACAAAACAACATTGGAGACCATTGACTTTAATTGTATGGACTCCTAGACATTTTAAAAAAAAATAATTTTTAAACTATCTCTTTAAAGGGGTCATTGGATGCAAAATTCACTTTTATATGGTGTTTTCATATGTCTTTGCAGTGTGTGGACACAACCACCATACAACGAAAAAAATCCTTTCACTCCTTTTTTTTTTTTTTTTTTCAATCATCAGTCTAAACACACAATCAGGCCTTTTGGATTTTCTGAGCACTATGATGTCATAATGCTCATGCTCCGCCCAAGACCACTGATGGACTGTCCCGTATTAGCATATTTCCGCCCTCAGCCATTCAACACCACCATGGAAGAGAGGGGTGGGGTGAGCAGTTGCTCATTATCATTTAAAGACATATGCACCGAAACAGGTCACTGTGAACAAAGCTGTTTTTGAGGAGGTAAAAAGGGTGTTCTTTTACACATACTTTGATTAAAATTCCTCAATGGTTATTACAAACTTTACATAAACACCATAAAGAATTATACCAACTTGTGGAAAATGGGATTCCAATAACCCCTTTAAGATGATTCATTACAAGGCTTCTAAGGGTGTGCTTGGGCTAACCTTTTCATTATCTCTGTCTAAGGGCCAATTAAATATTTAGGAATGTTTACAGGCTTTCTTACAGATCTTGATTTCATTGATGAATTGCTGCAGGCAAACTACTTGTTAATCAATTTCGCATTCGATTGCAATTCTCATATCTCGTCTTTTGCAGGTGTATCCTGGTCTGATGGTGACAGCGGGCTTGATCCACTACATACTGAATCTGCTTCATGTGACTGTGCACATACGTGACGTTTGCGTGTTCCTGGCCCCCGTCTTCAGTGGCCTGACTGCCATCTCCACCTTCCTGTTGACGCGGGAGCTGTGGAACCAGGGTGCCGGGCTGCTGGCAGCGTGTTTCATCGCCATTGTACCCGGCTACATTTCACGCTCTGTGGCCGGCTCATTTGACAACGAGGGCATTGCCATTTTTGCCTTGCAGTTTACCTACTACCTATGGGTTAGTTGGATTAAAATGTAACAATTTGTGTTTGTTTCTCTTTATTTATGTTTGTTTTTCCTCTTCTTCAAAACTATCAAGTTTAATGATGTGAAATGAATGATAATCATAAAAGTTGAAAATCTTAATCCGTTCACACGATCGGTCTGAATCATTTGTTCATTAATCTGAATGTTAAAGTTCTCTGGTTGAATTCTTTTGACAGTTACATCGGTTCTCAAGTTAACAGCTCACTGGAAGAGAAGATTATCAATGAATAACTTTAAATTTTAGCCTGTTCATAACACAGTTGTCATATGACTCAGAATATAGAGCATGAATCACAAGGACTACTTTTATAATGTTTTAAGGTGGCCATTGAGAACTGTTATAAAATGAATGAATATCCATTTCAGAAATTCTAGCGCTGTCCCACAACAGTCGAAATGATGAATTAATCTTGACAGACATTCATCACATTTTTTTTAGCTGAACGACGAGACAGCTGGAACGGATGCAGTGGCAGCATACTTTGTCTCCTTGGCGCTTTGATTTAAAAAAAATACAAATTTTGGCACCCATCCCTTCTCTCTGGAGCTTGTCAGCTGAGACTGAAAGGACTTTGCTGTCAAGCTTGACTTAAACATTGAATTTCCTTGGTCTCTTTCTTATCTCTGAGTGTTCCTCATCTTGGCTTTGTTTGAGGTGATGATATCAGACCCTTTGTTTGGGATTAGCAGAATTAACCTAAGTGTGTCCTTTCCACACAGGTGAAATCGGTGAAAACTGGCTCGGTTTTTTGGGCCATCGGCTGCTGCCTCTCTTACTTTTACATGGTGAGTTTTCATTGGACTTTTTACCTTCAGTTGGTGTAGTGCATTTCATTTCTGTTAATAATACTTGGTAATACCAAAGTAAAATACTCAGACAGCTTTTCCTGCCAATGCTTATAGGAAATTAAATATATAACCGTTCAACAATTTGGTGTCTAAGATTTTTTTTTCCTCTTATGCTCAACTGTATTTGTTGAAAAATACAGTAAAAACAGTAATACTGTGAAATATTATTACAATTTAAATAACTGTTTTTATTGTAATGTTTTAAAATGTAATTTAATCCTGTAATGCAAAGCCGAACTTTTAGCATCATTACTCCAGTCTTCTGCGTAACATGATTCTTCAGAAATCAGCGCTCATTAATAATGGAAGCCTACAGCCCTGCCCAGCCCCCAATCATCTCTGGCTTTCCAAATGCGTTTATAAACATAAATGACACCAGTGCAATCTGAGCCATCTGCTCCATCAAGACCTTGGGGTCCAGCACAGTCCGACACGGCCTAGAGGCGCTACCGGGGGCATGCGTTGAGAGAGCCTCTCTTGAGCGTGACCTCACTCTCTAAGTGACCTAGAAATGTGCAGAGGTTTCAAAGGCTGAGTGTGCTAATGGAGTTTTCTTGTAAATGTGATGTGTAATAGGGGTGAAAGTCAGCAGGACCTGGCTGATATGATATAACTTGGTCACGATACATTGTTTCTTTACCTTTAGTGTGTAGTTTTTGAAAACTGGTATATTGTATTATATATCTTTTACTCGCTTGTTTCTCTTTCATTTGCATTACACCGTGACTACATCAGATGTGAGCGGCACGATGTAACAAAAGACAATAGAAACCATTGTAATCAGTGATTCCGTCTACTCTGGTTGCGGTGCAAAACGATAAATTCCAGATATGGATTTGCAATGGTCGCTTTGTCGTGCCAGTGTAGACGGCCTCAAGATGTCGCGATGTGACCGTGGTTGTGCCCGGTGTAGACATGGTTAGACGTTTGGTGCTTTCAATTATTTTCAAGTATTTTCTAATCTTGTAATGATTTTAGATTTTGGTCGAAAAGATGAACACTGGTGTTCGCATTCAGTTTTTGTCTTTTGTCAAATGTCCTTTTTAATAGTTTTGTATTTTATTATTTTAATTTATTTTAAATTTAATTCAATATTTTGTCTATGTCATTCATTAATTTTAGTCAGTTTTTCCTCTGACTCTAAACTCTTAACACCATGTCAACACCGGATACTACAAGACATTCTACCCATTCTAATCAGTGATGCTGTCTACATTGGATGCAGTGCAACACGACAAATCCCTGACAGTAAACTGATGCCCCAACCTGCTTTAAGCGCTCACACTACTTCTGACAAGAAGAACGAATGGATTTGCAACAATCACTGTCTCATCCAGCGTTGACAGCCTCAAGCTTTTGCTTTTCGACAACTGTTGTTAAGAAAGACAGTGTAATATTTTTGTCAATGTCATTCATACATTTTTCAGTCAGTTTTACTCAAAGAGTCAAGTATACTGAAATGACAAATTGTACACATTGTAAGACTAAACTTTTTTTGTGAAGTTTTTCTTATTCTTCATATTGTGAATTAAACTTCATATACTTATGAAGATTAATATGCATAACATAAACACTCAATACACCATAAACAATGTTTTTTGTTGTAATGTGACCCCATGAAATATCATTATTAGTTACTTATATAAAAATGTAAGTGATTCTTAACTTGAAAACTGATACAATATCGAGAGGTAAAATATTGCAATATTTGGAAGTGTGCAACACGACGTGTTTTGTATTGCAGGTGTCTGCATGGGGAGGATACGTCTTCATCATCAACCTGATTCCCCTCCATGTTTTCGTGCTGCTCCTTATGCAGCGCTTCAGCAGGAGGCTATACATCGGTGAGTCACCTGTGTTGTGTGTATGTTTGTGTGAGCGTCTCTGGTTCCTGTATGAAGTACACACTTAATCGCCCACACAATCACGCTGCGTGGTGCTTGTTCTCCCGCACAATAATGAAGCGTGAACCAGCTTTTTCCCACTTGCTTTTTGATTTGGAAATGCAGAGACTCTTGCGCAGTCGTGGTCGCGAAGTGTTCGTCTATCTTCACATTGACAGCAGCATTTAAAGTTGACGTTGATGTTTAATGAAATTTTTTTCCACCCACTACTTTTTTTTTCTCTTTTTTTTTTTTTTGTTGTTCGAAGGATACATGGACCTTCATGTTGCATTAAAAAAAAAAACTAGCATGAATAAGCTTGCCACTTCTGCAAATTGAAAAAAGACACCAGTTCTTTTTCTTCAAGAGCAAAGGGAGCAAATTTTTGGAGTCCTTCTTTGTCTTTGACAGATTATGCCATTTTTTAAGTGGATGAATAATTAAAGGTGCAATGTTTTTGTGAGGCTACTGAGTGAGCACTTTGATAAAAGAATAAGGCTTTGGCTAATTTTGTTTAAATCTTTTAGCCTCTCACACTCTGCGCAGCTGCCCTGTGCGAAATGCGCTAGTGATGGATGTTGGGTATTAGCTCAGATTGTCTCCGCTCTAGAAAGTTCTTGCACTTGCCGCAGGTCCCACTACACATTTGCCATGGCCCGACTCCACATGAGTATCACTGCCACCTCTCCTAATAGATCATATTGATTAGATTAAGTAGCACTGCTCTCGGTTTATGGGGCCAGTGCTTGAACAAAGAACAGCAGTCATGTTCAGAGATGGATGGAGAATGGTGTAAAACCAGTGGGATCTGGTTATTACATTTCTGTTTCACCTGGTTGTCTCCTAGAGTGACGTTTTCTTTGCTAGCTAAAAGTTTAAAGACTTAATGTATTAAAGTTTAATGTATATTTTGCCCACAAAAATGGCTAGAACTATCTGCAAATCATGTCCAAACTGATTGGTTGGGTGATACTTGACTTTCATGGGTTTCCAAAGTTGGTGTTCCAGGTTAATAATAGCATCAAATCAAGATATTCAGAGTTTTGTTTGAGGCTCTCTCAAACGAAGCAAACTAAATTATCGTTCAAAAGTTTGGGGTTGGTAAGATAAAAACAGTAATATTATGAAATATTATTAGAATTTAAAAGGACAAGACCAATTTTATTTTATAAAATATATTTGTGAATATCCTGTGAAACAATGATACAGTTTTTGTAACATTATAAATGTCTGTACTGTAACTGTTTATCAAATTAATACATCCTTGCTTAAGGAGGCCTATCTATTTCTTAAAAAAAATAAAAAATACTGACCTGAATTTTTGAACAGTAGTCTAGATATTGACAAGTAGTACTGATATACTCCATTTTTTTTTTGTGAGGTAGTCATTACATCAAAATCTGAACCGTTTCTTCAGGACTTTAGAGACCCAGGACTTTAAGCCAATGCTATTGCATTGTTGCTTTACATCTTAGATAAACCTGCATCGAATCATGGTTTTTATTTTTACCTGCTGTCTGACAGTCTCTTCCTGTCTAGTTAGGTGTCTAATTTGGCCAGAATAAGTTGTGATGTGGACCAGATTTTAGATAGATACTATGGCTCGGTGACAATTTAGCCACTTTCCCACTGCAGGAAGTAATGGACGTTTCAGAAACTTCAGAAGTAGTCAGACAACATGTCAGAATAGTTAGAATGTGTATGGACGTCATCCAAAGAGATTTTGAGTTGTCAGTGTTCCCCGCTCTTTCGATTTGCATGTCTCCTATCCATGTCTCATCTTAATAACACAAAACCAACAAAGTATCTAAAAGAGTGTCTTCCATCATTGTCGTTGGTGTTGCTACTATTGTGTCATGCACAGAAACGACACAAACTAGATTACGTCACCACAGGGTTCCTTTTATAGGTGCCAGTGCAAGAGGGAAAAGTCTCTTCTGATCTGTAGTTCCACTTCCAGGGAGTCCCTGTTGCGGAGAACTAGATGTTCAGAAAGTCCTGTTTAACTCTAGACCCTGAATATTTTGTCACTAGTTAAATCAACCCATTTAATCGCTGCTTTTCACCACCTCCTTTTCAGTTTTTTTCTTTCTCTTTCTCTCTCAAAACAGCCTGTCAGCTGTCCATGAATGAGGAAGTGTTTGTGTGTCTGGAGGGCTAGGGGTGTATTGTCTCATTAGAGCATCCTATTTTGGAGTGAACATGTTCCAGTTTGGCCCTTAATTGATGCTTCTCAAAGGCTGACAGCTCATACAGTCACTTTGTCACAAGCGGCTTCAGTTTCCTCTACTGCGCAGCTGTATCGCCATCTCATGTACCCACATTCATACCTGGACCTCTCTTCTGACAGGCTGTCAACACCTGTATCTCAGGTAGGGGTCCACTTCACGAAGCTGTCAGTCAAGTATCGCCCAGGTGACAGACTGTTGCGGTTGCCATTCTTCTAGGAATGTCTGCTCTCCATCACTGGCGTGTCTGTTTTCTCACCGTTTTGTTTTTATCGTGCAGTATTTGTCACTTTGGATAATATGAAGGGACAGGTTGGAAACACAATGATAGCTGGTTTAGAAATGGAGATATATTTGCATATTGTGCACTAAAATCGCGTATTTGTTGATTTTGTGTCTTAAACTCTAAATTCTAAGTGGCCTTTTCTTGGTAATGCAATGCAAGTAACCACATTTACAAGACTGTATTGATAAACAGGCCATTGCCCTGTGGTGACGTCATAACGTAAGGTTGTATGTCAATTTGTTTATTATGTGAGTTGTGATGTTAAATAAAGCATTAAAAACCCCAGAGTATTTCAGAATGTCAGCAGGAAACTTGTACTCATTCTCTTCTCCTATTTGAAGTTTCTACAACTGTACCACTTGTCCTTTGGCAGCACGAGATGAGGTATTTCTTGTTAGTTTGCGATTTATATTTCTCCTTCACTACCGCGAAACACTCGCTGTGGCTGGGTGTGCTTAAATCTGCCGTATAAGAACGATTTTCTGTCACATATCACACATGCGCACTTCAATAAGCCAACAGAATGCAGGTTGAGGTGTTTACATGCTGGGAGAAATCTGGGTATGTCGATCGGTTTATTCTTATGCTGTTTATGACCTTATGGCGATAAAGGAAAACTGTTTAACGCGTTTACAATGTAAATCCAGGACCATCATGAATGCATCAAATGGCTTCACGTCAGTTAGCAGTCATTCTTTGCAAATTTTGGTGGTGCTTTAAAGAGACCTTTTTCATTTATTTTCTTAGCAGACTCTTAGCAATTTGCAAATGGGGAAAAACACACAGACAATTAATCATAAGGAACTAACAATATTAAGTGCCTCAATGCAGGATTTGGAGCGTTTGCATCAGGAGAGTGCAAAGTGAATCTTTTTTTTAAAAAACATGGTTATGAATTAAATATTACACTACTGTTCAAATGCTCACCAAAGCTGCATTTATTTTAACAGAAATGCAGTAAAAACGGTAATATTGAAAACGTTACTAATTGTTTTTGTTTTTTATATTTTAAAACAATGAAATCGAGTTTTATTCCTGTGATCAAAGCTGTATTTTCAGCATCATTAATCCAGTCTTCAGTGCCTCGTGATCCTTCAGAAATTATTGTAATATGCTAAGTTGCTGCTCGAGAAACGTTTCTTTTTTATCAATGTTGAAACAAGTTGCTGCTTAATATTTTTGTGGAAATTTGTCTACCTTTTTTATTAGTTTATAAATAAAAAGTTCAAAAGAACAGCATTTTGTAACGGCCTTATTTGAAATTGAAATCTTTTGTAAATGTATTAATATTTTTCTGTCACTTTTGATCAATTTAATACATCCTTGCTGAATAAAAGTGTAAATTTCTTTCCAAAAAATCTTACTGACTCTTGAAGTTTTGAATGGTAGTGTACATTACATTTATGCATTTAGCAGAAGTGACTTGCAGTCGAGGAACATAATCAATTGGTCACAGGGATGAGGATAGTTTACCCAAAAATGATAAAGCACTGTCATTTACTCTGCCTCATGTTGTAATATACCTGCATGACTTGTATATATGTGGAACAGAAAAGAAGATATTTTGAAGAATTGTTCTGGTCGCTCTTTTCCCTGCAGTTTTGGTAAATTAGGCATTTAAAAGAATCCAAAGGCACAATAAAAGCCGACTGATCCCCTATATTCCAAGTCTTCTAAAGCCATATTATAGCTTTATCTGAGGAACAGGCTAAGATTAAAGTCTTAACTTTTTCAAGTCTTCAGAAAACTTGAATATGGTCTATAAAACCTTATTTCCAAGTTATTTTTATGGTGCCTTTGTGTCGTGTGTTTTTAAAAAAAAATTTTTTTAAGCTTGACAGACTCACCATCAGTCACTGTTCGTTGTAATTGCATGGAAGACTGGGACATTTTCTTCAGAATTACTCCTTTTGTGTTCCCAAGTCCTACGGGGTTGGAATGTAAGTCAATATTGACAGAAATTTCATTTTTAGGTGACCCATCCTTTTAAGTGCTCCCATAAGAAAAGTCTTTTAGTGTTTTTTTTTTTTTTTTTTTTTTTTTTTGGAGACGCAATGACCATCTAGGGCTATTCTCACTTTCTTTGTTTCTTTTTATCTCAGCCTACAGCACCTTTTATATAGTGGGGTTGGTGCTGTCCATGCAGATCCCCTTCGTAGGCTTCCAGCCCATCAGGACGAGCGAGCACATGGCTGCTGCAGGTAAGACCGGTTTGCCTCCATTCTTCATTAATTGTTGCTCATTTACACTGATTTAAAAGCAGCACTCTCAACTCAAATCCATAAAGTCATGAGGGCAATCATTTACATCACATCCAATCAGCAGCAGTACTTCCTGACCGTGTGTGAGAGTTGAGTAAATGGGCTAATGGGTCATTTGCGTTTGCAGGTGTATTTGCTTTACTTCAGGCTTACGCCTTTCTGCAGTATCTGAAGGACCGACTGACCAGGCAGGAGTTCCAGACACTGTTCTTTCTGGGCGTTTCTATGGCTGCAGGGGTGGTTTTCCTTACTGTTATCTACCTGACTTACACAGGTGAGTGCAAAAGGACAACAGCTGCATTTCTAATTTCAGATGATGGCAAACATCCTGAAATATAAGAAATCATCTATTACATACAAACATGGGAAAAAAAGAGAGCCTTACTCACTCACACATTTTTAAAAGACCATTCAAAAAGGTTAATTCGGGATTATGAACTATTTATACTGTTGTTAAGATTTTTAATAATCTTAGTTGTACGAGTTGCAAGGTTATTCTCACCAAAGCTGCGTTTATTTGATGAAAATACAGGAAAAAAAGTAATATTAGGAAATATATTGAAATAGAAAAGTTACTTTAAATTATAACATGTTAAAATGTAATTTGTTTTCCTGTGGCACAAAATTTTTAGCAGCCATTACTCCAGTCTTCAGTGTCACATGATCATTCAGAAGTCTTTCTTATATGCTGCTTTGTTGCTCAAAGAATATTTCTTATTATTATCGATGTTAAAAACGTTGCATTATCAATTTTTTAAACTGATTATGATGAGGTCTATATAAATATTTGGTTACATGTTAAAACTGATGCCTGTTTTGATGGGTCTGGCACAGATTTATCCACTGACATATCTTACCCCAGTCTCTACTGAAAGGTCACAACTGTCACAGGAAGATTTGTTTTTTTTAATGCCCACTATTTTGCAAGATTGTCAGTAAATAGATTGCACCATAATAAATTGTTTCCCTGCGTGACTGATTTGCAGTATAAAAAGCAGTTTTTTTCAGTGTAATATCATAAAGGTCCAATGCTGTTTACTTGTCAAGTAGAGGACACAATGCTGATGGACTATGAAACACCTTTTTTTTTCTTCTTCAACATATCACCCTTGATGGCATTGAGATGGCAAACTCTTTTATATTCTGTCCTTGTCTAAATCATCCAAACCAAACAGCTTTCAGTGAGGAAGAAAAAAGAAAAACATCCACGTCATTGCATCCAATTCTCTGCCTTCTCACCTAAGAGAAGTCACCAATACAGTGTGACTTCATGACCTCTGCCTCTTAACACCACACCTCTGCCGGCATATATGCATATAAGTCAGGGTGTTTTGCTTGTATTCCCGTCGTACCCAAGGCTTTCATTAATCTTTCTGCTGCAGTGCCTCGTCTGCAGAAGGCCTCTGAGATCTCATTAAGCACTTCCCTCCGCTCGCCACACTGCTTTTCAAACCGAGCGCAGTCTCGCGGTGCAGATTAATTGAAAATGTTGCTGGCTATATGTGTGGTATTTAGGTTCACTGGACGTAGTCCAAGCTCATCAGCGCCTCAGAAGCTGCTTGAAAGTGCTCTTGAGTCAGTAATGGTCGGGTGGTTTTCGTGTGCCTGTTATCGTTTAATCACTCTGTTGTGTTCTTGTGCTTTTCAGGGTACATTGCTCCTTGGAGTGGGCGTTTTTACTCTCTCTGGGACACAGGGTAAGAATGCTGAATAGTTTACATTGCATAAACTTTTTTTTTTTTGGTGCTCGATCTTACGAGTGAGTTGCTAATAGCACATTAGCACACCCTGTTAAATGGCTTAACAACAAAAGAGCTGATTTTGTCACAGGCTCAAGCATGTAGCGTGATTTATATCTGTAAGCAGGTTCTTAGCTTGAATTATGTCGGAATAGCTGCATTCAGATGATATTTATTCACTCCACCAATGAAACCCTGCTGCTAGTGCACAAGCATGTGGTACTTTACAATAACGATTACAATTTGTCATAACAGCAATAACATTTTTGGGAGGGATTCATAGAATTTAGTTTAATCTCACAAAGCTTAAAGACCCCCAGTGGTGAAAATCATGTTTTTAATGTTTATATGTCTCTATGTGGTGTTTCAAATATGCTTTAAGACAAAACCTTGTGCAAATTCATCAGTCAACACCATTGCTGAGTATTTTCTCCTTAAAACCAGTATCAAAAACGCAGTTTGAAATCTAACTTATTCTTTTCTACATCACAAATATGTTGTTTAAATATGACATTTTGGTAATCAAAGATGAGTTTTAAGGGATACAATTATTGACTACAGGGGGACTTTAAGGAATGTCTGGGTCATATTTCACCCCAGAATCATAAAATAAATCACAATTTTTGATTAATAGTTTGGTTGAATCTCACTTTTATTATTGACGTGTGGTTTTTTACATTTTAAGTTTGGTCTGCTAGTTCATGACCCTGTTTCTTGATGTCTTTCTCTTCCCATTTTTTCCAATAATTCTCATTACTGTAATATGTTCTTTATTATTAAATGGGAATGTAATTTAGCATAAATAATTGTACAACCGCCACATGTATAAATAGTTATTTTAAAAAGTTCAAATTATATACTTTTTTTTAATATTACAGTACAATTTGATTGAGTTATTTGTATTCTAGAAATTAGATTTTGGAGGGGAAATCTGCTTAATTGTCCAGAAAATTGTCACAATGCAACAATCTTATCGGTCATAAAACAAGGCTTGATATTAAAAAAATCTTATTGATTTTGAAGCGAAATGGGACCCAAACAATTCCTCTGCAGATTTCATGAGACATTTACATTTAAAACCTTATTTTGTGTGGACTGCACATGATAATCTTTGTAGGCTGCACAACTGACAAAAGATCAAACACACCTGATTCAAATCATCAGCTCATTATCTCATGGTGATATATGTGATAATGAGCTGATGAGTTGAATCAGGTGTGTTAGATTAGGGAGACAAAGAAAACGTACAGTGTTGGGGGTCCTTCAGGAGCAGGGTTGAGAAACACTGCTGTAGATCAAGATTTAAACAGTCACCTAAATGGTCAATGTCACATTTGCTCTCTTAGCTGCATGAAAAACTAATTTTTATATTTATTTTTTATAATAGATTTATTATAATATATTTTTAAAATATACACCAAATATATACATGCATACATACACACAGGAAGCTGACAAAGATAGAACATTCCCATCGCAATCAAACTGTCACTGCAAGTGTTTGAGCTGTGCAGTTCAGTGCAAGCTCTCATGAAGCGTTCTAGTTTTGTCACATCACTCACTTGCAGTGTATTTTGGGTGTTCCAACAAGTATGGTGAAAGTTGCTGCTGTGACACACAACTTTTCAGGACTTTAATTTGTGTATCACCACAAACAGAAGTGAAACAGATCATACAGCTGTGGACCAGACTGCTTGAAACACGCTCAATAGGACAGGTTGTTGTTGCTGATAGGCCTGTATCATAATCTTGATTATTTATTCAATTATTTTGGCATCACTGCCGGTATGGCAATGTTTGTACCTTTTTACTTTGCAGCTGCAAAACCCATTTGCTTTTTGCCGGCTGCTTTTTGTTCTTTGCCCTCAGTGAAACGTCGCCCATCATAAATTCATAAATGTGTAACTCCCTTAATGCAGCAGCTCTGCAGCGAGACCCAAAGTCCTGTCGAGCTCTCGCTGTGCGCAGTCAGCCATCTGCGTTTCAGTCAGCACCTATACGGAAGGTCAGGTCGCCAGATAATGATCACTAGAACACTGATAGTCACCAAAATTGAGTGCAGTAATGCAGCAAAATTGAGAGGAAGAACAGCAGCGCAACTCCACAAGAAGTAGACCCGTTTTAACCCGGACTGGGAGGTTTTCGCTTGTCCAAAAGTATTGACATGGTTTCACTTACTGGGTTCTGTTTCATTTCTTTTTATAATGCAAACTTTAGTCCTTAGAGCGTGAAACTTTTTGTTTGCTGTTGAAGATGTTTTTCGCTGATCTAAAGTTGGCTTTATTCTTCAGAGCTGTTTTGATATGGATTTTGTGGACGCTTTGCTCTCGAAACCGACACAACCCAATGGAGCTCTTCTCTAAAACATTTCTGAGATGGGTTTTAAAGTCAATATGAAATTAAATTTGAATTTATGGTGTGTGACTGTCTTTACTATCTTTCTTATTTGTTCTTCCTCTAAAACGTCTTGTCTTTTTGTCTAACATCACCTGGGTTGTGCCAGCTTAGTTCATGTTAACTAAGAGCCAAACAGCTATTTTGGTGTTAATGTGAGTTTCATTTGCAACATTTTTACATAGTAAGCTAACAAAGCCCTCCCTGCTTGTTATCCTCAGATATGCAAAGATCCACATCCCCATCATCGCATCAGTGTCTGAGCACCAGCCCACCACCTGGGTCTCCTTCTTCTTTGACCTGCACATCCTGGTCTGCACCTTCCCAGCAGGCCTCTGGTTCTGCATCAAGAACATCAATGATGAGCGAGTCTTTGGTGAGCATGTGTAATTTCCTTGCATTCACCAGACGATGTGCCTGTATTCATGTTGATTTGTATAGTGCTTTTCACATAGTTTCAAAGCAGCTTTACAGAAAATGCATGTCTGTTACCTGCTCAACTCAGACGTCTTGGCTTTCTTGTTGCTTTTGTATTTATCAGTTTGTCTTGGCAAATAAATAATTGTTACTTCAACGGTCAATCTATGTAATGCATATTTAATTTATTTAACACGAGTTAAAAATCTGCTAAGGGGTAATTAAATGTAACAAATCATGTTAAAAAAAAAAGATTTTATTGGAAAATTAAATATTTTCTCAAACTTTGATTATAGCCTTAATCTTTTAAACAACTAAGAAGATAGATCAACTACAATTTATAAAAATTAACCTGTCAAGTTCATTATATATATTACATCAGCAAATGAGTCAAATTGGATGACTACAGGGACTTAGACTCACTCATTTAACAGTCCATCTATTGCCAAAATTATGAAAAAATGATCAGTCAAAATATACAAATCAGGAATGTCAGAATGAGTAGTTTGTGCATATAAATTTCAGTCAAAACCAGCATGTTGAACAATGACCCGGTGAATTATTTCTATTGAATTGGCGTTTATTCTCTTTAACATGCAGTGGTAAGTTTTTCACTCAGTTCCCTGATCATTCTAATTCAATTTAAAATTTATTTCCTCACCTGCGTTATGTATTAGGTACGGTATCGCCTCTGATAGGCCGCATGTTGAAGCCGCTCAGGCCGCCATTTTCTCCCTCTTCTCGAGAAGCAATGACAGTCAAAAAATCCGGTAGTGTGGGTTTTCCAGGAAGTGCGTGCACTCCCTGGACCTCTGCTTTTCGTAAATACTACAGTGCATTGTGTACGTTATTCTTTTTTGACAGACATCGATGTTGTAATTTTAAAATGATGCGGTTTTGAAAACATGTATTGTAAAGTAATAATTATTTCTTAGCCGGCAAGTATTCAGTGAAGTGATCGATGCCCATGAGTGTGTAATGTCTGTTTTTGAGTTCTAATATTCCAACTGACAGCCAAAGTTTTTGATGGACATGCTAATCTGCATAAGGGGTGAACTGTTTGATTTTGGGGTAATTATTTTATTAACTTTTGAAAATTAAGTTCCGTTTATACCAGGAAAGGAGTGGTTTGATGCACAAAGTTGGTTTTCTTGTCTCAATGCAGATCCTATTGTAAATAATAATGAAAAATCACTTTTTAAAACCGTTCCATTATATTACCCTTTAGCATATTTTGACTCGCATATATATAATTATAAAATTTATATAAATAAAATGTATTTAATAAATATTTAATTTATATACATATAAGTTTATATTATATACAATATTAGTTAAAAAAATATCAATCCACACAAGCATTTCACAAATAGATTATTATTATTATTATTATTAAACTTTTTGGGGACTGTAATTTGGTTGATGTCTTTGGTTGATTTCTCCCACTAACTTTGGAATCATTTTAAGCCTTCGTTTATAAAAGTCCTCATAAAATGATGAGTCTCCAGAAGTGCGACTAAACATTCTTGAGCTTATATCTCTCAGCAGGCTGTTTATTCTGAACAATATTAAGCTGTGGTGATTTGTATCCTGTACCTGAGAACACTCACTGCTATTTTGATGTCTGCTATGAGCATTTAAATTTGTGGAGGCGCTTGGGAACAGAATGCATTGAATTAGTCTCAGTCCCCAGAAGAGTTTATTTTTCAATGGCTGTCATGGAGTTACTGAAGTCTTTCACTCGAATAAACAAGGGAACTTGAACAGACGACATGTTGCTACATGTTTAAAGGCTCACTTCCGTGTTTTTCGATTTCTCTCTGGAGTTATCCTGTACAGAACTATAAACATTACACTGCAGTGCTACATTGTCTTCTGGAATCATAAATGATGTTTTCTCCATCGCCCCCTAGTGGCTCTCTATGCCATCAGCGCAGTGTACTTTGCTGGAGTGATGGTGCGTCTGATGCTGACACTCACCCCAGTGGTGTGCATGCTGTCAGCCATCGCCTTCTCCAGTGTGTTTGAGCACTACCTGGGCGATGATATGAAGCGCGAGAACCCGCCGGCTGAGGACAGCAGTGATGAGGACGACAAGAGGAATCAGGGGAACCTCTATGATAAGGTGAATGAAGGGTCAAAGGTCAGGCCAAGGACCCCTTGGTGGATAAAAGTCACAGTTTTAAAGCCTCCCTTACAAAAACGTGCATGGTACCAAATTAATTAATTTAAATTATATATATATATATATATATATATATATATATATATATATAAATAATAATTTATTATTATTATTATTATTGTCATTGTTCATGCATTTAAATATTTATAAAATTATCATTGTCCTTTTTATGATTATTATGAGTATTATTATACTATAATAAAGCATCATTATATATTTAATATAAATAATCAAATAATATAAAACTTTTAAATAAAATCAAAATGATGATTATTATAGCTATGATTACATTTACATTTAATCATTTAGCAGACGCGTTTGTCCAAAGCGACTTACAAAGGAGATAATAGAAGCAGGTGAATCAACAAAAGAACAAAAATGTTTATCATTTGTATATTATGTTTCTGTGATTATTCTTATGCCAATTAGTTTAAGAACTTAATTAACCATTTAATAACTAATATTTTAAATTGAATATCTATTATTAATGATTATTATTATTAGGGCTGCAACAACTAATCGATATAATCGATAATAATCGATTATGAAAATCGTTGTCAACGAATGTCATTATCGATTATTTGCTCTGCTTACGTCACGGGGAGCATTTACTGGTGATTGGTTGAAACAGGCCTATCATGATGCGTCACACACGCAAGGTCTCTCTCCCTGTGCCGCTCTGTCGTGCGCGCGCTACACAGTTTGGACTTTGGAGCACTCTCTTCTGTCTCGCATGCGCTCTCTTGCTTGCACGCTCTAGATTCCAGGAGTTTGAACTAATTTGCGGGCATCAGGGAGCCGCTATCAATATGCGGGAGACTCCCGGAACTTCCGGGAGACTTGGGATGTCTGTATTTTGTCTCGGGCATCAGGTTGTGCAATCATTTCGCTCGCAACATAAGTGATGGATTAAAATAGCGCTACGCAGAAATAGGCTAAATTAAAACGGTGTTTAGAAAGTGAAGCACTAAATATAAAGGCAGTTATTAACAGCAGCAGTAAAAGATTGTTTTTTAGTCACTGTAGTCAGTGGTTTTCAGCGAATGCTTGTGCACTAATGCATCATTTTCTTGTCCTTTTAATCAAGCCTGTTTGCTGCGTCTCCATTCCGTTCTCTTTTTATAGCATTTGTCTTCTATTAAGTTTTAATTGTTTTACAAACGCGATCTACTGCGGCTCTACTACGTTCACACGCTTTTTTTCAGTCTTTCTATATTTATTTTAGCAATTAATCTGAATCTTAAATAAAAATTAAATGAATTATGTACTTTACATGTTTTGGTTTCTATCTTCACATCTGAACATGTCTGTATAAATTCGTTTTTAACAAAAATTATGTTAAAACAATGTTGTATATAATTTAGATTTTTTTGTTTTTCATGGTTGTCAACTTGCCATCAGCAATTATCATTAAAAACAATGCAAATATTGATATTAGTAAAACTCAATGTGTGGCTTTTGTACACTTTTACACATAAATACCATGATTAAGGGTTTTATTTAGTTGTAATAAACAAATCAAATTGAAATTTTATCCGATTAATCGAAAAAATAATCGTCCGATTAATCGATTATGAAAATAATCGTTAGTTGCAGCCCTAATTATTATTATTATTATAACAACTGTAATTACTTTTAACTGTAAATCCACACCCCTGTTGAAGACAGTTTATTGGTTTATAGGAAATGCTTTGTTGTTATTGAGAACAGAATGGTGATTGATGGGTAGCTTGTTTGTTCCTCATCTGTATTTCGTCTGATTGGTGTGTCCATGTGCATTTGCAGGCCGGCAAAGTCCGAAAGCATGTGTCGGAGCAGGACCGACCAGAAGAGGGTTTGGGCCCCAACATCAAAAGCATTGTTACCATGTTAATGCTTATGCTCTTGATGATGTTTGCGGTGCACTGCACGTGGGTCACCAGCAACGCCTACTCCAGTCCCAGTGTAGTGCTGGCATCATACAACCATGACGGGTAAGAGCACCTTCATGTGGCCTATTGTGCTATTTCTTGTTTAAAAGTAGGAATATTGGAGTTATTGATTTTTTTCTTCATTCAATTACCTCCAGATCACGCAACATTCTGGACGATTTTCGAGAAGCGTATTACTGGCTCAGGCAGAATACAGATGAACACGCTCGAGTCATGTCCTGGTGGGACTACGGATATCAGATAGCCGGTATGGCCAACCGCACCACGCTGGTGGACAACAACACGTGGAATAACAGCCACATAGCACTGGTGAGGACAGACATTACATTGGGGTCTGATATGCTATCATTTAAGAATAAATGTAGACTTTTTCTAAAACAAGAAGAAATGAACTGCTTTTGACATGGTATCAGTGCTTTGTCTCAGTGGTAGAGGTCGACCGATTCATCGGTTTTGCCGATATATCGGTGCCGATAGTTGATTGGTGAAAGTATCGTTATCGGCAAAAATCCACACCGATAGTTTTTCCGGGTTCTTGCGTCCATTTCTGGAGCGACTGTGAAGGTGCGCTGTCATTACACAGTGCGAGAGTGCTGAGAAGAGACTGCTGGCATTATACAGAGCGAGAGAGGCCTCTAGCGGACATATAACAAACTATCACTGGCTGAGTTGTTTACTTTCACACGTGAGGCTGCGTGCAGCACAGAGAGCGCTGACACTTCAGACGCGCATTTAAAACACAGACAGCGAAACAGTATGAATACAGAACTCTAAAGTACATATTGCCATAACATTATAAAGTAATTAATTTGATGACTTGATGCTGCATCAGCAGAGAAAGAACAGCAGTTTGTCGTCGAGGATGTGAGGACTCTAACATTAGTACCTCAAGCGGTTAAAACAATGTGACGAAAACACAGCAGACCTGACCCAAATGTTTTATGGCACAATTGTTACCATATATTTGCATTAGTTTATATCCAGCTGGTCACTTTTATGCATTCATTAGCTGACGAATTTGCATATTTAAAGCTAGTGACGTGATTGCTTTCTCAACATTGATGTTCATGCAGCCAACAGAAACATAAACAAATCAGAAACGTGTTCAATTTAAGTTCTTTTTTTATAACTACAATACATCTTGTTAGTGGATGAGTAGTTACATCTTGTTAGTTATTTTGTGTTAAATAAATGATCAATATCAGAGTTTTGAAAACTCTCAAGTTACACAGTCTCGCATCAATAAATAATGATGCTTTTCTAATGGAATCTAGAGGGAAGAACCTTTTTTGAGGTGTACTTCTGCTTGGCTGCGATGTTGCGGAGCTTGTGGTCCAGAGCCTGTCGGTTCTCTTGCTTCGTGTTACCTATGAAATTTACGTATGTTTCTAGGTTATAGCTAACGAAACCTGTAATATTTTAATGTTTAAATTATTTTCTGTATAGAGTTCGTTCTGTAGAACTTCTCATTTTAATATATTCATATTTATATATTAAATATATATTTAATTTAGCACATTTCAGTTCAGCACTGTTTTACTGTTATGTTTGTTTTAATCCAGTATCCATTGTAAAAAATATCGGTTATCGGCATGTACGGTCAAACCTAAATATCGTTATTGGTAAAATCCACTATCAGTCGACCTCTACTCAGTAGCGCCATCTTGAGGACACTGAAAGATCGCCATTTAATATTCTGTTCCTTCTGCAGGTCGGTAAAGCCATGTCCTCCAATGAGAGTGCAGCCTATGAGATAATGAAGTCCTTGGATGTGGATTACGTTCTGATCATCTTTGGGGGAGTGATTGGATACTCAGGCGACGACATTAACAAGTTCCTGTGGATGGTGCGCATCGCTGAGGGGGAGCATCCTAAAGATATCCGGGTCAGTGTCAATGTCAATCCTGGCCTTTGTATGTCCAGTGTGCTATATTTTTGTAATCATCATAGATTAGGGAGGGCCAATTATAATTTTATATATACATATATATATATATATATATATATATATATATATATATATATATATATATATATATATATATATATATATATACACATATACATATACATATACATATACATATATATATATATATATATATATAAAACAATTTATAGTTTTCTTTTAGTATACATTTTTTCTTTTTTTCTGAGAATAGAGTATTTGTAAAGGTAAGGGGATTAGTTGTTTTATTGCATTATTGAATTTGTAATAAAGGAAAAAGATTAGAGATGGGCAGGGTTGGTTTCTAGTTCTTTGAAGAGAAAAAAAACAAGAATGAAGTCAGTTTTTTATTTATTTATTTTACAATTATTTTATTAGACGTCTGGTGTGCTATATCTAGTCATAGATTAGGGAAGAGCAATTATAATGTTCTTTTAATTAATTATTTTTTTTATTAACAATTTATAATTTTCTCTTAGTATATTGTTTTTGTTTTTACTTTATTTATTTCCCTTTGTTGCTCAGAATAGTGTTTCTGTAAAGGTAAGGGAACTAATTGTTGTATTGTACGCAAAAGTTTTGACATCGCACGACATCGTTTTCAACTAAGACCGGAAAACTGTTTATGCATTTTGGCTGTACATTTACATAACAACGGAGTTTTGGGGACCTGAAAACGCAAACTTTTGAAAACTTTTCAAAGTCCAAACGATACCATTATCGCCTCAGTGTTAACTGAAAAAATGTGAATTTGTAAAATGCATGTTACTTGTTCAGTCCATAGGTGACATCGCCAACTACTGGCCGTATAGCTTAATACAGCATTTTTAATCGTTTTCGTGTATCCGTGTGAACGTTGACGACGTTGTCATCTGTATGTGAAAAACTTTCCGTTTTTAATACATCGTCGTTGTGTAAACGTACCCTAATTCAGTCCAGATAAAAGACCAGAGTTTGTGTTGAAAATAGAAAAATATATATTTTTAGGTGTTTTATTATAATTTTTTTTACCTGAATTTTTGCCATGAAAATGGTATGGCATTGAAAACAAAAACCAGTGTTTTTGTAGAAGTGCTGTAGAGTGAATGAGCTTCTCTGACTGGATTTGATCATGCTGATGGTGTGCTGTTAGCATGCTGTTAGACTGTCACGTAAATTCTCTCTGAGATGTTGCGTCTCTAAATGAATCCTCTTTAACGCTCCGCCGCTACAGCAATTAATAAAGCTTTATGTAACATTCACTGTCTTTTACAATACATTTTAAGACAGTTATAGTTGAAGGGCTTTCAGGTCGCCCACAGTGAGAAATGTATATTATACATTATTCACATGTTTCTGATATTTGCTGGTTTTTTTTGAGGTGTCTTTTTGTTCTTTTGTAGGAAAGTGATTACTTCACACCGCAGGGAGAGTTTAGAGTGGATAAGGCCGGCTCTCCCACCCTGCTCAACTGCCTGATGTACAAGATGTCTTACTACCGCTTTGGGGAAATGCAAGTGAGTGCTTCTTCCTTTTAATTCAGGTGGTCTAATTGTGTTGCAACAACAATGGCTGATCCTTTAGCTATCACCATTGTGCCCTTCTGATAGTGTAGTAACGTGTATATAGATAATAACTAACAGCAAACGCCTCTCCCACAGCTGGACTTCCGCACACCCCCTGGATTTGACCGGACACGGAACGCAGAGATCGGCAACAAGGACATCCGTCTGAAACACTTGGAGGAGGCGTTTACCTCTGAGCACTGGCTGGTGCGCATCTACAGGGTGAAGAAGCAAGAGAACCGACAGGCTCTGGACCACAAGCTCCGCAACATCGCAGCCAAGCAGAAGTACACCTCAAAAAAGGTTCTTCCCTCTAGATTCCATTAGAACAGCATCATTATTTAATGATGTGAGACTGTGTAACTTGAGAGTTTTCAATACTCAGATGATCAATTAATCATTCATGTCAATGCCTTTAACAGGCACAAAATGCCTGTTAAAGGGGTAGTTTTCCAAAAAATGAAAATTATGTAATTTACTCACCATCCAGTTGTTCCAAACCTGAATGAATTTCTTTCTTCTGCTTAACACAAATTAAGTTATTTAGAATAATATGGGAACCAAACAGTTGATAGACCCCATAGATTTTTTTTTTCCTACTATGGAAGTCAATGGGGTCCATCAACTGTTTGGTTACGGAGAATCATGATTTTTTTGTGTAAAATGGAGATCGTGATTCTCCTATGATTCTGAAGAGAAAAAAAAAAACATTAGACAACTAGACACAATAACATGCACATTACAGGTTCTGACAAAATATTCATTGCTTTGACTCGCATTCAAATTATTTTTAAATAAACCAATGTCGATTTTTTTTTTGTTATTGGATGAATCAGCGTTTGTGAATAAATCTTTAAAATGAATGATTCAGTGACAAACTTTTTGAAAAACTCATTTGTCGCCACCTCCTGGCGTAATGACAGAATTTAAAAGGTTTTTTTTGGGGGGTCAACTATCCCTTTAAGGTCTACCATGTCCATGTAGCCTTTAAAATAATAATACTTAATAAATTAATAAAATGAATTGTTATAATAATAGTTATACAATTGCCTGTTATGATCGGTTATTTCAAATGTATTTAACTTGTTTCTTTTCATGGTTCACAGACAGCCAAAAGGAAGAGGGGATACATCAAAAACAAGTTGGCTCTGAAAAAAGGCAAGAAACTGAACAAGAAGTCTGTTTAGCTATTGAATGAAAACGTTGAGAATGGAAAAAGAGGAAAACAAAAGACAAGGACAAGTGCAACTAGTAAGTAATCCACCAATCAAAAAGAAGAACAAACATGTTGTCTGGCGCCGCCCACCTGAGAACGTTTGATTGGAGGCTGTTGGTCCTGCGATTGCCATGATGATGCGGAGGTTCCATGAGCGGTTGGAGGATGGGGATCTGCACCGCAGTTTTAATCTGACAACTCTGGACTTCATTTGTTCTTGTTTTTTTTTTTTTTTTTTTGTACTTGAATATGCTGGTGAAGCGAGAGCGCTGCCCGTGTCTCAAACAGCAGGCACTATTTTCGTGGTACAGTTTAACATAATACAACCGAATGCTAAAACAACCAACAAATATGAATTTATTAAGCTCAGTGAACCTTGGAGCACCAAAGAGATTTTTTTTGTCTTGTCAGAGCCTCTGATAAATTGTTACCTTTTGATTTATAAAACCATTTAAAAATAAAATCTGAGGAATATGGAGCCGTCTGCAGTGCGACAGCCCCAAAAATGCTCTCTTGGATTTAACTGTTATCTGACAAACCCAGTTTCTATGTGACAGAATGCAGTGGGGTCTTTGTGGCTCTGAATTTGAGGGTGTTTTTCTTTTTTTTCTTTTTTTGCAGACACTGCAAAGGACTCGATTTTTTTTTTAGTTATGTTTAACTGTTGTGGTGATTTTTGAATATATAATTTTGTTTGTTACATAATTTTGAATGTTTTTGGTTTGTTTTTCTATTTGGTTGTAAGATTTTATGCAATAATTCTAAATTCAAATGAAGAAGAATCCGCTTTTATTTCCTTTATTGCTCATGTGTTTTGTCCAGAGGGGGCGCTGTGGCTTGGCATCTCCTGCACACACATTTGCGAAGATCAGATGTTTTTCTTGGGCCAATTAGAAATCAGAAATGTTCCCCCTCTTTCTAAACAACTGTCTGCCAGGACAAAGAGTGAATTGAATTAGTTGTAGGTTTATTAAAATGCTGCATTACTAGCCTGAATGCACTTTGTCTTAGTTCACCATAATGTGGATCCACTACTGAGTAGCATGCAGGTGGAGAGTGCGTATTTTTAGTGTGAATATTCCATTTTTTTATTTTTACGTTGAAAGGGTGCTTCCTGCAACATCCATTGGTTTTCTTTTTCTTGGTTCTTCTGGGCTGCCATTTAAACTTTTCCCCTCTTTGTTTTCTGCCTTTCTGGTTTTCAACCCTACGTGTATTGCTTTTGCTTCATCTTTTTTTTTTGTAAGATAATTAGAAGGAAAATTGTTTTTTCCCCTCTTCTCCACAACATATCCATATTATTCTTCTCAGAGGGCTCTGAATCTTAGGAGAAGGTATTTATTAAGAATGAATTTGAAGTTGAGAATGGGAAGCTTTTCATTCTGAAATGCAAAAACTGTATTTGTTTTCTTTTTCAAGTGAAAATTTATTCCATAAATTGTAAAATAAAGTTAAAAAAATGATAATTAAAAAGAGCGAGAGAAGGGCAAAGATGCGGTTTGTGAGAATGAGTTTATGCCATTTGTGATTAAAAGAATTAATGAAAGAATCTGCCTTATGTCTGCTTTCAAGAAATGTTTTCCATTTTGTTTGGAGTCTAAATACTATTTCTGTTAAAAGTAAAAAAAAAAAAAAGTGCTCCTATTATGCTTTTTATTTTTTTATTTATAAAAAGTTCCCTAATATTGTTTTGCTGGTCTCCTACAATATGTTTACATGTATCCAATGTCAAAAAACACTTTTATAATATACATTGCAGCATCACCTCTTTTTACAGTGTCTTAAATGGTTCATAAGGATCCAGTCTCTCTAAACCCCCTCCTTTCCAAGAGCTTCCTCTGCTCTGATTGGTCAGACGGCCCAGTCTGTTGTGATTGATCTACCGCTTCCAGTGTGTGTCAGAAACAAAACACCCATTACCTCATCTGAATTTCAGCTACCTCAGCACTTGTATACACAGAGTATGTGATTTCGGATACAGCCATTGAATAGGTACTTATTTTGAAAAATTACTTCATGACCACTAAAAAAAAGTATGTTCTATAAAGTATGAATGTAATCTGGAAGTACTACAATTGCCATGCTGTCATTATCATGTGACCTACCAGCGTCAGTTGTGTTGCTTCACTGCTAATCTTCTCCCGTGGCCTCATGGGATTGTAAAGTGTTCATCGTATGCACACTTCAGAATCTTGCTGGTAGTAGTAGGCCATTCAGGTACTTTTTGCCTACACATTTATGAGTACTATGAATTTGGACATTGTCACATACTGTTTGTCACCTACTATGTAGCAGGGAAGTATGCGATTTGGACAGGGATACAAACATTGGCAACAACAGAAATCATTCTGCATATCAATTCAAGCCTGTTTCCTCTCCTCATCCTTTTGAAGTGCATGCAGAGTAGATTTACTTTCACAGCTCAGAAAAGAGTGTCTTCTCAACATGTCGACAATGTGAACCAAACTCTCAGGCTCCAGTGTTTGAGTGTCAAAGTAGATGATGTTTGTGGGCAGCCATGAAGACCATAGGCTGCCATTATGCAAATTTGTTCAAAACCTACGTGGGTTTGTCCAGGAAGTAAGAGTGGAATAACTGACGACTCAGTTCAGAATCGTTTTTTTCTTTTGTGAGACAATAACTCCATTTGCCTTGTACTTTAATCTTTGAAACTTTGTAGACCGTTTACATTCACAAACAACTAGATCACACACCACTTGAAAGGTAATATCCGAAAAAGCATTATAGGACCACTTTAAAAATGTGCTCAAGTCCTTCTGTACTGCATTGGTGCTGCTCTACAAGTGTCCACTAGGTGGCAGCTCTAGCACATCACACCAAGGAGGTGGTCAAGTATCCGCCGCCTTCAGAACTTTGTGCGAGTCAGTCAGATGAGCTGTAAATGTCATGCGACTATCACTCTGGAAAAGTGCGTCATGATAGCAGTCTCAAGCGAATATTTTCATCCAGGCAGGGAAAAAAATGTCTATTTCATGATTTTAAGATGACGACATTCTAACTAGGCAAACCGTAAACCTTTGCATCGTCTTTGTTTACCCCGTTGATTTCTCATCTGAGATAACGTTGAATTGATTTTCATATGCATGAAATCTGAATATATGAAATCTACTTTAATAATCTTTTCTCCCAGTTTTTATATTCCTGATCTGTAAATATATAACGTTAGCTATTTAAATTTATAGCTGGCTGTTGACCTTTGCTTACTATTACACATCTGAAGTGTGTACACTTAACTTTGGCATAAGTTTCTTTATTTTAAACAGTGTTTGGGGAAAGTCATCTCATATCTGAGGTTTACAGTAGAATCACTGTGCTGCGTTGAATCTATGCTAATGGAGTGTTTTAATCAAAACTCAATACCATGTTCACTTGCACAGACAGATAAGCTCTGCATGTCTGTCTCAGTCAGACCCTCAAATACACACATCTTCATTCAGTTAAGACACTAGGCCTATTATGGAAGTCACAAAAAGGAGCAAGTTACATAACTGGATGTGGTTAACTTTACCATATTTAGATTAAGTGCATGGTTAAGATGTGCAAAATCAAATCAGTTCAACTGCTGTTTATTACATTAGATAAATTACTTTCCATGAAAGCTGTAAACGTTGGGGTCCAATAACTTGTTTAAGCCTTCAACACATCTATTTTTTGTAAGAACTTGGTTCATTTTATGAAAAATAATAGATTATGTTACAAAGCATGAACAGTGGCTAATTTTAAACAACAAATGTCTGTATCCCACTTTGCCATGATTTTGAATGATCAACCCCACAACCATTGCTCAAGGATCAAGCAAATATTTGTCATTTTGGGAAATTTCAAATAAATAAATTTTAATAACCGACATTTGGTCCCAAAATAGCTTGTACCTATTCAATTTTGCCCTGATCATTTTTAAAGGTTAAGTAACTCCTTTCAATGACCATTTGTTGAGAAAAATAGGTCTTATTTTGCACCCTATTAAAACCACTAGTGTAAAATAGTTTTCTGTCACAGAATCGGTGCTGGGTAGAAACTGAATACATGTAATCTGGATTACGTAATCAGATTTAAAAAATGTAGTACTTGTAATATTACATCATATTACTTTCTAAAATGCTCAATCAGATTACAGTTACTTTATTATGAATTATATACTGTATTATTCACACAATAGCAGTAAATTATTAGTAAAGTAATGATTCTCCCTAATTCTTCTTTTAAATTTTCTTTTCTAAAAAAATCCAACTGTGTGTCATACCGTATAGCTTTATTCACAATATAGAATGGCCATGTAAATAAAATAAATAAATAAATTTGTGATGCTTCTAAATTTGGGGAGAAAAGCATGTATGAGATGAATAATTATGCAAATTACTAAACACTGCTGATATATAGCTGTGAAACATTATGTCTTCACCATATCCAATTACCTTTATTTGGAAACTCCTGATAAGTTAAGTTAATTTGCACATTTAAGTTAATAAACACTTGTATGCTCACAAAATAGTGTATTTTAAGAAGAAATTAAATGGAGTCAAAAAGTCAAATTTCTGAAGAGCAGCTTTTTAGAAATCAACTTTTAACTTTTAATCAGCATTTAATGAATAGTTCAGATAAGTGACTGAAAAGCATGCTTATCACTGACCTTGCTAAATCATGAAGGAAAAATACATTTGCACATGATTTTAAAATCCATTCCTTCAAATATCCATTTTATTCTTTCTTCAGGTGTGAGAGACTCGACTGAAGCACAACACTGTCATCGAATGGTAAGATTGATTCAGTCATTCAAATAATACATAAGAACATGAGGGGTGAGATCTCTTGAACATGAATACCTCTTCCTCACATACTATAGCCGCTCTGTGCTCACTGGTCTCAAATAACCAGAATGCTCTATGGTGTTCTAAAATAATAGCTATCGGTTATTTGTGTTATACTCTCTGATACAGATGCTACATCTCTTCTGTGTGAAAATTCACTTTACTATAGTATCGATTACCATAAGTAATATTCAAATATAAAGATATTGCACAAGGTCACACAATTCAGGCCTCCACATCCAAATCTTCATCGTCCGGAGGGGCTTTTGAGGTATTTTAACCACTCGAGTCTTTTTGGCACCTTTAATTCTCCGAACGACAAGTTTGAGAAAAGGATCAATGTCTTTCCCTGCTGCTTGAGTCCCATTGGTTGGCCAGCCCCTCGTTTACATGGCCACTCCCATCTGTGGGGTGGGGTGGGGTGGGGTGGGGGGGGGGGGGGGGGGGGGGGCTGTGACGGACCGGAATCATGTGGCTCCAGCTTTTCTTCATCACTTTGTCTTCCATAGAGGATTGTGGTACACCCATCCTTCCCCCTGCGGGCAATTCAAGGACAGAATCAAATGTTAGACATGCTAGATCTGATATGAGAACCAATATCCTGCATGGCTATGGAGCTAATCAAAAGAGGCGGGATGTGAAGGGAAATTAATAATATTCAGCCCCGTCCCAAACATGGTGACAATGCTGTATTGAAGGTGAATTGTGACCACATAGATGGATGCTTCTGAGCTCCCTTTTAAACCATGACATTTAAGTATGGGTCACAATACACACTACCATTTAAAAGGAGGCTTCAGTAAGAGTTTTTTTTCTTTTCTGAAAGAAGTTTTTTTTAAACACTCTTTATTCATCAAGGATACATTGGATTGATCAAAAGGGACAAAGACTTTTACATTGTTACAAAATAATATTTCAAATAAATGTTGTACTTTTAAAAAGGCACAACTGTTTCTTGAGCAGCAAATCAGCATATGAGAATGATTTCTGAAGAATCATGTGACACTGAAGACTGGAGTAAATAAATGCAGCCTTGGTGAGCATAAAAGACATCTTTCAAAAACATTTTCAAAACTTTTAAACAAGTGTATAATGAATCATTTTTAATAAGAGTAAAAACGAAAAATCAGTTGGTTCACTGAATTAAATTATCATCAAGTATGAAATATAATTGAAAAAAATCTTACCAACCCCAAAATTATGAACAGTACTGTAGTTTTATAGTCTCCTTCAATTTTAAAAAACCTGAGGAGATCTTGCATTCTGCTGTTTTTGAACATATGGACATGTCTTGTGTAACCACCTCCTAAGAAACTAATCCGTTCAGGGTCTGGTGAACTGAAACCAGCCTAATTATAAAGGGATTCCATAAAGGATTAGTTCACCCAAAAATGAAAAATGATCCTATAATTAACCGCCTCCCCCTTAAGCCATTCTAGGTGTGTATGACTTTCTTCTTTCAGCCAAACACAATCAGAGTTATATTAAAAAATAACCTGGCTCTTCCAAGCTTTATAATGGGAGTGAATGGTAACTAGGATTTTGAAGCCCAAAAAAGTGCATCCATCCATCATAAAAGTATTCAATGTGGCTCCAGGGGGTTAATAAAGGTCTTCTGAAGCGAAACGTTTTTGTAAGAAATATATCCATATATATAACTTAAATATTATCACTGGGTTGCGGTAACGGCCGTACGCGAGCCTAGTTCCGGTGGAAGTGTGACCTCTGACCCAACGCATGACGTAGGATGTAGGAGTAGCGTAAGCTTATGTGAGAATAGTTCAAACAAATTGGGATGTGCAACAAACGCAAACTCCTCCCACATTTCTCTTTAAAAATTCCCGTTTTAGACTTCTAATTCGTGACCGGTGTTTTGTTTTGCTCTATCCTCTGCGCTTCTGCGTTCGTCAATATGTCATGTGTCAGGTCACAGGTCACTCTTCCACCAGAACTAGACTCACGTACTGTATGGCTGTTACCGGAAGCCAGTGATTATAGTTAGTGAAAGTTAGAAAGTACAAAAACTCATCGCTTAGCTTCAGAAGGTAACCCACTGGACCCGTATGGATTACTTTTATGATGGATGGATGGATGCGCTTTTGGAGCTCCAAAAACTCTATTCACTGCCATTATAAAGCTCGTAAGAGCAAGGATATTTTGTAATATAACTGATTGTGTTTGGCTGAAAGAAGAAAGTCATATACACCTAGGATAGCTTGAGGGTGAGTACATTATGGGATAATGTTAATTTTTCGGTGAACTAACCCTTTAAGACCAATTAGCTGACTAGTAAAAGTACTGACTAGTCAATTATGAAAATATGTAGTTTTCAAGTAAAATGACAAATGGGACTTGTATGGACAAATGAAGGCTTTGAGGCTGCAAGTCCTCATCAGGTTTTTGATGCAGAATTAGGAAGCCTCACCTCTTTGATAAAGTACTTGGGTTTCCAGGTGGTGCTGCTGGCTGTTCTCTGCTTCCCTTCTCTTCTCTGTTTCTCCTCCAGCTGGTGTTTGTGTTCAGTGGCCACATCAATGTCCCCGGCCTTCAGCGCCGCGGTCACATGCTGCCACAGCCGTCTGTCAATCATTGCCACAAGACAGGATAATACCACAGGCTGATACTTTTTACATGCTTGTATATTGTTGTGGAATAATATACTTCAGATGAATTTGCTCCTAAATTGCACCTGCAAACTTTTTTGCGGTTGCCCCATATGACATTTTTCTCTCGTCAATATGTATTTCAATTATATGCTAAATGTGGTTAACAGCATGGCTTAAGGAAAAAAAAAAATCTAATTTAAACATTTTATTCAAGCTTCATGCATTCTTTTTTTTTATCAACACTTGAATGTGCGGGTAAGTAAAAAAAAAAGCAACATTTTGAACAAAAAGCTGAGAAAATCACGTTTTTTTCAAAGACTACGTCCGGATCGGATTCAGAATGATGTTCAACACATAGATGGCGTAGATCGAGTCCATCAACACCCCCAAAGCTTCACCCCCAAAGCTTGTTTCAAAAGTCCTATACCTCGTACTGGTTCGACATTTCATTCTGTAACATTAGGCAGTTTTGGTTTATATGCAGTTTAATTTGATGATCACGTTATTTTACATAAGGAATGCGTTTATCAAACCTGTGTTTTGATGCAAAGATTCTGTCCTCTTTCAGAAGATGCATAATAGCGCCCCCTACCGTATAACAGTGAAAACATGGATTGCCGGAAATTTAGCTCAATGGCTGGGAAGCGTTGTGTCATAAACGACGGAAAATTATGTTAATGGCGGGTAAAGAGTTAGAAAGAAAAAATAAATACAGTTTTATTTCTTGAACAAAAATAAATTGACAAAATTCAATGCAATTTATTGTCTAAAATATATTTTGGACAATATTTTGGACAATACAGGTCCTTCTAAAAAAATTAGCATATTGTGATAAAGTTCATTATTTTCCATAATGTAATGATAAAAATTAAACTTTCATATATTTTAGATTCATTGCACACCAACTGAAATATTTCAGGTCTTTTATTGTTTTAATACTGATGATTTTGGCATACAGCTCATGAAAACCCAAAATTCCTATCTAAAAAAATTAGCATATTTCATCCGACCAATAAAAGAAGTGTTTTTAATGCAAAAAAAGTCAACCTTCAAATAATTATGTTCAGTTATGCACTCAATACTTGGTCGGGAATCCTTTTGCAGAAATGACTGCTTCAATGCAGCGTGGCATGGAGGGAATCAGCCTGTGGCACTGCTGAGGTGTTATGGAGGCCCAGGAATGCTTCGATAGCGGCCTTAAGCTCATCCAGAGTGTTGGGTCTTGCGTCTCTCAACTTTCTCTTCACAATATCCCACAGATTCTCTATGGGGTTCAGGTCAGGAGAGTTGGCAGGCCAATTGAGCACAGTAATACCATGGTCAGTAAACCATTTACCAGTGGTTTTGGCACTGTGAGCAGGTGCCAGGTCGTGCTGAAAAATGAAATCAGATGGAAGCATGTAGTGCTCCAAAATCTCCTGATAGCTAGCTGCATTGACCCTGCCCTTGATAAAACACAGTGGACCAACACCAGCAGCTGACATGGCAACCCAGATCATCACTGACTGTGGGTACTTGACACTGGACTTCAGGCATTTTGGCATTTCCTTCTCCCCAGTCTTCCTCCAGACTCTGGCACCTTGATTTCCGAATGATATGCAAATTTTGCTTTCATCCGAAAAAAGTACTTTGGACCACTGAGCAACAGTCCAGTGCTGCTTCTCTGTAGCCAAGGTGAGGCGCTTCTGCCGCTGTTTCTGGTTCAAAAGTGGCTTGACCTGGGGAATGCGGCACCTGTAGCCCATTTCCTGCACACGCCTGTGCACGGTGGCTCTGGATGTTTCTACTCCAGACTCAGTCCACTGCTTCCGCAGGTCCCCCAAGGTCTGGAATCGGTCCTTCTCCACAATCTTCCTCAGGGTCCGGTCACCTCTTCTCGTTGTGCAGCGTTTTTTGCCACACTTTTTCCTTCCCACAGACTTCCCACTGAGGTGCCTTGATACAGCACTCTGGGAACAGCCAATTTGTTCAGAAATTTCTTTCTGTGTCTTACCCTCTTGCTTGAGGGTGTCAATGATGGCCTTCTGGACAGCAGTCAGGTCGGTAGTCTTACCCATGATTGCGGTTTTGAGTAATGAAACAGGCTGGGAGTTTTTAAAAGCCTCAGGAATCTTTTGCAGGTGTTTAGAGTTAATCAGTTGATTCAGATGATTAGGTTAATAGCTCATTTAGAGAACCTTTTCATGATATGCTAATTTTTTGAGATAGGAATTTTGGGTTTTCATGAGCTGTATGTAGGGCTGGGCGATATGGCCAAAAAATCATATCTCGGTATTTTTTGGTTAAATGGCGATATACGATATATATCTCGGTACTTTCTACGTTTTTCTATTTGGATAAAGAAAATCTGTATTTATTTAAAAAAAAATATATATTTCACATCCTACTCAATGATTTCCAAACAATGTTGATATTGAAGGATATGGAAACAAATATAGTGAATGTAATGTAGGTTATGCAATATATTATGTGCAAAAAGGTGGTTAAAATCACATTACATTGTAACATTACAAACTAAAAACAAATATAATTCTTTTGTTTTTAAAATGACTTAAGGCTAAACTAAAAATGAAAATAAAAACAAAAGCACAAACTAATTGTATTAGCCTGCATTGGATTACCCCATTATAATGGTCACTTTCATAAAAATATACTTGTAGGTTTAAAATTCCACATATGGCACATTTATTGTCTCCAACAACAAATATTTTAGCAATAGCCTATGTATATTTTAGTCAGAATTATTGCGCTACTATTCAATTGTGCTCCGTCTGTTTGGCGCGCATGCGCGGCGGCGCTCATTAACGGAAGCTTGAATTTTAGCGGAGATTCACTTGCAGAAGCTCGTCCTCTCCTGACAGTGAAATGGACATATTTGTTTGATTTTCTAACATTTACAGATGGAGAATATACCTGTGAAATGTAAGTTAAGCGCTGAGGAAAGCACCACGTCTCAAACGCATTAAACAGCGCAAGTATTTATCTGTCAGTCAGCAACAGTATCTGTCAGAGCATCTGACAGGGCAAACTGCTTTAAACTTGTTAACTATATCTTACCAGTTATTTTAAAGCGCTTAATATAAGCTTGTGTCATGTTTAGGACAAATTGTAGGCTACCATGTACTTTCACTGCAGGAGCTCACACTGCGTCCTCCGCTATTTTTCAGATGTGCTCGTATCAAACTACTGTATCGATATAAACGGTATTGCCTCATTCCATATCGTGGGGATAAAAAATATCGATATATTGTACAAACTCGATATACCGCCCAGCCCTAGCTGTATGCCAAAATCATCAGTTTTAAAACAATAAAAGACCTGAAATATTTCAGTTGGTGTGCAATGAATCTAAAATATATGAAAGTTTAATTTTTATCATTACATTATGGAAAATAATGAACTTTATCACAATATGCTAATTTTTTGAGAAGGACCTGTATATTGTAAATATATTTAGATTTAAATTATTTAAAAAAATAGCCACATTTAAATATATTTTTGTACATATATTTTAAAATCTATATTAGCATTTTAGTTTATTTTTAAATATACTTAAAATATATCTGAATAAATACACACACACACACACATACACATATATATATATATATATATATATATATATATATATATATATATATTTATATATAAATAAGCTGCAAAACTTTACTGTTTAGTCAAGGGTAATGAGTCTAGCCATATTGATCAGGATAAGAAAATGAACCTCAGATGATGAATCAGCCAAATCTTTTATTAAATTTTATCCCAAACCTTTCAAGGATCAATGGATCCACACTTTTTGCAAGCGTAGCACTACTTCAGAAACACCTCTCTGCCGCTATATCTTCTTTTGATTGCATTACGCGGCTGTGGTACCGCCAGGCTGAGAGCATTAGACTACTCTGATGGGGCTCTGTCCTGTCCGGCTGGATCTCTCCTCTACAATAAGCCAATAAGCAGCATTAGAGTTTATTAAGTGAATCCTCCAGCTCACTCAGGGCCAGTGCATGCGGGTCACGAGTATCGTATAAGAGCTCTAGAGGGGCAGGATTTAGCTAAAATGCTCTAAAATGAGAGATGCTCATCCACCGTGGCATTATCTGGATCACTGAGTTCTGATCTTTCACACTCACTATTTATTTGCATTGCCTGAGTAACTCTCTTCCCTAGAAGAAAGGTCTCACTATGCTTATGTGTGAAGTTAATAGACTTCTGCAAAATGAATAGAACAAGCCAACTCTAAATAAAAACACAATTGTTTATATAAATATGTGACCAGTCACGGAAACTAGGGACACAAGTCGGTTCTGGGGCATTTTGAGTTATTCATAGATTCTGAAAGTGTAATCTCCAAGCTTTCCAACGATGTGTAACATGTGGAAATCTGATAATATTTGGAGAAGTTGTGGCCATTTGAAGGTAGGCACTTAAAAAAGCTCAAAGATGAGAAAACGACCTCGAAAGATTGTGCAGTTCTCACCTCTCTCTGCTGCTAGGATTGACAATAGGCCTCATTTACATCTCATTTAGATAAGCCATACCCCCTGTAAAGCTCCCCCCTGTGCTTTACAGCTTTTTTTGCACTTCGAATGAGTGCACTTCTGCAGCTCTAGGCGAAAAACAATTGTGATGCCCCTCTATTTGCAACGTACCAGCAACAACACACAAAGACCAATATGCCATATATAACGCAAGACCAGCAACAACACACAAAGACCAATATGCCATATAGGCCTACATATAACGCAAAAGCAGCAACAACACAAAGACCAATATGCTTACATATAACGCAAAACCAGCAACAACACACAAAGATCAATATGCCATACATATAACGCAAAACCAGCAACAACACACAGAGACCAATAAGCCATAGGCCTATATAACGCAAATAGTGCGCAACGCGCGTGCGCCCAAAATGTCAACAATATTAAAGTTTATGCAGGAGGCAAATGCCTGCTGGCCAGTGCCAGTTCATGTTCTATGGAGATTGTTGCCAGTCCATTAAGTCTGTTCAGTTCACAAAACTTTCCCCATTCAAAGCAATTGGGACGTCACATATGAAACAGCCAGCCACCGATGTCAGCGAGCAGAGCCGCCATATTCAACACCGAGGGCGCGTGCGCCGCGCCCATACCTCCGGTTCAGTTTCCCGAGCCCACGAAGTGCGGCGAAAACATTTTCGGTGTAACTGCCACGGTTCAGCTCGTCTGCGACAATCTTTGCGGCGTCCATCTTCATTGAATTTTGATATCAGATAGAGCCTACCAGAGCACAGCATAATACGTAGCCATGCGGTTCACTTGGAGGGCGGGGACAAAAGCGCCATATTCAGTATGGAAATACACACAGACAGTAACACGCCACGCCCCTACTGCGTGCTAGAATCTCCGAAAACAAGCCGATTTCAACCTCAAAAATACTGCTATCTCAAACATGGAGAGGCTTCTTCGTGATTTCAACTAACAGATTCTGCAAAAAAATGAAATTCACCAATTTTGAAAAAAAAAAACTCTTCTTTTTCATTTTGCTCGAAAGTTGTGCTGGCGACTTGTGTCCCTGTTTTCTGTGACGGGTCACATATATTTAGTCCATTTTGTACTTTGGCAAGTGTGATAATCAGATCATTTTGACAATTTTTTATTTTTTAGGGTTAGTAGGGGGACGACCCAGACTCAAACACTTGTTGTATACATGACTCAACATGTAAAGTGCATGTGTGAAATCAGCTACACTACGGCTGCAACAAAGAAAAAAGACCACCAAAATTGTTGTTTGTGATTTCTGCATTACTAGTGGCTCAAAATGTAATTGCAAAAATAAAATAAGAATTCTTTAAATAAAATTAAATTCTGGAAAAACATAAATTCTCCTGTAAATGCCCGCATTATCCCTATTAAAATGAAGTTTGTGATAAAATCTCACCTCGATTCATACTGGGCCTGTTTCTCCAGTGGGCGGATCTTTTTCTTTATGACTGGCAGTTTGGATGTGTCAATCACTTTGGTCTCTCCACTGCTGTAAGTGAACTCCAGGGTCCCGTTCCACTCCCCCTGTGCCTTGCATACGATGGTACCGGTGGGATTGTGTTTCACCTCACCTGTGACTCTGTTGAAGAAAAAGAGAAAGTGAGTTAAAGGCGCTATATGTAGAATTCAGAAACCATTGTTTTTAGTGACACCTGTGGCCAATAAGTGAACGGCAGCCAGCAACTTTTTGCTGGTGGATATGTTTGCGCAAGCTCTGACTGCAATTCACCAGCATCATGTCGACAGATGATGTCATTAAAATGATAGCTGGATTATAAAGTATATTTAAGACTATAAATAGACTATATAGATCTGGCTATTTGTGACTATAGTTTGAATGAATCCCTTTTCTTTGTATGACACATTGACATTACAGAATAGCTGGACATTGTACATGCATTCATTTCATGAGCCACTGAAGGAAGTGGGGATGTATCGTGTAAATGCCACATCTTTTTTATTATCACGGCAAAAACGTCCTTCACATAAAAATCAGCCTTCAGGCTTTTGTAAACAACTCAGGAAGTCGGGGAAGGTCTCGTTTTTTACGTTTCACTACAAGCTGTTCACACACTGGCAATAAAAAAGTTATTAATAAATGAAAATTCCTATAGCCCCTTTAAATATGACAAAAATAACTTATTATATAATAAGTAAAGTAAATAATAAGTAAATAATACAAATATTACCCTCAACATATTCAAATATGACGCATGTTTTACCTGATCTGAAATAAAGTAAGCTTCTTCACTCTCACCTGTGAACTTTCCCTCCATAGAAGGGTTTGGTGTGGAATGTGACAGTGGCAGAGTATCCGCTTTTGGCGCAGCCGATGGAAACTTTCCCACCCAGCTCCACCCAGGGCACTGTGAGGATAGAGCGAGCGTACGCAGAGGGCAGCGTGAACACGTACTCCTCGTCATGCTCCAAGAGATGTAGGACTCCTAACGTAAAAACACAGGACACAGGTCACACTCGGTTCACAGACTCATATAGAGCGCTTAGAATGGTTCCAGCTCAACTCCATACAACGCAAAGAGAATTCTGATTAACGTTGATCCCAGTGCTCCGCAGGTGTTTATAGAGTTGGGGTACTCGAACTCGCGGACTCGAGTCCAATTTTGAATGAACTCGGACTTGTCACGCACTCGGATGAATTTGTACCTGGACTTGACACGGACTCGGACATTTTAGACTCGGAAAAATGTCCGAGTCCAGTCGAGTCCGGGCACTAGAGGACAAAATATTATTCAAAAACGAAACCAAACTACTTGTGTTGTTTCCGCGTTGAGCATTAGCCAATCACAGACATGTATATTAAGCGCATGAACACAGTGGCAAATCAGAGGCATTTTAGAGTCAACATGCGGAGAATTTGCTTAAAATGTATGTTCAGAATCAGCACAAGCTTTATCCTTTCACAAATCCCCTCATAAACAAAGTCTTGACGCGATATAAATGAGAGATTCACTGTGCAGTGTGGACACTTCAGTGTTTATGACGAGAGTTTTAGGGAGAGTGCAGAACGCGGTAAGTGATGGCTTAAAGGGAGCGCTATTGACAATCTAAATAATAGTTTTGTTTTTCGTGCTTCTAGAGGACCAGTGGTTACGTTCACACTGTAAATTATAAAGAGTGATAAATGCATTTAAATGTGGGAGTGAATCTGCTAAATTTTAGTCCTGTGAGTCTTGAGCGATGATTGACATAGTAACCATAGCAACATGAGAAAGTGAAAACCATAGCAACATTTTGGTGTCTAATAATTTAATGATTTTTGTTACATTTACACTTTAGTCATAAGTTTACATACACCTTTCAAAATCTCCAAAATTGAATTTTTATTTATTTATTAATAAGTAGGATCATAAAAACATTGTTTCTATTTAGTACTGCACTGAAAAAGCTTTTTCACATAACAGATGTTTAATAGCCTAGTCCACAAGACAAAATACAAACACAAAATACAAGACAAATTACTTGATTGTAAATATCATTACCTGACACACAATATTACAATCAAGTAATTTATCTTGTATTTTGTGTTTGTATCCACAACTGTTTTTTTTTTTTTTTTTTTTTTTTTTTTTTGTGTAATGGTTGTTCATGAGCAAAAATCCTCCAGCTCCTGCACATTATTTGCTTTTCCAGCATCTTCTGCATATTTGACTCCTTACTAGCAGTGTCTATGATTGTGAGATCCATCTTTTCGCACTGGTGACAACTGAGGGACTCATACACAACTATTACAAACCCTGCAAACACTTAGTGATGCTCAAGAAGTCCATTAAGGATGAAACTGGATGTAAATTGTTCTTATTTTGTTGAAAATTTATATTAATTTAGTCCTGCCCTTCAGAGGCTAAAAAAGATATTAGCATGTAAAACAAAATAAGAAAACTTTAAACATCAACATTTGCTCAAAAGTTTACCCCTGGCTCTTAATGCATCGTGTTGCATTCTTGAGCATTACCTTGCAGATTCTGAAAGATGTACAATAGGTAAACGTATGACTTTGACTATACATTGCAATCATTTTGTAAGGTTTAAAATATTAATTTAAGAGCTCAGTGTTGAGACCTTTCGCCGGAATTTGATTGACAGGCGATCTGACCAATCATAATGCAGATACCGTCATTTTTGTCCGACAAACAAACCAAATCAGTTAGTAGATTAAAGTCAGTGGACTTGAACTTGAAAAATGGTGTGTATTGATATCTTTTTGCAGTTCTGATTTTCATTCATATTTAATTTGTGCTATAACTAAGAGATTATCAGTTCATGTGCTGCTTGAACTGAGGCCTACACATTAAAGCACCACAAAACAGGATTTATTGTTTGAATTTCATAATAATTATAAAAATGTAAAAGATGAGACTTTATTTCATACCAAAAGTAGGCTGCTCTGTCTTGTATGTTGGCGCATATTCAGTGTCCTCTTTGCTCCGCAATATATTTTTCACTGTGTGAGAACATTTGGAGTGAGAGCGGAACGGCTTGTCGGACGTAGCAACAGTAACTAAGAGGGGCGGGTCTTTGTGAAAGGTCAATTTCAAATCATTTAAATCTTTGTGGACTCGGCTGGACTCGACTTGGACTCGGATGTAAAGGACTCGGACTCAAGTCCGACTCGGCGTTCTTTGGACTCGGACTTGGACTCGGACTCGATTGTTAAGGACTTGGACTTGACTCGGACTCGACAAAGGTGGACTCGGACCCAACACTAGGTGTTTATAGCAAGTCCTGAAGCAAAACTAGTTGAAACCACTGAGCGTATTAGAAGTTGTTACAAATTATATTAGCGAAGTATTAGCATTCCTTCACGAAATTAATTCCAATATAATCCTTCTGTATAGTCCAGTGTCATGTGTTTTGACCGGTTCTGATTTACCAGTCATCAGGATGACAGATTCATTTTATATCACTTTTTTTATAGTGTTCTTAGATTTAAATACACTATATTATAATGCAAACCTCGAACTACAGTTGGAAGTTATTCATTAAAATGATTACTTGTGTCTATCTGTATATCTCAGGTAAAATCTGAACAGTGTGAGCATGTTGGCAGCAGCTCTCTCAGCGGGCCTGGCCTATTTTTTATTCTGGTTACATAATGGACAGCTGTCTAGTGGCAAAATCTCTGTGGGCTTTCAGCCAGGTCTGACAACAGCACATCTGTTTCCCAGAGACAAGAGAGCTGGGGGTGGGGGGGGGGGGGGGGGTGCAGTTCAGCTCCCTGCTCCGGAAGGGTCAAGCGTGCTTCGGCCCAGTTCCTTGTGATAATGCTGAGACCAGAGCTCTGATGATCCCAGTAGAGGACAGATGAATTCATCTGTGCTGACGCATGAAGAAACTACATTTGATTGAGACGACATGGCTGATTTGCAGAAGGGACATTCACCGTGTTAAGGGTGTTCAAGCATCCTTAATTCAGTCATGTTGTTAATTTGTAGGCAAACCTGGAAGGCTATTTGACAATGGGTTCCACTTGTTTCAAAGTAGTCTTGGTGAGTATTCATGTAAACACAGTCAGTTATGTCTAACGTGAAAGTAAACAGTTGGGGAAATTATAATTCTATTGGATCCATGCATAAGGAAAGTGAATATCTGTAGTGAATTCATACAGTGCAGTTCATACTATGCGGTTTAATTGGGGTGGGCATCGTGTATATGTTGTGTATGAAGGGAAGCCCACTGTCTTTGACTTTGAAAACCCCTGATTTAAGTCAAAGGTCATTTCAACGTGTACTAATACATTTTAACTCTCTGGTGCTCTTCGGTCATTTTTGAATGAAACATTTTGCTTTTTGTTTTTTTGTTCGAATTTTTTGCTTCATAGGAATGATACGAAACTTGGTAAAGGGTTTTGGCACCTGCTATGTGAACACACACACAAAAAAACATAGATTAATCAAGGTCAAAAGATTAATCAAGGTCAAAAGGCATTTTTCATCATAATGACAGAAATTCTATAACTTTTTTTAATTTCACTTTTATAAAACTTTTTTTCACTTCAGCAATAATCTGTCATCTCTAAAAAGAGACCAAAACAAGTATGTGCACCAAAACATGCAAGATTTATGACAGCTTACTTTTCAGGTAAGTGAACTTTCCCAAAAAGTGAATAAATGCATTACTGCATAAATATAATTTAGTACCATAAAATCCCCTAAAAATACAAAATAATAAATAAAAAAACATTATCAAACTAAAAGTACATTAATTTAATTGAAATAAAAACAGCACCAGAAGGTTTAAATCAAAAGTTTGTGATTAGTGATCACTGTGAACTAGCATGAACAAAAAATAAACAATTACATTTTTACTAACTAACATAACCAAAGATAATAAATGATTTAAAGACATATATTGTTCATTGTTAGTTAATGTTAGCTAAGCATTAAGTAATGTGTCCAAATGAGACTTTAAAGTAAAGTGTTCATGCCAGCGTTATTGTAGTTAACTAAAACTAAAACCCTAAAAACTATTTAAAAGTTAACGGAGATAAAATAAAACAATTAAACTTATTTAATTTAGCTTGTTGCCAAGGAAACATTTCTCATTTTCAATTAACTTTTCATTTAACTTGATGTACTAAAATAATTCAAACTAAAACTGAAATAAAAATGCATAAAAACTATACAGACATTAAAAATAATAATAATGAAAATGACACAAAAAATGAACTAAAATGAAAATGGAAAATGTACAAATAAAAACTAATTGAAAATATGAATAAAAACTATAACAGTATCTCAGTGATCAGTGAATTAATTGTTTTTTGAGCCAGTTCTTTTCAATGAAAATTTCTAAATAGACAATGATTCACTGAGGAATCAGACTGAATCCCTTACAGTGACTTAATGATCTTAGTGACTTACAGTGCTCTGTGACTTAATGATCTGGTGTCAGCTCTAGATAACAGATTAGCAGTGAATAACAGCTTGATCTGTTCTTTATCACATGACTTCAGAAAACGTATATAAATAAATACAAATACGAAATGTCGTTATGGAAAGGAGCGTGAAGATTCTTAAAAATATCTGTTTTTGTGTTCAATAGATGATGAACAATAGAAGGATGAGTAAATTACATAATTTTCATTTTTGTGTAAAATATCCTTTTAAATTCCTCTAAAATTCCTGCTGCTCCAATTAACACCGTGTACATTACTCTAGGGGATTAGTGCAAGCCGTCTTATAAGTAATTAATGTTGTCCTAATTACAGAAGAGTCCTAACTGGTTAAGCTCACCAAATCCTACCTTCATCTTGCATGATCAACCACTTCATTGAACTCTCAGTTCGAGAGTATTGAGAACATGCTTAGGTTCAGTTAAATGCTGTTCTTTTGTTTGTTCTTTACAAATATATTAAGCAGCACAACTGTTTTCAACACTGATAATATTAAGAAAAGTTTCTTGAGCAGCAAATCAGCATTTTAGAATGATTCTGAAGGATCATGTGACACTGAAGACTGGAGTAATGATGCTGAAAATCCAGCTTTGTCAAAACAGGAATAAATTACATTATAAAATATATTGTTTAAATTGTAATACTATTTTACAATATTGCTCTATCTTTGATCAAATAAACATCTATAGTGAGTATAAGATACTTTTTTCAAAAACAAGTGTATTTATAAATTACATTATCTGGCTTCATCTGCCATTTTGTCACAACGTGAATGGGATTTCATTCTCAATGAAGAACCTGGCCAAAAGGTATCTTAACTAAATGAAGACAGAATCTTTTGGAACAATGCCTGAAAATGTTCCCTTTGCTGGCAGCTCTACAGTTTTGGGACCTGAACGAAGCATCAAGTGAGTGAGTGAAGTGACACATCAAGGGGAGAGTTTTTCAAACAGCAGTGCATTTCTGTTGTTGTTCCTGCAGACAGATGGAGTTGTGATATAAGCACCAGTAAATATCACAGGCCCTGAGGCAGATCAGCTGATCTGGAAACAGTATGCTCTTTGGACACACAGTTCTGCCTGAATGAGCAAACCCTCAGGCTTTAATCAAACAGTAATGAACAAAACTCAATAATCCCAGCAGACAAATGATCGCCATAAACAAAACACAACTTTATGAATTAATAAATGATTCTAAGAAACTATATTAGCATTTTTTTTTTCTAGAAATGTTTTAGTAAGTATGAAAACAAAGTCTCGTAGTAAAATCTAATGGACGGATCTTGAAAACTGGATGAACTGAATTCACTGAATTCTCATTGCATTATGTAGCCCTGCCCACTGTAAAATCTCATTGGTCCAAAATCCTGCTCTACTTAGCTGTATATTATACAAACACATTCTGATTGGCTGTGATTTGTCACTTTGCACAGTACATTGTCTCTTTTTACTTTTGTTGTGAAGTACACTGTATAATTATTTTAATAAATAAATGTATTTTGTTTTGCACAATTTTGATTTTATGCGTATTTATAAAGATGTTAATACTGGTCGATAGCTACAGTATACGACTATAATTATTTTCATGTTATGGTTGATCAACAGTAAATTACCAATATTAAAAGTATCCTATTTTGTCTTTTTTTAAAACTACAAACAAAAGAAAAATGCAACAACATTTCTCATTTTAAAATTTAGTTTAAGTTGAAGTACTATAATGAAACTGAAACTAAAAACTTTAAAAAAAATTAAAACAGAAAATATCAAAATAAAATTTAATTCAAAATATTAACAAAAACAATAATAATATATAAATGATAAATTAACACTGATCACAACATAATGTGAAGCATGAAAAAATTATATTCATTCTGAGATTTGCTAAAGACAACTAGACTATTATTGTTTTTAGTCAGCATTAGATGACAACAAAAATCCTAACCATAACTAAATGTAATATTAGGGGAAATGACTACAAACAATTAAATATCCAATATCTACTGATACCAATAAATTAAAAAAATGTATTGGTATCTGTCAATATGGCACTAAAATATTGTGCATACTTATGTGAAATATTTGTCATACCAAAAACGCACATTCAAATTGAAAAGGGTGTTACACAAGCAACATTTTGAGCAAAAAGCTTGGAAAAAAAATCATATTTTTGTCAAAGGCTACACCTGGATAGGATTCAGAACGATGATCAAAACATGGATGGAGTAGATGATGTTCAACATATAGATGGCGTAGATCGAGTCCATCAACACCCGCAAAGCTTCACAGTCCTATACCTCGTCCTGGTTCGACATTTCATTCTGTAACATTAGGCCGATTTTGATTTATATGCTGTTTAGTGTAGATGATCGCGTTATTTTAAATATGCATAAGATATCGCTTGATTCTGTATCTTCTTCGCATGTGTTTTGATCAGGAGATTCAGTACTCTCAGATGTGTAATAGCGCCCCCCCACCCCCACCATATAACAGTGAAAACAAGGAAAGCCGGAAAATTCCGTCAATAGCGGGGAAAGAGTTAAAAGAGACTCAAACTCACCTTCTCCAAACATTGACACTCCTATGGACATGCCCATGAACTTGCTTTTTGTCCAAACATGGGTGTTGACGCATGTCCGGCGCTCTTTGCACTCGCAGTAAAATCCAGAGACCGGGGGGTGGTGGGACACCTGTTCAGCCACAAAGCGTAGCCGGTAAGATCCTAACCCATCATTGGAGGTGGTCTGGGCGGAATGAGCAGCCGCAAGTGCTGGGCTTGAGCTGGTAGTCCTGAGGGGCCGAACCTCATCTCGCGGTACGTCCCATGTGCAGTGGAAGCTCTCCCCCAGAATGGGGTTGTAAGGCTTCTTGGCCACAGCACCTTTACGACCCTCGTGGAAAGCGGTCAGGTAGTATTCCACAAACCGGATCATGCGTTCCTCTGGCGTCGCTCCAGATGTGATGGCCAAAAACACATCGGGGTGGGCCATGAAGTTGGCATACATCTCCAAAAGGGAGCGCTTCTCTAGGATAAACGTGGGCAGCACCACCTAAGAACAAAAGATATAGGCCTACATTATCTGACCAATCTGTAGACAGTTTTGATGGTATTTCAATGTGAGTGAAAAAAGATTTCACGGATATTGCTGAATGTGGCCCATGAATGGATTTTGTATCAAATTAAACAAATTCTTTCTGTAGTGAAACAAGTGTCTGGCTGCATCCGAAATCGCATACTTCCCTACTATATAGTAGGTGAAAAACAGTATGTAACAAAAGAAGTCAGAATTTACAGTACTCATAAAAGAGTAGGCAAAAAGTAGTACCCAGATGACCTACTGCATATGATGGACTCTTTAATATCCATGAGGCCACGGGACAGGATTTATAAATGGCAGTGAAGCGATGTAACTGACGCTGGTAGGTCACATGATAATGACAACATGGCGAATGTAGTACGTCCAGATTACATTCATACTACACACACACTCATACTATATAGAACATACTTTTTTTAGCAGTCGTGAAGTAATCACTTATTCAAAATAAGTACCTACTCAAGAGAGTATGTGATTTTGGACTCAGCCACTGTCTTATTGAGCAAGTCACTTAATTATTCACTCAACCATTTCAAAATGCAGACACTTTCAGGAATGAAGCACCCCTACTATGTCACACAAAAGTGAAATTGTTCTGAGCTGTTTTTGTTGGTGGGGCAAAAACACACAAAGCAACTCGCAATATTATGCCTATAATTTACTCAATACAAATGTCCTGTTTTTACTTGTGTATAAAAACATTATCATACTTGAAATCGTGCTGTTTTATCATCTTGGCTTTGGTTACCCATGCACTCACATCTACGCCGATATTACAAAAGAGCATATTATTCTTGTAATATTGCTAAAACGTTATTTTATATTATTAAATGCAATGTGATGTGATGTCAGTGTAAGTGCGTACCTATTACTGGTGCTCAAAGATAATATAATAACTGTATGCTTGTCTTTGTAATACATTTCTGACTCCATGGATAAATGCTCTGTCCCTTTCCCCTGAGGCCTGCAATTCACATTCACACATCACTGAACTTCATCATCTCAGCTATCCAAATGACTGCTCAAATCCTGCTGAACTATAAACACAAGCCCAGAAGGAAATGTTTATATCAGAGAGACTAAACAAAGACGCCTCTGTAGGTAGTAGAGAGAGAAACATATATCAAAACCAACACTGAGACATTCCTGAGGCTGATGAACAGTAATTAGAATAATAATATCATGACACCTCTCGACACGCTTGAATCGGTCCATTAGATTCCTAATCACGAGGACGAATAGGATCATCAAATCAGATAAAGTATCCTGTTAACTGATTACGTAAAGTATAATTATGAAACTGAATTTCCCCTGAGCTATGATTATGTTCATATTCCTTGTACGTAGCATGGTACTGTAACAGCGTGGTTCAATCAAACGTAGGACAATACCAAATTCCAAGAATTAGTCTTTTAATAATAAAACAAAATACAATATACAGAAGAGAAAATCACACATAGTGTCAACAAGATCCAACAAGAGACTGAGCTAAACAGGGGTGTATATACACAGGACTAAACGACTAAGTTAACAATGGGCAGGTGGACACAATCATTTACTAAGGTAAAAGATAGACCCACACTAGGAAACTATAGGCCAACTAAGGAAGACATGAAATGACCACAGGAACTGGGAGCACAAAACAGAACATAACCGAGACAGGTACATTCTCAATCGGTGTCCGAGACTGGACAATGTCCACGCAAGACTACAATAGAAAGTAGTATGACATCGTGGAAATGAAGCACAAAGTCTTCATTCCAGTTATCCACAGCTACATCACCTGAGCACTGTCTAATAGTAACAAACATTGGTTTCTAAATTAAGACATACTGTACACCTTTATTATTTTTATATACAGCAGATTATACTGAACATTTTATATTTTTTAAATAAATAAATAAAATAAAATAAAAATACTCTATTTTAGATCTGTCAATCAATTAAAATGTTCAACTGCATACTTTTTCGTTTATTATCTCTTAAAACTGCATTGGAAAAACTAAAAATGCAAACACTATATAATACAAACATAATAAAAAATATATAAATAAATAAAAGTCAAGTCAAGTCACGATAATAAAATATTATATTGGCTGTACAGCAGCTCTAGGTGAAAGTCATTGTCTAGCTTAAGTAAGTTTTTAATTGATTCATTTCCGTTGTTCCAAAATCATTAGTTATATACACAACACCGTTTTCAACTGAAAACAGAAAACTTTTAATGCATTCTGGCCGCTCATTGACACGACAATGGCGTTTTGGTGGCCTGAGAACGCAAACTTTGAAGTAGGTTTCAAAGTGCAAGTTTTTGAAAATGGGTTTTTGAAAGCGATACCGTTATCAGCTCCATGTAAACTTCAAAAACATGAATCTGTGAAAACGGTGATAGCATGCATACTATGCCACATGTGTATTACACGTTTAGTCTATACTACGGCCTACAGCTCAACACCTCTAAGACAAAGGAGCTGGTTGTTAACTTTGGGAGGACCAGATCAAGTCCGCAACCGGTCCTGTTGGAGGGAATTGAGGTGGAGGCAGTCAAATCATACAAATACCTCGGACTGTGGCTGGATAACAAACTGGACTGGACAACACACACAAGCCACCTGTACAAGAAGACACAGAGCAGGCTGTACTTTCTGAGGAGACTGCGTTCTTTTAACATCTGCAGCAAATTGCTGTGCATGTTTTACCAGTCTGTGGTCACCAGTGTCCTCTTCTACACTGTGGTGTGCTGGGGGGGCAGCATATCCAAGAAGGACATCAACAGGCTGGATAAACTGATCAGGCGGGCCGGCTCTGTGATCGGTATAAAGCTGGACTCACTGGTGATGGTGGCAGAAAGGAGGACATTGGACAAACTACTGGACATTATTGATAATGCCAGCCACCCTCTGCACACCATCATCAGCACTCAGAGGAGCCGGTTCAGTGGAAGGCTGCTCCTTCCCAGGTGCCGGACTAATAGACTCAAGGACTCCTTTGTCCCTCATGCCATCAGACTCTACAACTCCTCACTTGGGGGGAGGAGAAAATAGGGCAGAGAGGACAATACATATACATACATACATACATATACATACATAAACACACATACATACACACCTGGACTTACATTATACCTGGTCACTATATCACTATAACAGTGGACTTAACATTGACAATTTTTAAAATAATTTATGGTTGTTGATGTTCTGATTAATGTTATTATTATTATTGTATTGTTGTATTGTATTTTCTCCTTTTCTCTGCTACTCTCTTTTTCCTTTGCTAAAACTGCTGCTGGAATTCTCAATTTCCTTGCGGGAGTCTTCCTAAAAGGATTAATAAAGATAAGTCTAAGTCTAAGTCTAAGTCTACTATACGCATGCATGTTTTAATGAGTATGTGTGCAGGCACGTGGTCTGTCTTTCTGGCATGCATAATACAAAGTTTTTAGTCGTTTCCGCGGATGCGGGAATCATTTTGAAAACGTTTTCATCTGTACAGAAAACAAAAACAAATATATAATAACGTATTTTGATGTAATAAAATTATATTGGTATAAATTTTACTGGTAAATAAATTTCAAAACATGTATTCCAAAACATTCCAAATATCTGTGTTTATGGCACACAGTGTGGGTTTTTGTCAAAATTTCCAAATCATAAAAAGTTGGAAAACCCATCCTTTGTTCCCTGAGATTGAGAACAGATAAATAGTCTTGAGTGGTTCCTGTTTGTATGAGAAAAGGAAGAATGATGTATACAAGAACGGAATGGCCGAATTCTTTCAGCACCATTAACTTGATGATCAGTTTGGGTGGGACAGCAAGTGTGTGTGTGTGTGTGTGTGTGTGTGTGGCCTGGTAAACCCTACATTATGGGTACCCCACAAAGATGACAATATCTGAAATCCTTGTCCTTGTGGGGACATTTTTCCCCATGAGAAAAACAGCTTATAAATCATACTAAATTATGTTTTTTGAAAATGTAAAAATGCAGAAAGTTTTCTGTGATGGGTAGGTTTAGGGGTAAGGTTAGAGTAAGGGGATATAATATACAGTTTGTACAGAATAACAATCATTATGTCAATGGAAAGTTCCAAGAAAACATGAAAACCCAACGTGTGTGTGTGTGTGTGTGTGTGTCTGTGTGTGTGTCTGTGTGAGTGTCTGTGTCTGTGAGTGTGTGTGTGTGTCTGTGTGTGTGTGTGTGTGTGTGTGTGTGTACCCGTGTGAGGTCCATGCCCAGTTTGAGTTGAGACAGCAGATGAAGGATGATGCTCCGCTGGTCATCCAAGACTCCGAGGTCTTCCTCCTCATTATCTTCTGTGTCTGTGATCTCCTCGCTGGAGTCCACTGATTCTGGGCTGGAGTTCTGCAAATCACACACAGGACAATTTACAAATGTTACTGAACAAAGATCACTTGTGATTTACTATTAAATAAAATTGTTAAGCCTCATTTCAGGGCACCACATCTGTGGCAAGCTATGAAAGCCCATATCCACCACAAAATAAAAATAAAAATCAAATAATGGTAAATTATGACATAAAAAATCAAAAGTATGAGATACTAAGGATTCGTTCACACTGTAAGTTTTTTGGAATTGACAACCACATTTACTCACAGGTAAATTGTAAAGGTACATGTAAAATTGTTGGAAAAAAAATGATTATATCAAATGTTATATCAAAAATTTATTTTCTCTCTCCAAATGACAGATGCTCGTTGGTTGCAAGGCACCTGTGCATTTTTATGCAGTCTTGGTTGGCTAATGTAGTTGGTACCCCCTGCAATCGCTCATGCAAAAACCTTACATTGTTCCTAATGCATAATGTAAAGAAGTGGTCCAGAAGCGCCTGCCCCAAAGCATCATGGGAAGTGCATAAAAAGCCCCTTCCTCTAAGGGCTCTACGTAGATAGTGTTGAAAGATGAGCGAAGCAGATCACATGATGCTCTCTCAGTGGATCACTCTTTTTTCCTTTCCAAGGCACACAAATGTAAGTAACTTAGGGGCAGCAGATGGGATCTAAATGGGTTACGATATGGTTAGACTGTAAAGTAAAACAGTAAGGTTTTGTGGGCTAGCCATAATCCCAGAGGTAACACTTAGGGACTGGGCACATAACATTGCCCGTGGTGTTATGGCTAGATTTTATTAGATTCTCTTGCAAACCATTTATCATTCCTTCTGCATTCTCTAATAATGGTAAAAAGGGAATATTGTGTTCCCGGAAAAAGTACGGGAGCTCATCGTGCAGGATGGAACGCCCTCATTTTGAGCTGCAGCTGAATATTTCATAGAACAAGAGCAGAGCACTTTCTCCTTCCCCCTACGACATCACAGATATGATTAAATAAACACATGCGAATGAGGTCACATGCAAGGCCACACATCCAGCGTGACTGCAAATCTATACACACAAATGCATCATCAATACTAAATACAATGTTCCATGCTAGCATGTTGTTCAATCAGCTCTGTATATATCCCACTGTCCTTGTAGGATTTGCAAAGGATCATGTCAAGGACACTCGAAACAATTAATTTGTGTCCTTCTTTCTCTGTGGAGGTTCAGTTGGGTGGTTTTGTTTTGTTGGACTGTTTGGTAGCTACAGTAACTAGCCAAAAGTTGGATGCAGAAGCTGTTTATGCAAATCAAATTAAAGATAATTAGATACGCAGATTTTAAAGAAGCAGCGAAATGAAAGGAAAAAGCAAGGAAAAGTACGTTTGATATTTCTTCTAGAAAACAACGAGATTGAATGGAAAGAAAATGGAGGAATCTCACACGTCTCCTTTAAAGTTTCAGAAGAGATCTTATTGTACCATATACCAAAGTCAGCGATCAAAAGCCAGAGATTTCAATATAAACTCAAGTATTTCTCATCAAACTGTCCCAAATGATCTAAGCATTGCTATACATATTAATTTGATAGCTCTATTACTCTGTTAAACATGGTCTCTTAAGACAATTGTTTCCTAAATTTATCCTATATACATTTACTTTATACATACATAAATCTTTTGTCTCCTGAGCTATTAAAGAGAAACCTCTGACTCTGAGCAAGGATATTTTCCTCTAGGAGTCTTCAGTCTTTTGCATTGGCTAAAAACTGGCACAACAATAGGACCAATATGAAAACATTACAACAATTAATGAAGTTTCCAACTTTCCTTACTCCCAGCAATCCAAAGGGATTGCTCTCTCTCACCAACAGGATAAACATGCTGCCCTAATGATTAAAATGAACTCAAACTTACATTCATTTCAGAGCTGGTTCAGATATAGGTTCTTGGGTGTTCATCTCATAGTTTCACTGTGGTGGTCTCGACAAAACTCTCTCTTTCACGATCTCTCACTAACTCTGACACTCTTATCTCGCTGCCCAGCTGTCCCTGAGCTAAGGAAGCGCTGCTCCCTCCCACTTTGCCAACCTACACACACACACACACACACACACACACTCTCTCTCTCACTCGCTCACGCTGCTGCCACACCACAGGTCTCTTGTTTAAAATACAGCTGAACTTCATGAGTTTGTTTGCTCAGGATGGAGAATAGAGACATTGCAGCGAATAGATGGAAATCATGACTGGTAAGAAGATTAAAATTGAGACACCCATGTTGACAGAGCCAACCCCAATACATTCACTTCCATAGTGCATTCACACCAATTTCACCTCTGCCCCGCCCCCGTTATGATGCAAACAATTGTACTACTTTTAAATGCATCACCTCTGTTTCTCAGAGCATGCACACAATGCTGAGGACAAGTGTAGTTAGCTTAACATGTTGGAAAAATTCACTACAATTTCAGTCTGACTAAAGACAAATTATTAAAATCGAACTTTTCAAAGTGCAGGTATACTTATTTAGTGTGTCCAGTCACTTCCAGTTCTACCTGCAGTCATCAAACATCTCCTTTAGTTACTGTGTCGAGACTAGTCAACACACCTGCACTAACCTGAACAACCTGAAGTCCCCAATAAATTAAAAAAAATGTGGCACATTGGGGATGTACTGTAATACTTCAATTTTTTTTTAGCATTTCGATAGATTCATGTGATGGCAAAGCTTAATTTATCAGCATAATTACTCCAGTCTTCAGCTGGTTACTCCTGGTTACTGTAGAAATCTTGTAACATTATAAATACCAAGCTCTGGCATGAAACTTTAGATGGCACAGGCTGATAGGTCCTTAACTCATTTGGAAGTGATCACATCGTCGCAGCGCAGTTGATTGGTTGCAGTTGCATCAGCGGCCAATGAGGTGCGGCACAATATTCAAATAAGTGTAGTGTTGCTGTTAGCAGTCCAGAAACCCTCCACCTTCCCCAGCTCCATCTGTATAGATCTGCTACGGGGGTTAATTCATGCATTACATGTGCATGTCTTATATGCTCACAGCAATGTCTGTGAATGAATTGGCAGTAGCAAATCTCAGTACTTGCTCTACAGCAGCAGCAGCGTAGCAGATCTATTCCGCCAAGAACAAATACATTGCCATTACCAATATCTATTACCATTACCATGCCAATCTCTCAGAAAGGTCTTTACTGTAATTTTTGTCTACTTTAATGCATCCTTGGTAATTGAAAAAAATAATGTCTTTCAAGAAGAAGAAAAAAAGATTCACTTACCTCAAACTTTTGAATGGTAACGTATAAATTCAAGTGTCAAAAAAATAAAATAAAACCAAGTGTTCGCCATGATGTTAGTTCAGTATGTTTCAGAGTGTGAGGTGTTCAGTGTAATTTCAGATGATGTGTTTAATCCCCATGTGGTCCCATGACATGGTCTGATCCGCACATGACTCCACAGGGACCTCCTGAACCTAGTGTGTGTATGCGTGACTATGTTCACAATGGAATACTAGAATACTGCAAATATTGCACAGTATACACTGAATACTGCCTACTATTTATTTAAAAAATATTATGTGAAATCTTTGAAACCGTTTAACGATACGCGATTCAACAGCAGTATGCTATATAGTAAAAAAGACCTTTTTACTTTTTGATGCCCACATATAATCTCAGAAAAAGAAAAAAGGTCTATTTACATACAATTAAATTAAGTTAACTCTTGAGAATGCAATCAAATCATAATTTTCATTGGTTTTAATAATAATAAAATACAGCCAAAAAAGGTTATATTTATGATCTTAAGCCTGAAATCCTAGAATCAGCACAGCCTCAGTGTGAGATGAGCAACAGAGGAAAGAAAAAACAGGGAAGAGAATGAGAAAATCCCTAGTCAGAGGATTAAGTGTGGACTATAGACTTCAAATTGGTATGATCTCAGATTATACTATGCTATGCATTTAATATACAGCAGAAAAAAAGTTCACAAACACAACCCAAGTACAGCTCTGGCTCCAGGCTTTGCCTTAGCATACAGAGATGCTTTTTATACAGAATCCAATTAGCTCTCTTATACACTCCATGAAATACAGTGGGGTTCAAAAGCGTTGGGAAACACCTGTGAAAATGGTAAGACTTTAAATTATAAAATAATCTCTTATAATAGGAGACACTGTTTGTGGAAATCTTCCTTTTCAGGGCCCGATCATAAAAATCTGCTGACTTTGGTCAGGTGACCTGAAATCATGTTAGAGCTCTTGAGAAAACAGCACGGGGTTGTGGGAACGCAGTGTTTTAAAACAGCACCACCTTCATGAATTAATAATCAGCGGCAGAACGTTGTCTTCAGGGACACGGTTAGCGTGAGTGCCTACGCACTGAGAACAGGATGAAACCACGCTGCTCAGGCAAAGAGCCTTTAATCAACTCTACCATGTTGAATTAAAACAGGCTGTAGAAACAAACAGATTGCAGGGGTGAACACAATGATCATGAACAACACACATGCAAACACAGAAGTCAAACCATTTGAATTCGCCCATTTCAATCTTATCCAAAAATCTATATATTATACTAGTAGCATTAAATTGAAGTGTACAAATAAGGATAATAATAATTTATGGCCTGGTTTTACAGACAGGGCTCAGATTAAGCCAGGATTAGACTTTAGTTCTTAGGACATTTAAGTAGCTTTTATAAACATGCCTTAGAAAAAAAAACAACAACACTTGAGTCAGTGCAAGTTGCTTTCAATTAAGATCAATGTTTAAATGCTCAAACATGCATTTTAGTCTGGGACTAGGCTTAAGCTTTCTCTGTGAAACCAGGGCTATAAATCTTAAAACCAACTACAAACTAAATTGTACCTTTTACATTTAAAATATTATTACAATATTATTTTACACGGATAAAATAATAATAACAACAATAACAATGTATAAACATTTAAAAATGTAAAATAAAAACTTTATATTACATTGATAAAATAATAATAATCATTTTAAAAACAAAGTAAACTAAAAGGTACATTTTAAAATATTATTTTACATTACACATTACATTATTTTACTTTTTTTGGTATTATTGATATACATTGGTAAAATAATAATGATTATTTATGAATTTTATGCCTCATTTTTTAGTGATTAATTATTGCCAAATTTAGTAAAATATTACAAGAAAATGTACTCAATCAAGTGAATTATTAAAAGCGCATTTAGATATTAAAAATGGCAACACTTTACAATAAGGTTTTGTTTATTAACAATAGTTTGTAACAGTTAACATGAACTAACAATGAACAATACTTCTACAGCATTTGTAACCTTAATGTTAATCTCAAAATTTACTAATACATTTTTTTAAATCAAAATTGTAACTAACATGAACATAAACAAAGATTAATACACGCAGTAAAAAATATATTGCTCATTGATAATTCATGTTAGCTGAAACATTAACTAATGTTAACAAAAGAGACCTTATTGTAAAGGGGTACCAAAAAAAAGAAAAAAAGAAGAAGAATAAACACTGTAATAATAGCTAGTGCTCGTAGGAGTTTAACTACAAAAACGTCATTAATGGATTTTGAATGTCAGCATTATTGTAAATTAGATAATGCTACTGGAATAAACTACTAAACTAAAATAAACTGCTAAACTACTGGAATCAAAATATGAACCAAATCCATAAATTACTTATGATTCCATCCCCACTAACACCTGTCTTAGCTGTGGCCCAATATGTCTGGTGAACTGACCATTTCCAAGAACACAAATTCAAACCCTCACTGTTGTGTTCCTGAGTGTGTTACCTTTCTGCCCCAACAGTGACGAGGACAGATGTTTGCCTTCTACTCACACACACACACAAACAGCTCACCCGAGAGACACCAAACACCCATACACACACCAATTTAAAATCTTGACAAAGATCTGTGCCGCTGCCTCTCTTGACAAACATCTGGGATCTGTATGCTTGATGGGGCATGTCTCATAGCTCGGTTTCGTTTTTCTGTTCCCTGCAGTTTTGCTGGCGTTATTTTCCTCTGACAGCACAGAAGAGAGAGCTGTCAGACCATGAACAGACAGACAACACTGAAATCTCTCTCTCCCTCTCTCCTTTCTGAGTTGAGACTGCTGACAGCCTCATTTCAATCCCTGAAGTCCAAAAATCCAATAAAAATGTTGTCTTAAAAAAAGAACCAGTTAAACGTTCTGTGTACATAACACAAACTTCCTTCCCAGACAGCTTTATTCAGTCGTGACTGCTAGTCGTGACTGCTTTCCTCTGCGGTTCACTTGCAATCTTCAATCACAGAAATCTTTTCTGCACTCTGCCTTCCTCTACTGGATGTTACGAAGAAGTACAACCATTCTAATAAAGAAAACAATAGGCAATCTGCCACGAGAGATTGTATTATGTTTCATTTACATCAGAGCAAACACAATCTGCAGGCATTTATACACGCAAAGGTACATATTTGTCAACTAAAAGACTCAGACGAACGTGTTGGCATTTGGCCAGCAGAAGTCCCGTCGCTCCAATCCCGAGATTTATAACCTCTCGGGCGGCACTGTTGTTTTACAGCATGTCTTGCTGTTTTTGCATTCAGAAAAGAAGAATCACTGGGGCGGCTGCTGAATAAATCGGTTGGCTAATCATTTGTTGTGTTCCCTCTATATCCTTGAGCAATCCCTATGAATTTTAAACTGGTATGGCTGAACTATCGGCCAGGCGATTCTCATTGGGAGGGTAGCTACTCCATCGACACATGGCCCTGTCTATCAAAAATAATTACATTATCTCAAACTCATGTAGAATAAGTAATCGTATATTCTGATGAGTCTAGTTTAATGAGAAAGTAGGATAACCACAAAATCTAATTTTAAAGGTCAAGGTCAATGCATTATAAATGTTATACAGAAGTTAGTTCTGGTCAACTAATTTGATCATACAGTATAACAAAACTGGACTGTTTTCAATACAAATAAAATATCTGGACATAATGTATCTGAAAGGACAGTTGTAAATATTAAAGGGATAGTTCACCCATAAGTGAAGATCCTCACCCTCATGTCGTTTCAAACATGTATGATTTGTTTTATTTATCTGCGAAACACAAAAGAAGACCTTCTGAATATTGTATTGTTCACTTTTTTTGATTACAATTATTAGGGAAATTTTAAGCGCCAAAAAGGAGGCAAAAGCATCATATAAATCAGGGATTCCCAATATTTTTTTGTCAGGCGAAACACTTTTGACCTCAAATTTTTACTTGAAATACCCCCTAAGATTTTAAGATACGGTATTTCAATAATTTACCAACATATTTGCATTTTCACGGTTCTCTGATTTAGGATAATTGTCACATGACATATACACAACAGAATAAAATATTTCATATTTTTTTATCTTCCGGTATAGTACATTGATTTACGGTAATACGTTTGTAAATGACTGCAGGTGTATGCTTGGAAACACATGACACTGATGAAGGGCTTAACACGAAAAAGGTTTGCGCACCTTGCACTTTTGCAATTTATTTGTGGCCTCTGGACAATACAATCTTGTCAGCTTTTTGACCAATTTTCGTGTGCAGATCTTTTTTCAGATTTTTAAATTTGAACTTTTTTTGTTTAACTTTTTTAGGACTTAACTGATTATAAGCTTGTCATCAAATCACAAATGAATCGACTCAAATTAAAAATTAATTTGTGGATCATACTTCCCCACTTCTTATATGAACTCACGAATGTGCTATTGAGATAGAGTGGATGTTTTTCATTGAATAATGACTTAAGTTTTGGTCTTTAATCTCACATAAAATCTGAAATATTGTTTACGACTTCTATAGTGCATAATGTCCTTTAAGTTCTTATTCACTTTTGTGAAGTAAATGTTTTATGTAATTGTCTCAGAAGTGCAGATGTGCAGAAAAGTGCAGACTAAGGATACTCAGGTCAAAGACCATGTATATCTTTATACATCACATACTAGACTTACCCAAAAAGTGCTTAACACAGTAGAACGTCTCAGTCACGTATGTAACCCTCTTTCCCTAAAGGAGGAAACGGAGACGTAGTCGGCTTGTCGACTGATTGGGATCACGCTTAGGAGCCTGTCATCTTCGAATACTGTTAAAACGAGCCATTGCACATTGGCGTGCGAGATCTGCATCTCACAATCCGCCCCACGGCGCGGGTATAAATACGGAAGTTGATGCACGCACCAGTTGTTTTTCGCTGAAGAGCCGAGCGGAGCCCGAAGTCAGCGGTGGTCCAGCAATAGTGGCGAGACGTTCACCTTCAGTCACCTGTCGACTGATTGGGATCCCAATTAAAACGCCCCTAGTGCTGCCACCTTCCAGTGTCGGCGGCATGATTGAGCAGGCCGGAAAACGTAAGTGGTAAGTGACCTCAGAAGCTCCTGACCCCATAGGAGGAGGTGGTGGGCGAGTTGCAACATGCGAGTGAAGCGTAGCACAGCGGTCGCAGTGTTTGTACAGACCAGTACAAGCTTGCTGAGCAGCGGTGTCTCAAAGCAAGGTGTATTGTCAGCAACTCGAGGCAGTTGATTCAAATGCAGTTGGAGGCCCGCCCAGACCCCCGTTACTGCATGGCCTTTGTACGTGGCCCCACAGCTGGGGTTTGGCGGACGCTTGTTCTAGGGGCGGCTGGCCCGGAGAAACAAAGGTCTGATCACGGGCTGAAGGTTTGGCGGCAGGCCAGGTGATTTTCACATGGAGCGTGCCGCTCTGCCACGGCCATCTCGGACTTGGCCGTGAAGCCAGTGCTAAAGCGGTCATCATATGGAGGAAGCCATTGCGGCTGCGTCTGCCATATGCCCCAGGAGCCTCTGAAAAGGTTTCAGTGGGACCCTTTCTCACTTCTGAAAGCACTGACCAGACACGTTCCTGCTGTGAGGCGTGTTAGACCGAGTCCAGCTCCTTACCGGAAAAAGAGATCCTCAGCCCGTGGGCGAGTTTACTCTTTTCCCAGTTGACCTGAAGAGCCAACTGGCTATGTAGCACTCGAAGTGTAGGATTTGTACTGAGACTTTGAACCCTCAAACGCAAAAACACAGGATGGCCTGCATAGCGGAGGATAGAGATCTGAAGTACGCGTCCTTCAGGTCGAATGCTGCAGACCAATCTCAGGGACGGAGCATTTGAAAATGCATCTCTGCATTAGCAACTTGAACGGAGGCTTGTACAGGGCCCGAATCAAGAGTCGCAGGTCCGAGATTAGCCATAACCCACCACCTTTCTTGGGTACAAAGAAGTACGAGCTATAGAAGCTGGTCTTCATATCGGCTGGAGGAACCGGTTCAATCGCATCCTTCACCAGTAGGAGTGCGATGTCCACGTGCATGACCTCGAACCACATCCAGCTGCTGGCTGGCGATACAAGAGGGGGCTGAGGGGTGCAAGGCTTTAGAGGGTCACACACCGCCAGTCTGGCCCTCTTGGGACCTAGGAACAGAGGAATTTGCTCTTTCTCTGGGGAGCCAGCGGCGGAACAGTATCCATCTGAAGAGCTCGTTCCCCCATCCCTGGGTGGCCTGTGTCAGGGATGCTTGACCTTACGCTTGCCAGCTGGATTAGCAGCTTCTGACACAGGCTAATAGACCTGTAGCAAAGCCATGGCATGCAAAGAGGAGGAGGCTTACCCACAGGCTTTGTAAGCTCTGCCCGTTGGAACTGAAGAGAACTCACAGGCCTAAAGCCTGTTTTATGCTTCTGCGTCGAATCGACGGCGTACCCTCGCAGACCCCTCTGCGTCGCCGCGAACCCCTCCGCCGTAGCTCGACGTGCACCTCCAAAAAATTGTAACTATGCGTCGAGGCGACGCAGACCACAAGGGCTGTGATTGGTCAGATGCACCGCGATTCAACTCAACCTAACGCAGAACCATAAAACGGCCACGACGCCGTAGGAGTAACGGCGTAGCTACGCCGTGGAGTTGATGCAGAAGCATAATGAGGCCTTTAGGGGGAGACGAGGATCCTTCATCCAAAAGGCAGCGGCCGCCAGGTGCGACAGACCACTCCACTGGAGGGATAGCCTCGTAACCCATCATCGCCCCTCCGTCAAGGATAGTGAGGAGGGAGGAGCTACTTAGGCAGTTTCTGGCAGAGAAAGGGGCTGTCCACGACCTGGTAAGCTCTCCATACACTTGGGGAAGAAAAGCAGAAAGGCACTGGGGCGGCGAGCTGAGAACCAGCGTAATGGGGACTCCACCTTCACACATGAAGGCGAGTCTCGACCTCAACACCTGCGATAGTCATGTTCTCGCAATGAGAACTTTAACCTAACCCGAGATACCAAACATCCAACTGAGACTGTTCAGGACACGGTGGAGGATTCCACTCGAGCCCGACAGCCTCGGCGGCCCGTTTCAGCATAGTTGACATTTCTGGATCTGGCTCGGGCAACGTTACACTCACAGAGGGAGATAACGCAGCCGAGTCATCATTTCCAGAGGTCAGCTCACCCTCCGATGCTGCAATCGACATCCTGTCCTCTGGAGGGGCCCCGAATGAAACGGCTGGTCGGTCCATTACAGAGGGACCAGCGGGTTTAACGGGGGCTCCACCGGCTGTGGTGTGATAGAGGAGTGAGGAGCCCACAGGGATTGGTTACCGGGTGGGGAAGCCTCACTATGATCCTCTGATCCCCCATCCCACACAGCGCCGTAGTGGGGCGTGGTAATGGGGACTCCACCTTCACGCATGAAGGCGAGTCTCGACCTCAACACCGCGATAGTCATGTTCTCGCAATGAGAACATTAACTATCCACAAAAGCTGCTTCAGTGTGCTGAATATATTTATTTTTTTCTTTTTTCTTTTTCTTTTCAAACACGTGATGCAACCATTGTGACCGTCAGAGGAGGACAGGAAACAACCGCATCCAGAAACGCACGGATGGAATGTTGCTCTTTCAGGAAATGGGACCCGTCACCAGTGCCGGAGCACAGAGGGGAATGACCGCAACAACACTGAACAGTGAACTGAAACAGTGAAGCACTCACTTCTTTGCCCTCTAACCAACCGTCAACAAACACACAGAAATTATGCTGTTAAAACAGCAGTTGAGAGCTCAGAAGCTCACGATCACCACTGCACTCGCGCTGTAGAACCACCAGCACTGGGAGAGTCTTTCTAAAAGAACATCGACACACTCGCTCGTTGAAAACTTCAACACTCTTCAGAGACATCATCATATGATTAGTGATTAGATCAATCACAGTGAAGAAGACTTCATTCCTGCAAAAGGTATCCTTTTGTGTTCTGCGGAAGTCAGTCAGTCATATGGTTTGACTTTGGAATGACATGAGGGTAAGTAAATGAGGACATGGTTTTCATTTGTGGATGAAGTGGCTTTTTGGAGATGGCAATCACATTACGCAGCGCGAAGAAGACTTTGGAGAATTACGTATCTCCAGGGCTACAATATACAAAGTGATAAAGTGATAAAGATTACCAGAGCACACCTGTGTGACGCGGACACACAGCATCCACACAGCAGCAGAAACTGTAAATGCACTGCACTTCCAAAAAAGGAGGCTCTTATATGCAGTATGATGGGATTGATTGATGGGGCTCATATGAACTCATTTCAGACCTCAGATGTCAGCATATTTCACTGTCTTTGCTGGTTTCATGCCTAGATAATCCATGAGCCATGCAGTTGATGCTGATGTTACATATAGAAAACTGCAATTGGTGCTGGATGCGCCGTAAAATAACTAAACTATACACATACTGTGCATTCGTTTTACACTTCAGCATCGTGCTATTATCATCTTTTTAATATTCAACAGTGCGAACTGAGTGATTTAAAGGTTTAATGATATGAGTCACAATGTTAAATTAATTAGATGCATTATACTGGGTATGTCAGAGAAAAAAAAACATAGCACAGATTCTGTCTGTTGCATTCTGGGAGTATGTTCATCCTCATAGGGTGCCGATTTAATGACAAGCACACACAAAGCAACCGCAAAAATGAATTAGCTCCCTTCAGGCACACGCTCACACACAAATTAACCTGTGCTTATGCATACGTCACGCAAACAAACAGTTGCACACTGTAACGTCGAAGAAACAGCAGCCCTGGCCTCTATCCAGAGGAACGCAGGCGGATAAAAGGTTTCCAAGAGGGACGGGCTGACTCATTCAGGGCTCCAGAGGGATTGTGGGTATCCTCAGTAACCTGCTACAGATGCTAAAACAAGAACAAGTCCAATTAGTGCTCCTCTTTCACTCCTTCGCTGCAGAAGTCTGGCAGGCATGCGTACAATAGCACAGCCACGATTCTGAAACTTTTCAAAGACATGCCTACTCTACGGGAGACTTTAAATGAGTCAGAGACCATTCTGATTTTTATGGGCTATTATCAGATAAGCTGAACAGATCCCGGTGACAGATTTTACCCCTGAAAGATCATTTCCCTTTAAAAGTGATAAGCAGAGTGTCACAGAGCTGCCAGCTTCAGAACAATAATGATGGGTGTAATGATGACTATATTGCAGGGGTGTTTTCTTTGAAGAAAGCGAGGGAGAAAGTGCTGCCTTGGAAACTTGGATAAGAAAAGTATTTGCAGTACAAAAGCAAAATGAAATGAAATACGAGACCAAATAGTGTCTAAATTACTCATATACTCATAACAGTGACAGCGGCAGATAAAGTTTCAGGCAGCATCTATATAAAACAATTTAAATAAATAAATAAATAAATAGAAAATATATAAATAAAAATAATAAAAAATTATATTAATAATAAATAAAAAATAATAAATAAATAAATAAGATAAGATAAGATTTGTGCTGCTTAATATTCGAGGGAACCGTAATACACACACACACACAGACACACACACACACACACACACACACACAAACAAAAACACACACACACACACACACACACACACACACACAGTTTAATATATTATATATAATTTATATATACATATATATAATTTATATTTTACAGCTTACATAAGAATATTAGGCAGCACAAGTGTTTTCAACATTAATAATAATAAGAAATATTTCTTGAGCAACTGCTATACAAAATGTAAAGGATGCTAGGAAAAACATAATATATATGTGTCCTTTTCTAAACGCCGTCCAAAAGTGACAGTAATTGATAAAGTTTCAGGCAGCATTTCTAAAAATAAAATAATAATAATAAAAAATAAATAAAATAAAATACAAATTAATCATATTTTTGAGTACCTCTGTGTCTTTCAGGCGTTCTTTGTTCCTATGAACAGGGGAGTGGGGCTGATGTATAGCTGAGGTGTTGTTACATGCCAATTCTCCGTTATTCACATGGTCTTCTGGAGCAGTTTTGGGCCTTGACCAAGTAGAGATGGTATCTGCACAAGGATGATATCAGTTATCATACATTCACTATGTACTATTATTAAAATTTGTGGATACTGAACATCAAATCAAGCTTCCAATACTATAAATCAGACTATAATATTATATATATGATGTAACAAGAGAACACATTTTGGCACGCTGAACTAACACGCATCACACATTTCAGAAGAGACAGACAGTGCCATATTCTCGCCTGTATTGGATCCCTGCGTGTGGCTGTGGGTGATGTGTTGGGCAGCCTGGCACACGTTGTGCTGAAGGATACTCAGGCATTCTCCCAGACAGCTAAGCGTGGCTGCAGACGTGGCTTTGAGCAGGAGCAGGTCCTGATCCAGGGAAGACAGCGGCCCGCGGCTCGGCAACGACTCGATGGAATTCACCAGGTTCTTCTGTTGGCCCTCCGCCTGGGACATGACCTTAAAAGCCAGGTCAATAGACAGTCTTCTCATCGATTTCATTTGGACTTCAAAAACATCTTAATTAAATCAATCTGAACAGCATACATTTGTATTTAGACCTACTTCAGTTGGGCTTTCCATTGCCTACAGAACAGCCCTCGAGTAAATGAATCCTTGATTACAGTAGAATCAGTGTCTAGAATTAGTTCTCTAATATTTAGACAGGCATATGCTGCCAGCTTGTATACTATACAGCATTTGTAGCTTATTTTATTTCTGTAGAGTGTATGTAGGCTACTGTGTGTGTATTATATATACTGTATACTGTGTGTGTGTATATATATATACAGTTGTGGTCAGAATTAATGGCACCCCTGGTAAATATTATCAAAAATGGCTGTAAAAAATAAATCTGCATTGTTTATCCTTTTTGATCTTTCATTTAAAAAAATTGGTAAAATCTAACCTTTCATTAAAGTAAAAGAATTGAAAGTGTGTGTGGGGGGGGGATCACATTGTGAAATAAACGTTGTTCTCCAAAACACGTTTGCCACAAATATTGGCACCCTTTAATTAAATACTTTTTGCAATCTCCTTTTGCCAAGATATTATATTTATATATATTTATGTATTACAGCTTCCACAAGAATATTAAGCAGCACAACTGTTTTCAACAATAATAAGAAATGTTTCTTGTGCAGCAAATCAGCATTTTAGAATGATTTCTACAGGATCATGTGACACTGAAGAGAGCTTTACCACCACAAAAATAAATTGCATTCTAAAACATATTAAAATAGTATATATTTTAAATAAAATGTTGAAATTGTAATAATATTCATGCTATTATGGTTTTGTATAGTTAAATAAATGCAGCCTTGGTGAGCAGATATACACACATACACAAAGAAAAAGAATAGATATTGAGGTAAAGTAGAAATGAAAAGTGCAGTACAATAATCAAATATTTTGGCTTTTATTACCGGTGTCTGATTTAGAGTAGATTGAGACACCTGTAATCCCCCCCGGAGTGAAAGTAATCTCCAGGATTAGCTCAATCCCATCTTCCCAGTGTTCAAAACAAACCACATCCTGTCAACTGCAAATCCTTACCACAGGGAATATATGGGTGTGTATGTTGCTCACTTTACCCTCACTTTTTAGAGTACATGACTGTGAAGCGAGTCGTGAGGGAATGTTCGTAGTGTTTGCCACCCCCGTTTGAGTTCGTCATGAAGGTAATGACCATGGGCTTTTGTGGTGGTGTAGATATTGGGCAGCTCTAATGAAAAACAGACAGATAGCTAAAGAGGAGCAGAAACTTGCAGGACGTGACTCATCACTGTACGCTGCTCTATACATGCATATTTCTCTCTCTCTCTCTCTCTCTCTCTCTCTCTCTCTCTCTCTCTCTCTCTCTCTCTCTCTCTCTCTCTCTCTCTCTCCCTCCCAACACTTCAGTGATTGCAACACTATTACAGCACAGCTGTAGTTTTAATAGATGAAACTTATACTCACACTTAAAAGGAACATCAGTCTCCTCAAGATATCTGCCTCTCTTAAACCAATCGGCTTTAGTCTACACATATTAATAACTTAAGACTATACAAAATATGCACATTCTCCATTCAAAAGTTTGGGGATGTTTTTTAATGAATACAGATTATTGTGTTTATCAAGGCTTAATTTGACTTAATTCAGACTTAATTTGATAAAAATACAGTAAAAACAGTAATATTGTGTTATATTTTTTCCTATTTAAGTTATTTTATTTTTAAATTGTAATTTATTCCTGTGACGGCAATGTTGAATTTTCAGCATCATCGCTCCAGTCTTCAGTCACATGATCCTTCAGAAATCATTCTAATATGTTGATTTGGTGATCAAGAAACAATTCTCATCTATGTTGAAAACAATTGTGTCAAATAATATTTTTGTGGAAGACGTGATAATTTTTTTTAGGATTAAGTGATGAATAGAGTTATTTTGTAACATTATAAAAGGTTTACTGCCATTTGATCGATTCCTTGCTGAATAAAAGTTTCGGTTTCAGTTTGAAACATTAAGCCTACTGTATATCAACTGAAAATTAACCTTTTAAAGCAACAGTTCATTGAAAAATAAAAATGAATGTCATTATTACTAATTGTAAAACCCATATAGGCCTACTGTTTTTCTTTGAAGGAAAATTTGAATGGTTCAGGCCAATTCACACTCAACCGACAGACACAGACCAACGGTGACAGTCACCAGATTACAGCACGCCACTTCTCAGACATCCGACTCTGATTCAGCATGTTCAACAAACTCCGACAGACACTAACAGACTCTAACAGGAGAAACACACTGATCTGACGAAGTGTTTGTTGCCATCCGTTGGCCTATGTCTGTGTGGTCTGAACTGGCCTTTAAAGGGACAGTTCATCCAAAAAGGAAAATTCTGTCATCATTTACTCTCACTCAAGTTGTTCCAAACCTGTATAAATTTCTTTGTTCTGTTGAACACAAAAGCGGATATTTTGAAGAATGTTGGTAACCAAACAGCTGTGGGGCACCATTGACTTCCACAGTATTTTTTATCCATACTAGAGAAGTCAATGTTTCCTCCACAACTGTTTGTTTGCCCATATTCTTCAAAATATCTTCCTTTGTGTTCAGCAGAACAAAGAAATGTATACAGGTTTGGAACAAATTGGGGGTGAGTAAATGATGACAGAATTTCCATTTTTTGGGTGAACTATCCCTTGAAGGCCCGTTCACACCAAGAATGATAACTATAAAGATAAGTATAACAATCACTATATTAGTTGCGTCTGTTTATTCTAAGCACGAGCTGCAGTTTTGTCGTCTCCCACATTAAATGCTTGAGCTCTTTAAAGCTAGATGGATTCTGACTGGCTGTCAATGTTTTTACAGCAGGAAAAATATTGTTCTGAAAGTGATTCCAACGATATTGTTAGTTGTGGAGTGGACTCTGCTATTCTTTTATATTTAGAACGATTCTTAGAACTACATCTTTGTCGTAGTCATTGTAGTTATCATCCTTGGTGTGAATGGGCCTTTATATGGAAAAGGGCTGTGTGAAAATGATCCAAAATTTCACCTTATGTGTTCCACATACAGGTTTAGAACAACATGATATTGAGTAAATGATGACAGAATTGTTGTTTTCTGGTGAACTATGCCTTTAAATGTGGTTTCACGGGTTAGACTGTGTTTGTAGAGCCACAGACATTGACGTCATCTTTAAATAATTCACTGAAACAGAATATCACTGCCAGCTCTCTCAACAAGTGAAAGACTTCAGGGATTTTTATATTAACTGTCCTGTCTGTCTGCTACAGCATGGCAAACTTTGAGCAGAGAAGAGATTTTGCAGTTGTTCATAACCCAACTCTCATGAAAAATTGATCGGTCTCTTTATTATCTCTCTTTGATCCGTTTCTCTTTTTGTGCGAGTATTAAAGGAAAAAGACGAGCATCACAGCTGTCACCTCTCGGCACAGAATCCCCAAGATTCCCTGCGCACAGGTTTAGTACTGATCAAGATTCAGGAGCTGAGAGATCACACACCCTCAAAACTGTTGCATAATGCTGAGTGAAAAAGACCAAAATGGCATTAAAGGCATAGTTCACCCGAACATTTTAATTCTATCATTTACACTCTCTCATTTCATTCCAAACCTGTATGACTTTCTTTCTAACATGGAACACAAAAGAAGAAACTTAAGAATGAAGAATGTAACCAATGTTTAGCACATTAGTTAATGAAATACAAGTGCAGCTGACCAGGCTTGGGTACAGCCAATTCCTCATTATTCCTTTATTTATTTTCAAAGTAAGAGTATAATCATCTGTCTTCTATATTCTAGCATGTCTCTCAGGGTATGTTACTCATGAAATGAATAGAAAATCTATTTCTTGTACTTTTTTTTACCTCCCCCTCTCTGGTTCCTCCTTCAAAATCAGTCTTTCTTGTCACGTCTTTTTCACCGTCAAAATGTTCATAGTAAGAAAGGTTACAATATTCTCAGTCACTCTCCATCACTGTCACTTTTACACACACACACATCTCTTTCGCCTGCTCTCTTACAGGACATGCAATGCCACTGGATCTTATCCGAAACTTTGGAAAAAAAATATCCTTTTAAAGTTTGGGGTCTGTAAGTCCGTTTATTTGATCATAATACAGTAAATACAATAATTTGTAAATATATATATTTTTTTACAATTTTAAATAACTTTGAGTATATTTTAAAATGTTATCCTGGCGACTTTGAATTTTCAGCATCATTAATCCAGTCTTCAGTCACATGATCCTTCAAAAATAATTCTAATAATGATTTGGTGCTCAAGTAAAAATTTTTATTATTATCAATGTTGAAAACAGTTGTGCTGCTTAATATTCTTAAGGAAGCCCTGACACTTTTTACAGGATCCTTTGATGAATATAAAGTTTTAAAGAATATAATTTATTTGAAATTTTAATTGTTTGTAACATCATAAATGTTTTTACTGTCGCCGTCACACCAATTCAATGCATCCTTGCTAAAGAAAATTATTAATTTCTTTAAAAAAAAACAACCTTTTGAACAGCCTATAGTGTACATCCTTGGCTCACCTGTTTACACCTGGTATTAAGATGCGTTGTGGTTGATCGGATCACAAGTGGACGACGCTAAATACAGGTTTAAACAGGGTCTAAAACGTTTTAAGCTTGTCCACTTTCGACCACTTCCAGAGGTATTCGAAAACGCATTGACCGAATTGCTTTCATAGTGTAAACGCTCATGTGGTCGAATGTCTTCAAACAGCTACAAAACAACGCCTACTCTCCGCCTACTGACCACGCCATGTAAATTGTCCTCCCTCGTCTACTTGTGATCCGATCGACCAAAACGCATCTTTATACTAGGAGTAACCTGAGCCCTTGTTAAACCACAATTTTATTTGTATCTAAATTTGTAGTTTTCTCATCTAAATTTGTAGTGTATTTTGCAGACATGATGTATGATGCAAATATTCAGTTTTAACTCACTCCGGTAACTGAACTGAATCACACCATCAGCTAATTTACTGTACAGCATATACCAAAATGAAGGTGTTTGATTAAAAAAAATATATATATAGGGTCAAATAATACCAACTTTAGTTATATACAGTATACAAATTATGTTATGCATAAACCTTTGCATGTACAAATCTGTAATTTCTGATTCTGAATGGTCAATCACATCATTCTGCAGTTAAATATTTTTGTAAAAATATTTTTGTTTAAACACCAAGTCCTGATCACCTTGAAACAGACACCATCAGCACATCCCTATGAAGACGATCACCTCTAATACTAGAAAATGATTTCTGTGTGTAAGCAATTTCCACTCACACTTGTACAGTGTAACTAATTGCACATCAAGCCATGGATTAAAAATAAATGCAGCAGGATAATTAAAATGCCAACAGTTTCATGCAACTACGGCAGTCACTTCAATTCAAGGAGCCTTTCAAAATCGTATCTAGAGGTGATGAGTCATTTCTTTCAATATTGCAATACGTTCTACTACAGCTTAAAATCCAGGCTGTACTGTTCAAAAGTTTGGGGTCAGTAAGATTATATTTTTAATTTTGAAAAAATTATTCAGCATTAAATTGATACATTGTTTACAGTGTTATAAAAGTTTCCATTTCAAACAAATACTGTTCTTTTGAAATTTCAAAGAATACTGAAAAATATTAGGTAGCAGAAAAATGGGTCTCATTCACTAAGCATGTATACGCACAAATTTGTGTGTGAAATGTGCGTACGAACGATTTTTAGAACAAATCACGATTCACCAAACATTTCGTAATAAAATGTATTCTAAGTTTATGAAAAAATATAGGAACAACTGAAACCACAGGTACGCAAAAAGCACTTTGTACGGCCTTAATCGTGTTAAGAAGTTATATTTTTCATCATAACACCACTATAATTATATTTAAAGGGATAGTTCAGCCAAAAATGAAAATTCTGTCAGTATTTACTCACCCTCATGTTGTTCCAACCCCGTAAGACCTTCGTTCATCTTCAGAACACGAATTAAGATATTTTTGCTGAAATCTGAGAGCTGGATCACTCCTCCATAGGCTTCTTCAGGAATTGAACTTGCCGGCCTCGAAAAGTTATTAAAGACATCGTTAAAATAGTCCAAGTGACTACAGTGGCTCAATCTTAAGTTTATCAAGCGATGAGAAAACTTTTTGTGCGCAAAAACAAACAAAAATAACGACTTTATTTCAACTATTCATTTCCTTCTCTGTTGCCTCTAGTCAGTTAACGTAGTGTGATTGCGCAGATCTACGTCACACGTAGGCTCACTATTGGCCGACGCTGATCATGTGTGTGATACGTGTGACGTACAACAACAGAAGCTCTACGCTATAACACTAGTGAACTGACTCGAGGCCCAGAGAGAAGGAAATGAATAGTTGAAATAAAGTCGTTATTTTTGTTTGTTTTTTGCGCACAAAAAGTATTCTCGTCGTTTGATAAACTTAAGATTGAGCCACTGTAGTCACTTGGACTATTTTAACGATGTCTTTAATAACTTTTCGGGGCTGGCAAGTTTCAATCCCTGAAGAAGCCTATGGAGGAGTGATCCAGCTCTCAGATTTCATCAAAAATATCTTAATTCGTGTTCCGAAGATGAACGAAGGTCTTACGGGGTTGGAACAACATGAGGGTGAGTAAATACTGACAGAATTTTCATTTTTGGGTGAACTATCCCTTTAAGTATGTTGCATTCATTTTATTATATAATCCAGATAAAATTGTATAATAAAATGATTACATAATAAAAATGAGAGGTCTGTAATCTGGGTCTTAATAAAAGATGTTTATTGTGGAACTAGTGAGAATGGCACACTTAGCATTGCTCGAGGATCGGGCGACAGCACGTCTACAAACAGCGACAAGTTTGACAAGAGTGACGAAAGGCGTGTGCGGAAAGCCCTTATATGGAGATGGTTTGGGTGTTTTATGAAAATGACGTGGCCGCTCATTTAAAATACTCCAAATTCACTAACATCAGAACGATAATAAGAACAAAATCATATGCGTACGAACGTATTGTGAATTAGGTGGAGATTTTTTGTGAGAAGTTCTCCTGTGCGTACAAATTTACGAAATAATATATAACAATATTACTGTTTTTGCTGTATAAATTCAACTTTGGTGAGCACAAGAGACTAAATCATTGAAAGTTAAAATTCCTTACCGACCCAACCTTTTGAACGGTAGTGTGAGTAACAAAGCCATTTTCAAGTTGATTTCTACAAATGAGTATAAACTCTGTGGCGCCATCACAACACTGAGCGTCCCAAGTCCCACTCTCAACACCGGAATATTGGTTCAACCAATGGCGTGAGATGGGGACGGGACTATCTAAGTAGCCGACCAATGGCAGATGGGGGAGTGTTCCGAAAAATGGTTTGAAACAATCATTATTTTTGCGCACACGTATTTGCAGAAAAGAAACCTTTGAACATCAAACACTTTAAGTTAATACATCTACAGAATAAGTAGAGAGGATGGACTTTAACCCAAACCTTAAAATATACGGCAAAAGAAATCCACCTGCTTAAAAAAGGTATTAGAGATGAAAGCAACTGGTATGAATATGACAAAAAAGCAATACAATCTCCAGTCGGCAGAGGAGAAGAGGTCACTCTATGTCTGGGCATCTTTTCTAAAGCACAGGCGCTAGCCACATCTTAGATTCACAGCCCAAAGATTACACTTTTTGAGCTCTAAATCAGCAGGTGTAAATGGGCCAGGGTGAGTTTAAATACGTGTATTGGAGTGGACTGGCTCCAGGACCAGGAAAGATGGGCTTGACTGAAGACAAATGAGAGGACTATCGAATCCACCACAAAATGCTACATTTAAAGAGAATTTCAGTAAACTATTGCACTCACTTTAGAGGGATAGTTACTCAAAAATGTAAATTTACTCATTTTCTCACCCTCATGTCATTGTAAACCTGTATGACTACCTTAGGAACGACATGAGGGGGAGTAAATAATGACAGTAGTTTCATTTGATGTGAACTATCCCTTTAAAAATGCTTGCCAACTTTACACCCAGTAAAATATACGCTGGCAAGATATTCAGAGAGAGTGCTAATAATAATTTCCACCTCATTGCTTAGATGCACACACATTTTGAAAGCACATTTTATGAGTCTCAGCTGGTTTCCAATGACTTGCTGCATGTTTCCTTTGGACTGTCAGGGAAAGTGACAGTGTTGTCTAATTCAAGGACAAAAAAATGGCCTTAGAGATAGAAGAAGCAGCTGGTTATCATGAAAATGTCACACCAAGTCAGGGTCATACAAACTAACAATTTGAAACACAGCAAAAAGAAAGGTTCTTAAATACAATTCATTGATAAATACGGGACCTCGCAAAAACATAAAAAGGTAGTTATGCTTTTATCTAAAGATTCATTTATACTCTGTAAGAATGATATTATGAAGACAATAATTTTTTTGCACATGTTTGCAAAATGAAATTATAATTGAATGTAAATTATATACTGTGTATATCAGTGTATAGGGACTTCTTTAACCGGGTATGCTGGGTAGCGCGTTATGTCAAAAAATTGCCCGGTGCAGCTATGCTGGATGGGTTTATAATAAGCGAGACACATTCGCTCTAGACAGAGTGTTACCTACTCAGTTGCTTACTCTCATATTTTAATTACTCTCAAGTATTTCTATTATGTTGGACCTTTTATTGAAATAAGCCTACATTTACCCGTTGAGACACAAGCACACGCACCGGTAAGAGCTATGATAGTGTTGTTTGAGTTGAGGCAGGTGCAATGTGTGAAAGGGGCGTTTGCAAAATATGAAATGAAATGCTATGAAAATAGTTACAGTTATGATTTTTTTAATTTGATTTAGTGTTTTTAGTTTTGAATCAAATACAATGTGATTTTCGGTGTTTGGGATCTGGCAGCAACACCACATTTTTTCGTTTGGGCGAGCAATTTGTGGACAGCTTTCCCTGAGCATGAAATCCCCCATATGGTAGCAAACCAATGAGAACACGGGACAATGACGACGATACATAACTACAGAGCGTAGGCACCAAAGCTGCTGTGCATCCGCTTCCCCAAAACCCTCAGTAACTAACAGATTGGAAGAAAATGAAGGTAGTTTGGTAAATAAATAAATGACGGACAGTTGTATACGTATTACCAAGATTTTATCATTTAAGCTTTAAGGTACACCTCAAACAAGAGAATTTACAGTAATTTATAGTGTTAATAATAAATAGCAAGTCCTCAAATGACTTGAGTATGCAGCTTATATGGACTGCAATCCCCATATGTATATATATATATATAGTAAGATAGTACTACATAAAGTAATTTATGTACTACATCAAAAGTAAATTATCAAAATATTACCTGTGCAAAAATATATATCAGTATGTTAATAAACAATTAAATTTAAATGTATTAGTTTATACATTTAATATAATAGTTATGCGCAAAAAGTTTAACGCAAATACAAACTGTATGTTGTGTTCTGAATGGTTTAATATCTGTCAATAGCAATATTCTGGACTCGCATGGCTCGCCTCCCTTCTTCATTTTAGATTACACAACATTGTTCAGTCTGATTAAGCAGTTTGAGGTGTTTTTATAGCACAAGCAGTACTAGGCGAGTTACGTGCCAAAGTTGAATACTTAGGGTTAGGAACTCATCCAAATCCTAAGCAAGAGCAATAGCCTAGTAATAGTGATGCTAGTCTTAGCAATTAGCGCTAATTACTGTAATCAGGAAATTGACCATTGTAATAAACATGAATGAGAAAGAGTAATTTGCATAGTTCTGTGTCAAAAACTGACTAACATCTTCACTCCATCATGAGGTATCGCTGCAACAATGTCAAAACAATGTGATGACAGAAGCTTCCTGCTGAACAGCCAGTTTCTGATGCTGACGCAGCACTCACAGGCCAGCTGAGGTTGAGACGCTCCATAAGGGAGTCAGCTCAAAACTGCCAGTGCTGCTGACTGCATACTGGACCTCCGTCAAGTCTTCAAAGCTTAAAGCAAGAGACATTGTGCTATGTTTAATAACTACTAACATGTGACAACCCAAAACTCCTCAGCAGAACAGAGACAACATTTTACATTTAACCCTTTGATGCATAACATCTACTACAGGACAGATCTTTAAAAGCCTATTTTAAGCCTGGCTAACAGACATGAGCTTTTTGTAGAAACAGCAAAATTGATTTCTGACTGACTTAAAAGCATCAGTAAAGATGAAAATTACAAACCAGTAAGTAATGTATTGCATCATATTAAGCAAATGTTTTATTTTAAAGGAATATATATATATATATATATATATATATATATATATATGTATGTATGCATTTATAAACTTTTATGTTAATGTCATTAATCACACTTAATTGATTTGACAGCACTAAATGTATATACATAATATTTTATATATATATATATATATATATATATTTTTTTTTTTATATATATCTTTCTATATTGTTATATCACTTCTTTCATAATTTATATAGAAATATGGTGCTAAAAATAAACATTTAATTAACAAACGAACAAAGAAATTATAGTTTATGCAGCTAAAATGTAACATTTAACACAAAAAGATATATATAAAGTTACACATACTTAAAATATATTTTATATAAAATATACTTAAATATAAAAATTTAATAGACAAAAATGTAATAAGTATTTTCATTATTTATATCCAACATTTATTTTTTTATAACATGCTTTAAAAAAATACATTGCTAAAAACAAAATTAGTAATAATTGTGGTGGGGCTAGTAAAAATATTGACAGCCGGAAAAAATCTGAACTACTGAAAAAAATCCTACAAAATTTGCATCCAAGGGTTAAATCAAATTAAAACCCCTGACAGACTCTGTAAAACGTCAGTTTGTTTAATAACAATGTCTAGCTGGCCCTGTCTGACGCTGTTCATACCTCTTTGACCTGGTGCAGTCCTGCAGGGTGCTGACTGCAGGCCCGGTGGCTGGCGGTGGGGGACTTGTGGTGGGTGATGGTGATGACAGAGGCGGACGTCCCGTGCTGGGGGGTCTGTCTTTGGGCGGAGATGGACGAGCACTGTAGGACGGGGTGTGGGTGCAGGGAGAAGCTGCGGGTCCGGCCGGATGAGGAGGAAGAGGAGGTGTTGCAGGAGGAGGAGGAGGTGCAGCCCTGAAAGAGACAGCAGCAATGGCAGCAGCAGCAGGAATGAGAGGAAGAGCAGCCGCCCAGGCCTAGCTTCCCCACGGGCACAGGAACAACCCCTGTGCCACCAGCGCGGTCTACCATCACGCAAAAGAGCATCATCGGCCTGACACGACCAAGACAGCAGCCACGTACAGACAGGGAGGGGGAGAGGAAGCAAGCGCATCGCATGGAAGATGAGAATATGAGACGGCATAGAGAGGAGGAGAAAGAGCTGTTCTCCGCAGCAGAGAGATAAAGGTTGTCACTCGTTTCAAATGCTTTCATCTCTAAAAGCTCTCCAGTACAACCTGAGAAGTGCAATCTCATTCTATCAAAGCTAATCATAGACATCATTTTTTCCATGATTCACAAAAGCATTTACTGAGCTGCTGATGAAAAATGCGCAAAGGCAAGTGTCTAATGCATGCTTTCACAAATGTCACTAAAATGCAAGTCTAACTAGATTTTTTACTTTGTTTAAAATAATGAGCAAAACTTTCTTCTACAATGCTCCTGGGTTTACTGAAGAGTGTTGGGAGTGTTTTTTACCGCTCTGCTTCATGGCTTCTACAAAAGATCTTTATTCTCATCCATAGTTTGGGTCTATTATTTAATGTACACTACCCTTCAAAAGTTGGGGTATTTTATTTTATTATTACTATTACTTATATTTAAAACAAATGCTTTTCAAAAATAGAAAGCACAACAATTGTTTTCAACATTGATAATAATAATGTTTCTTGAGCAGCAAATCAAAATGAGTTCTGAAGGATCATGTGACTGAAGACTGGAGTAATGATGCTGAAAATTCAGTTTTGCCATCATAGGAATAAATTATATTTCAAAATTCATTCAAATAGAAACCATTTATTTAAAATTTTAATTTTTTTATCAAATAAATGCTGTTCCTTTGAACTTTCTTTTTATCAAAAGACTCCTTAAAACAAGTATCATGTTACCCACAAAAATATTAAATATAAACGGAGGATGTGGTTAGGTAAAAATAAAAGAAAATGTAATAGCACCTGTGCATTCATACGAAACTACAGGGAACATTGCCCTCCTGGGAGTTTCAAAATGGCCTCTTATGCTGGATGAAGATAGCACTCTTTGATATGGTCCAAAATGAGATCACACTACAAGGTTCTCTGTGCAAGCCGGAATGAGAATTTTATTCAGGTCTGATGGAGCTCCCCACCCTTTATGTTTGCTGTGTGTGTGTGTGTGTGTGTGTGTGTGTGTGTGTGTGTGTGTGTGTGTGTGTGTGTGTTATTATATAGTAGCCCCTATTGGAATTGTAAGTTTACTTCATTATTATTAGTCAATGACAGCCGTATGAACCGTAAGGAAAATAATGAAAATTGGCATACTTGTAGTGATGGTAATGAATATTAATCTAAACCAACTTTGGGGTCTCTAGGACCAACTCTATAGCACCACCACCAGTTCAAAAATTCAATTTTCAAATGGTTATAACTTTTGAACCCTTTTATCTGGAAAAATGAAACTTAGTACACCTGATTCCTCTCATCATGCTGACCACATTCAAAAACGTACATTAAGACTCTGCCCATTACAGTAGGGGCCATTTTGAAAGGACAGTATTACGTTTTTTTCACTACTCCTTCAAATTTTGTCCAATTCATACGAAAATTGGCTCCGATTATTTTTGGACTGAGCTGCACAGAAAGTACTGAACAGATTTTTTTTTTATTGATCTTTGTTCAAAAGTTATAATGTTGCGGACTTAACAAGGTCAACCCAAAATTGGTTCAGAGGCTATATGGCGGCCAAACTTTGATCAATCGAAATGGAAATTGGTAAACTTAACTGGAACCATGATCTGAGGGTCCATGCCAAATTTGTGAACCGTGCCATCTACAGGTCATGAGATCAGGAAAATGGCTATTTTTGTTAATAACTGTTGAACATTTGAAATGTTCAAACAGTTCAACATGTTGAAAATCATGATTTTGGTGTCTATGGATTTCTTGTGTCATGCCGAATCCTATAATACCGTCTTTTAAAATGATTTGACATATTGACACACAATTCAGTAGGTATCATCATCCGCATGTCCTGAAGATACCTGAGAAGTTTGAACACAGCGCCACCTAATGTTCTAGAGATATAATATGTTTTTTTTTGCAAAAATGCTTATAACTTCAAAATTGTATTTCTTTGTGTCATTATATTCCTTGGTTTATGCCGATTCCGACAGTATCTCATTTATCCTTTTCCAACAATGTGTCTGTCTGCCATATTGAAGCAAATGAAAAGCAATGTTTCACTACTCCGACAAATTTTGCCCAGTTTTGTCCAAAGATTGGACCGAGCTGCACAGAAATGACTGAACAAATTTTTGATATTCGCTACCGTTCCTGAGAAATCTCCAAAGTTGATCCTGTCTGTGTTTGTTGTCTTGTGCTAGTTCGCTTAGCATGCTAATTGGTTAACATGCGAACCAGTTGCCATTCTTTCTAATGTGGCTCTTCAGCTATCAGATTAACCATAAACTACATTAGCATTAAGTTATCTTAGCATGCTAATATGGTTAAAATATTAAGTCATGCTTTTGTGTGCTCATTGTAACACTGAAGGCTCTCCTCTGCAGCCTGGTGAATCAGCGACCATTCAGGTCGTGGGATCGAATCCTGTTTGGCACATGCCTAAACCACAAGAGGTACTGTGGCCAGAAGTGGTGCAGAAGTTGCTTCTGTTCCAAACATTGTCTTTTTGAGAATGATCTCATCTGAAAATAACATGCAGTGCATTTATATACGAAATTTTCATTTTGAGTTGATTCTCTCTTGAACTATGTAACTTTGGCATCTCTGTGAAAACACATCTTCCCAGTGGCACAATGAGATGAGCGACAGGAACCAGACCCAAAGATTGTGAGTTTGAGTTCCATGTGGGGCAACTTAAAAAAATTGTATGTAATGTTGTGTAAATAGAGCCAATAGGTGTGGTTCTGCCTTCATAAACTCAAGTCTCCGTAAAATTAAACAAACCATTGTATGAGTGGCATGCTGTTTAAAGCAACATCTATTTGTAATTATAAACATTTTGTAAGTTGACCAAATTACTTAATGCAAAAAACATAATAGTACCGCGCTAACACTGCAGCAGGTAATAATCAGTGCAGTGCCAGTAAACAATAAAATATATGCACCAATTTTTACAGTTATTTAAAAAATTAAAAATAAGTACACTGAGTATAGAGAATCCATAGAGCATCTGTTGCATGCATTATGGATTTAGTCATAAAAATGAATAAATATAACACACTGGTTATGTTTTTGGCCTTAGGCCGATGATGAAGACAAGGCCCAGATTTGTGTGGTTTCAAATTACTTTGCTTATAATGTGAGTAAACAAAGAGACTGCAATGACTTCTTTTAGAATACATTAGCAGCTAACACTGGGTTGTGTTATTAGACTACCATTTGTTGGTCATATATTGAAAATGAATGCATTTAACATCCTTTTGAATCTTTTTTAGGCTAAGAAGCAAACATTATGCATCTTGAGGCATGATTAAATTACACATTTTTAAGCAGGCGAACGCTTAAAGATTAACTCGGTAAAGGTTAAACATACAAATCACTATCTGTTCAAAGTCAGACAATAGTGGGAAACAATGCGTGACAAGCAATGTGTTTTTGTCACATGGTATGTGAACTGACACAATAAAGATAAGTCTGTTTCTCCTCTCAGTATCAAACTGTTGTTTATATTTTTGGACAAAGATAAACCGTGTCATGGATAAAAGAGAAATGAGTCTACACTTATAGTAAATGATCATGTCAGGTGAGCTGTTACCTGTATAGATCATATTCATACAGCTACTTATTTTATTGCTCACAACTAAAGCCTGTGAATAACAATACCAATTCTGTATATATGAGCATGATTATAATATTGGAATAATTTTTTTTTTACATTTTCTGAAGAAAATGTCACAGAAGGCACCATCAATGCAATGTTGTTATTTGTGAACTAAAACTACAATTTTTTTCGCCTGTTGTATCATCAGCCAAGCAAAAAACCTTGAGTTTAAACGCTTAGAAAGGTTAAAAAAGTAATAGCACATCAACCAAATAAGCAAACTCAAGACCTCATTGGAAGTGCCACCCATTACAATGAACCTTATATCCAATGTGATTAACGTTAGTCTCTGCTGAAAAGAGACAGAGAAAGTAAGCAATATCACAAATCACATGACTACAGGGGCAGTTTATCATCGGAGTAGTGCCTGGAGAGGTCAGAGGAAATGAAGAGCAAGTCAGTCAGTACAGAGAAGTGTGTGTGAGAGAGAAAGAGACAAAGACAGGAAGGATGACAAGAGGCACTTACAGATAGGACAGTAAGTACATCGTCGATGACAGGGTGAACTAAATCAAAGGAGGAGAGCCTCAAGACAAACAAAGCAAAAGGGAGCGAAAGAGATGTAAAGGAAGGAAATGAGAGCACAGTGTGCCGAATTAAATATAACTGGGTTACCTTGGCGCTGCCGTCTGAGTGGCGACGGGCACACAGCTGAAGCTGGGTCATCCAAATCTGCTGCTCACGTGCATCACAAGCTAGAGGAAGATACACATACTATAAATGGCCACATTCATTCATGTTGTCTCAATAGCTAATTTAATCCAATAAATAAGGAATAATTGACGACTGGCCTTTGAATTATTTGAAAATAATGCACACCCGAGGTGGTTATGCGGCCACAATGTGAAGCGGACTAATGGAGTCAATAATTCCACGTATTCGTTACCACACCTCAAGACATTGTTCAGATGTTCTATTTTAAGACATTCAAGACATCATATTTTTGTCCTTAAAACGCTCGTGTGTGTAGGACTAATTTCTTACGCATCTCATTCCATGCTTTCATTGCTAATTCCAAAACGTAATTTTAGAGCTAGTATCGGAGGCTTGAGCCATTGACAGCAGACTAATGAGAGAGAGAGAGAGAGAGAGAGAGAGAGAGAAAGAGAGAGATTAAGTGTGTGTGAATTACCTAAATCTGTGCATCTCTTAAGACAGTTCGGAAGCAGCATTCCTACTAATAGCGAAACTATACGTTTACCTGCTTCAAGAACAGTGCCATTATTACCTCGCTAGAGAGAAATGTCCATGTAGCTTTTAAGCTGCTAAACTATTTTACTCCAAAAAATCATCAGAGCAGCAATGACAACAGGTTTCTGTGCGAGTGTGTGTCCGTAATGTATGTGTGCTCGTTTGAGTGGGAGAGAAAGCGAGTGAGAGAAAGAGACTTTCTCTCGCTTTCCGTACATAATAAAATGTAATTTTGTGGCAAAAAAACAACAACATGAAACCAAATGTCATAAGCTCCATATTTTATGATTTTCAGTGAATAATAATTACTAACATTTCGGGACACGCTGAAGTTGCATACCAGACAGGGTTTTTATATGGCCCATGATAAACCATTAGGTATTGTATGGTTACCCAGGTAGAACAAATGCAAGTATTTTCACTGACACAAGACCAAAAAACTCAATTTGTGGCTTGTCTGTTACCTGGGGTAAGACTGAGGGAGGTGTGAAATGAGAAAAACAGCACCTGAAGATTATCATTTCAGAAGACTGGAACACTGGGAGCAGACAAGGCTCAGTCAAACTGCTGGGAATAATGCTGGAGGTGACAGCTTATTTCCTGCAAAATTCATCCTCTCACAACCTCTCCGAAATTGCCTTTGTTACAAATAGCCGATTTGGCTGGTGGCATTTTGCTTGTAAACTCCTGATACAGTCTAAATGAGTTCTCAGAGTCGCCCCGAAACGACAGAGAATTTTGATGTAAAACCATCATAAAAAATTGTGGCATACAGTGAATGCCAACCATGAAAAGACTCTTGGCGTACTTGAGATGACAGAGAGAAACAGAGAGAGGGAGAAGTATAGACATCTAATCTGATGTATTAATAGCTGGCGGGAAAGAAAGGGTGAGCGTGGACAACTAAATCACAGATAAAGGGGGATGCCTGAGGGGAAAACAGATTTCAAAGAGATTCTTCCTTAAGAGACATAGCACGAGGTGACTCAAGTTAAAGGATAACTGAGACGGGAGGGATCAAATTGGACACAAATGACCATGTTAAAAGCAAAAGCAAAAGATTAAAACCCACGAAGACAAGAGGAGACTCACCCCGCAGTTTGAAGAGATCTCCATTCGCAGCATAGACTGTGAACATGAAGGGAAACTCGTCGCTTAGGGCCACCGACGAGCCAATGAGGGGCAGAGACCCTCGTGGCTTCTGGTCCTTATTGTGCTCATTGATGAAATACTGAAGTTGGCCAAGCTCAGGGTCCAACACGAAGTACCTGCATGACGAAAGACAGAGAGGAGAAGATGATGACATTACAACTAACCTAGATTTTGACAGCGAGTGATGCCTGATGTGTTCTGAGTGTATTGCATTATATGCATTTTGAAATGGTTGAAAAGTCTGATCGCTTAGAAAAGTAGCAGCACTTCTTCTCAAAATGCTGCACGAATTGAGGCATTATTTATGCCCGTAACAGAAACCTGTCGGGCGAGTTACACTATGCACCAAAATTGAATACTTCAAAAGTATGAGCAATAGTAACAGTGATGCTTGCCTTAGAAAACACAACTACATACATGGCCTACAACAAAAAGCCTATGAGAGCTTTACGGTGGCCATTATAACTGTCTCTCTCTCTTTCTATCTCATTATTCGTGATGCATTACATGCCATGTCTGGTTCCCCACTGTCAGAGCCAACCAGAGAGGTGCTTTATACAGGATCGTAACTCTGCAGGGAATGGATTGTAATCATACGGTTTGGGTGCTATAACACAACAGCCACCCTCTTAGTAAAAAATGGATGTGCTGCCAGTTTCTCTTCCACAGTCTCTCTGATGGGGTCTCTGAAAGCTAGGCATACACACATCATTATTTTAAAGAGCAGCTAAAAGTATGAAGATCAAAGCAGCAACAAATGCATTGCTTTTGATGGCGGAGGACAGACAATCACTGTGGACCTTTGGTGACATTTGCTTACATAACCTCATTCCCCAGTGTGAAAAAAAGACATTGTGTTATACCCCCTCACCCTTTAAAAAATATACCCCCAGTTTCACAGCCTTTGTAAGCCTAGTTCCAGACTAAAATGCATGTTTGAGCTTTTTTAACTGAAAATCTTACAATATGTCATTGCCATTGTTTTGTCTGCCCACCAGTAATGTTTAATTCTAAGGCAAGTTTGTAAAAGCTACTTAAATGTCCCAATTAAACTAAGACCTAATCCTAGCTTAATCTAAACCCTGTCTGTGAAACCAGGCCATAGGATTAAAAAAAATAAAATATACATAAATTGTTTATCTATATATTTTAATAACGTTTACTTAAAAAAAAAAATATTTACTTTTGGTCACATTTCATATATATATATATGCTGGTACGCACAAAGTATTGTATAATACAAACACCATTTCTATATTATTTACATGCTATTCAAAATTGCATGGTTTTACAAAGAATAGCATGACATAATATTATGTGACATAATCAAACTCGAACTGTGCTAACATGCTCACATGTGTGTCTGTCAGTGGGTGAATTAATTACAGTTGTGATAGACATTCTCTTAGCGGTTCTTTTCAGTAAGTTATTCTCTCCAAGGCCCAATTCTCATCAGGTCAAAATATTGAGTGGTGTGGAAACCTCTCTCTGTTACACACACACACACACCCACAAATCATCAAGCACTAAACAGTGACTAGTGCTGGGGTTAACGTGAGGGCTATTTCTGAGCCATTGCGGAGGGCGAGAAACCCTCCGGTCCTGATGCTCGTTATTTGCTTGGCCTGTTTCCTTATCGATCGTTGGACTAAGCAAGAGAATGAGCACAACATTATAGATGTGAGGGATTTCCCATCACGGATGAGTCATAGTTTCTCTCCCAGATGAAAGAGCCTTAACTGTGGGCTGTGCTGCACTCAACCCTGCAGAACACACAACCATGAAATCCAACAAAAACAAAAAACCTCCTGCTTTCAATGAGAGGCTCTTGCTTTGGAGTGTTTCTGCACAGCTCAGCTATTAAAGGGCTCATTTCACATTTAGATTCCTGACTACAAGTAGACTTTCATTTTGGGAAGGTCCTCTAAAACATAGGACTATCATGAAATCATGATATTTTTATGCTTTTAAAAACCTTCCAGATTAGAGTTTGTGTTATTTTGTAGAGATACAACCAGTATACTAAGCATACGAATGCAATTATACTACACAATACATATCTGCAATAAGACTGTAGGATAAATCAAATCATAAGAGAATCGCCTATTACATAACACCAGAACTTAGATAACAGGTAGGCAAACTAAGAGGTGGGGATCTTCTATCTCAATAGATTGCATCAGATTTTACAAAATGCAACATTGCTTGAGTCTTATTTGATAAAAAAATATTTTATTTTATATAATATAGAGTGATGTCCAAATCAAAAACCTTTAGGAGAATCATCAAAGATTTTACATTCACACACACACACACACATATATATATATATATATATATATATATATATATATATATATATATATATATATATATATATAGGCCTATATAACCAAACTGTTTACTTTCATGCATGATGTCATAACGGATCGACATTCATTTCATTATTCATTTTTATACTTGTGCTTTATTTGACCAAAACTCAACATAAGATGCGATGCAAGTACGAGGAATAAAGCTGCCCATATGCTCAGCATAAACAGGGGAGGATCCCAAAAATGTAAATAGTGAAATATATGATTTCATTCATGCATAGCGTCATGTTGCATTGGAATAGACCGCTTTCTTTGCATTGCTATAAGATGACGTGTCTTCATTCTTTGATCCTGGATGTCATGAAAATGACGGAATGATATGATTAGAAATGTGAACAATCTTCATCATATTGGACTATAAGTCTGCCACGAAAAACATTCAGTAAGGGTTTAAAAGTTGTAAAGAGTGAGCAAACGCCAAAAACTCTTTACCTGCTCTGCCAACCTTGTAATAAATTGGTGTATTTGTTCAAAACCCCCTCCAAGTGTCTCTTCTGGGTCTGAGATGGATGAGTGTCCGAAACAGCCCCTGATCCCGGACTGTACGAGCCGCTTCTTGTCTGTCTCTGTGCGGGATTCCCCAGATCCGCGGACCACTTTCCTTTACTGCTCCCTGAATGCGACACGTTCAGTGTTTTTTCCATGATTAACGTTATTCCAAACTCTGGACCATACAATATGACGATTCAAAATCCAAAGCACAGTTTCAAAACCAAACCAAAGATACTGTTAAAATGATCATCGTATGGTGAGGACGTGATTGGAGATTACTTTCATTTTTTATCTTGCTCCCTTGCCTTGGACTCTTTAATGGGCTTCTCTGTGTTTCCATTGGAATCAGTGTGTGGTCACTCCCCTCCCGCTCTCCTCAAACAGGAATGCTGCATCAGAAAGGCGAGACGAGTGAACGCAAAGCCACGCCCCCTCATTATCATAGGCACGAAGAAATAATAAAATGAATGAAATAAGTAAAATAATAATAAATAAACGAAATAAAACAATAAAAATTAAATAAGTATAAAAATATACTACAAATTATAAAAAACTTAACTTATCATGTATTTATTTATTTATTTATTTATTTAAAATAAACTCTCTTGAAAAATGTACTCTCACTAGTACATTTAATTTGTAGACTAACAATTATTTTGCAAGTGGCCGACTCATTTGTCTTTCTGACGCTAATTTCCACTGATATTTACTTAAGATTAACTTATGATTTACATTTTCAACTTTTTTGTCTGTATTATGTTATTATGTGTTCGTTGGGGTGACAATTATACTGTGATGTCGTAATTAATAATAATAATAATAATAATAATAATTTCCACGCAAAAAATTATTTCCATTAATTTTTTTTGTGTGTTTTTCATATTTTAACATTTGTAATTGTGGGGAAAAAATTATTTCCATTCATGTTTTTCTATTTTCATATTTTAGCATTTGAAATTGTGGGTCTGAGACAAAAGTAGATCAAAGTATTTACAGACTCTTTACAAAGGCTAAAACAAAAGATGTGAGCAGGAAAAAAGTTTCCAAGTTTTGACCACCACATTGCAAAAAGAAAAAGATGGAATAGGTGTAAATGTTGTTAGTTCTATGAGTAACCTGTGAAAGAAAAAAAAGAAAGAAATTAAGAAAGAAAGAAAACTATTGAGATGCATTAATGTAATGGATATTAATATAATGATCTATTAGGTTTAATGAATAGGCTATTGTAATTTTGTTAAGTTTATTTATAAGGTTTAATCAGCTCGAATAGAATGGATAGCCTAATTATTTCCATAAAAGCGCTATACACATAAACTGAATTAAACGATCCTCCAATGTGTGTCAAGCTTTTTACAGCAACTATTTTAAACCTGTATAAATGATAGAAAAAACTACAACTCCCAGAATTCCTAGATATCATTGATGACGCAGTCAAAAGTGGACCAGCACGTTCCCTCCCACCGAAAAACTGCTTGACTTTATAGTATTATTGCCTATATTGTTTATTTGAAACATTTATCCACTAGTTGATCGCAAAGATGGCGATGGCTGCTCCGCTGAAAGTATGTATTGTTGGTTCAGGAAACTGGTGAGTTTGAACGTGTAGCCTTATGATTAGATATGATCAATATGTGATTGGTAATGAGATTAATATATAGAACATATGGCGTGACCAACTGCTGTACTTACATTAACTGTAGCACAAGTTTAATTGCCTGCGTATTCATATCGATATTCAGATCCATAAGTTAAACATTGTTATTCTGGGCAAAATCAAGTGATTAATGACTTGATCTGATGAGCTGCATGCTGCATAACACTCATTTGATTGCAGCTGGCAAAACAGCTTCTCAGGGTTGTAAACCCTGCTTGAAATGTCTCAGTGAACTGCTGTTTAACAACAGACTGGCGTTTTGATTAAAGATACTGTTGTGTTGTACTGTGCCAAGGGGCTCAGCTATTGCAAGAATTATTGGCTCCAATGCACAGAAACTCCAGTGCTTTTCCACAACAGTCAAGATGTGGGTGTATGAAGAAATGGTCAATGGCAAAAAGCTTTCTGAGATCATCAACACAGACCATGAGAATGTCAAGTATCTTCCAGGCTACAAACTCCCAGAGAATGTGGTAAGACAGTGGATGAGGTGCATAAATATTGTTTTATGCTAGCTTGATCTGATGTGGAAATAAGTGTCAGATTAATGGTGTTTTCCGGTAGGTTGCTGTGCCGCAGCTTCGGGATGCCGCGGATGGTGCCGACCTCCTGGTTTTCGTGGTCCCTCACCAATTCATCCGGAAACTGTGCGATGAGATGGTCGGCTGCGTTTCGGAGAAGGCTCGTGGAATTACACTAATCAAAGTGAGAATACTTACTCTGCATTGTACAGAATTGACTTGTAGAGCTTTTTGAAAGGCTTCCTAAGCTATACTGAAGAGGGAAGCTCTTATTATGGGGTAGTTGTTTCCTAATGGTTAGAGAGTTGGACTTGTAAGGTCACGCGTTTGATTCTCAATACTGGCAGGAAATGACTCGCCCAACCACTAATCGCTCCCCGTGTGTGTTCACTACTTACTGCTCCTAATGTGTGTGACTGTGCACTAATTCAGTCCCACAATGCACTGCAATACCAAGTGTACAACCGATGTATGCTCAATGGCTAGAGAATACCCATTATGCACTGTGATGGTCGCACACTGAATGAATTACCGCATCTGACCAGAAGATGGTGCCCGCAGCTGAATCATCCATTCATCAATTTTCCAAACCGCTGGTCCAATGTGGGTACAGCGTAATACCATACAGGTATAACTTCCTTTTTAATTGATTGTTAAATTGTTTAATTAAGGTTTATACGTAGTTTCCATGACAGAGTTCAAGATAAATCTTTTCATCTTATCACTGGAGTGGCAAGTTTACTAAATTTCAAACGATTATTAAACAGCAAGCACAAACTATGCAAAAGCAGCATCCCTTCCGGCACACTCAGTGTCTGAATTCGCTCACTCATCATTCACTCCCTCCAGTGAACTATAGTAGTGGACTAATGTAGGAAATAGTGAATGAGGGTATAGGGGGCTATTTCGGACACAGCCCAAGTTTTGGTCAAACCTTGAGAATCCTCTTCCATGCAGACAGGATGTTCAGGACTGAAGAATGCTGAGAAGTAAAAAAGGGCCCTCTGTCCTGCTGGCAAACTCTTTGTGTGCAAATTACCTCCTGGTGCTAGTTTGTCTCCTCTGTTGCTTACTATGCCACTCGGGGCTTCATCTCTGTAGTTGTACCTCACCAAATGAAATGTATCTTCACTTCGCTATTTGAAAAGTAGCCTCATTAAATTTCTCACAGTGTTCTGAGTTTAATTTGAAAAGATATGGTTTGTCCGTTTTCTTTTTCAGATTTCTGCCCATTTCTTGTGTACTCATTCCACCTCCCTTATTATTTTTGTTCTGCTTTGGTGTTCCTCCTCATTTTTTGAGTCATTAGGCAAAGATAGTCCTCCTAACATCTGTGTTTCAGAGTTATATCTACTGAGGGGGAAATGGTGCGATGCTACATTAAAAGAGCGTTGGTGTTGATAGAATTCTCTCTTTTTTCCTTCTTTGTAGGGCATAGATGAAGGACCAGAAGGATTGAAGCTCATCTCTGACATCATCCGGGAAAAAATGGGCATCGATGTCAGTGTCCTAATGGGGGCCAACATTGCCAATGAAGTGGCGGCCGAGAAGTTCTGCGAGAGCACCATTGGTGAGTGAATGTAAACTGTGAAAATACTGTAGATAGTGGTGCTTGTAAGGAACCACATAGACCACGAACGCACTGCGGGTAAATTCAGTTCACCTATTAACGCTTAGTCCTGTTCTATATGCACAAAGTTCAGTCATTTGCAGGAGTGACAACCGCATTTACAAAAATTAGCATTGTGTACGAAACCGAACTGGACAACCAGTTGTTAAAGAGGTCCTATCTTGATTTTGTTTTTGGGGTGTACTAGAATATGCTTTCATGCTTGATTGTTCAAAAACACATTATTTTTCACATATTTTACATTATCACAGCACCTCTTTCCCCAGTCTGGCTCGAACGCGTCGTTAGTTCGATGAAGCCCCTCCTTCCGAAATACGAAATGTGCTGTGATTGGTAAGCTGTTCCAGTGTGTTGTGATTGACACCACGTGTTTGGGAAATGTCACGCCCCTTACCTTACCGTGAGTTTTATCTGCTCGGGTGTAAATATTAATTATGGTGTCAATTTCAAGCCTGATTCAGACTTAAGAATGGTTAATGGTTAATTTTCCTAAGGGGCGGTGAACAGTCTGTCTTACAAAAGCGAGGGCTTACAAAAGCTACAGTAAACACTACATCAACACTAATGTTGGCTGGCAGGCGAGCGGAGGCAAAGCTCTGCCCTTTGTTTACATTGTAATAACAACAACATAAAATGTGTAATTGGAACTGTTAATAGAAAACGCAACTACAAATAATAAGACATACTTACAAGTTTTGATCCATAAACAACAGATTGTCCCGACAAAGTGAGAACTGCTCCGTTTTGGGAACGGGGTAAAAAAAACAGTGTCTCTTTGATATAGTGACAACATCGTCTTCTCTAACACAGTTCAGCCAGGCCTCATCCCATTTTTTGCATATTCCGTGGGCGGGGATTATTTTAATGAGTAACATTATGACTTCATAAGATCCAGAAAAAACACGTTGTAGTCCAAACGAGTCGTTCGCTGTAGTTCTTGGAAAGTGTTCTGGTTGTTCAAAAAATATCTCTTTTTGGAGTGGACTTTGAGGTTTGTAACCTTGCAGGTCTTTTTTTATGTTTAAACAGCAACATTACAGACTAACTAAAGTTGAAAAAGTGAAAAGGCAATATAGGACCCCTTTAATGACATTTAAATGCACGTTAGAGAAATAAAACCAAACTAGTGCGACCTGCACCTTCCCACTTTAATAACTCCATAAACTTGATCACTTTACAACAAGCCCAAAAATGCGTATAATAAGTGGATATAGCAATACTTAGAGAGCGCTCTGTTAAAATAGTATAACATACTATATATATATATATATATATATAAAAACAAGTCTTTGGATACTGTAATATTACTTTGATGGTGATTACCACAATGTCAGTCATCGCAATTTCTGGAGCAAACTGTGTTCCGTACACACACACAATGAAAATATATGGGATTCACTCTCATGTTTAAATTGTACTGTAGTACACATAGTAACTTGCTAAAAAGCACCCTGGGAAATCTCAACAAACATTTTCTTCGATCCACAGGTAGCAAGGTGTTGGAGAACGGCCACTTGTTCAAAGAGCTCCTGCAGACGCCTAACTTCAGAATCACCGTGGTGGATGATGCTGACACAGTAGAGCTCTGTGGAGCCCTCAAGGTAAATATCAGTCTTGTCTTGCTGCTCATCCCAAGGGAAATATCTGGATGCAGGCACCTGAGATGCAGGGCTTCGGGGGCACGACTCAGACCTCTGTGTAAAGAAGAGCTTGCGCTGCCGAATTTACTATTAGATGCTGTAAGGCCGCTGTCTTCCTCCTCGTAAATACATTGTAAAAATCATTGTAACATTGGCAAGCTTTGACAAATATTCTGGGTTATTTACAACCTAAAGAGATCATTCATTCGTCCTCATTTGATTCCAAAACTTTGACTTTCTTTCTTCTGTGGAGCATAAAAGAAGTTTTTAGAAATGTGTCAGTGGCATTATTTTTATCCATACAATGGAAGTCAATGGCCACCAAAACTGTTTTGTTACCAACATTCTTCAAAACCTCTTTTGTGTTCTGCAGAAGAAAGAAGTCATACAGGTTTTGGAACGACATGACGGTAAATAAATATAACAGAATTTTTATTAAAAAATTATGTTGCAAACCCAAAATATATTATGTTTTGTAACATGTGAAATAAAGAATGTACTTTTTCCCCCCATATAATAAAAGTGAATGGGAATTTAAGCTGTCAACCTCCAAAAAGACAGAAAAGCACCATGAAAGTATCGTAAAAATGGTCCAAATGTGTCTTCTAAAGCCAAATTATAGCTTTAAGATTTTTATTAAAAAATGATGTTGCAAACCCATAATATATTATGTTTTGTAACATGTTAAATTAAGAATGTACTTTTTCCCCCCATATAATAAAAGTGAATGGGAATTTAAGCTGTCAACCTCCAAAAAGACAGAAAAGCACCATGAAAGTATCGTTAAAATGGTCCAAATGTGTCTTCTAAAGCCAAATTATAGCTTTAAGCTTTGATAAATAGACCCAAATCTAACCTATTCTCTTCCTATCCGCTGAAAATTTGTGCATCAGCTGTAAAGTTGTTTGCATCTTCATTTTGAGGTGGGACTACTTTTCTAAGTGAATCATCCATTGGTTATTTGTTACATTCTTTTTCTATGTAATTGTATATCTGCCATAGATTCTGCACATAGACATGTCCAGCCCAGAATATTTATGTAAAGTCCATCAGTATTTGATTTGCCAAAATTACCAATAGGCTTTATGCCGAACGTCACATAAACACACAGGAAAAATGTCTCATTGCATCTGCTTGTCGGAGAAAGTGTTAACGGCAGTATGAACTGACGGCGGTATCTATGGACTTTTAAGGTAATCAACAAACCTAGTTCTTTTTTTTTTTTTTTTGTATTTGATTTAAATATCTAAATGTTAGTAAGAAGTTTAGATATCAATCTGCATATGCGATGGACATCGGTTATGCTTATATTTGCTTGCTCCTTGTAAAGGTATCTTGAGTAAAACTGCTCTATACAAAAGACCTGAAATAAAGAAAGAAGAAAGAACTGGAAGTGATGCAACCTGTTTAAATGAATACAGCAGTTTTATGCGCAGAACCCCCAATTTAGATCTTACTGGTATTCTAATAACCCTTGCTTGCTTATTTTACCATCATTTTTAGCAGATTAGAACAATTTCTGAAGGATCATGTGACACTGAAAACTAAGGTAATGGCTAATAAGAATTCAGCTTCCATCAGAGGAATAAATTACATTTTAAAATATATTATTTTTAAATTGTAATAATATATCACAATTTTACTGTTTTTAATAAAATAAATGCAGCCTTATAAGCATAATAAATCGCAATCCCAAACTTTTGAACAGTAGTGTATATAATATAGGAAAGTAGGGTTTATGCTTTTAACGCTTACAAAGTTAATAGGCTGGACACTAATTTGTACCATATTTCTGGAAAGTGCTGGATGCATTGCACCATTCTGCATTCTAATAACCTTTCCTTCCTTATTTGTCCCTGTTTTAGAACATTGTTGCAGTGGGCGCAGGCTTCTGTGACGGTCTGCGGTGTGGAGACAACACCAAAGCAGCCGTCATCCGGCTGGGCTTGATGGAGATGATCGCTTTCGCCAAACTCTTCAGCAAAGACGATTCCGTTTCCTCTGCCACATTCCTCGAGAGCTGCGGCGTGGCTGACCTCATCACCACCTGCTACGGAGGACGAAACCGGCGCGTGGCAGAGGCTTTTGCCAGGACAGGGAAGGTAAATTGAAAACCCATCCGTTTCTGTCTTTCTCCACTTGCCTGATGGCATGTAATGTACATTTTATGGATTGAAGGAAGATGCTGAGCATTAGGCACATTTGCTGATGCAGAAAAGATCAATACAGATTTATTTTTCTTTCAGAGCATCGAGGAACTGGAGAAGGAGATGTTAAATGGACAAAAGCTTCAGGGACCATTGACTTCTGCTGAGGTTTATCACATCCTCAAACAGAAGGGCCTGGTTGATAAGTATGTGTAACCATTTTTTGGCTGTCATATTGTTATAACTGTATTATTTATAGTATTATATATTTGCATTAGCCTTTATGTCAGTTGACATTCTCCTGACATGGTGTTCATGCACGTGACGCAATACTGAATAAAAATCTAAAGTTAAAAAATTGTATCCTAGCAATACAGTCCATAAAAAAGAGATCTGATTCTAGAATTTTATAAATGTGCTTCTTTTTGATGCATAATTTTATTCCCGTGTCTGTCCTTATGCATTAAAAATAAGGATTTTTATTTTTTTATGTATGGAATTATTATTTTGTCGAAGCATCTGAAAAGTGTGGTGATTTTCTGGTAATTCTAGTAAACAAAATAAAAATACCAATTAAATACTTATTAAAAATGTGCCAGAATGTCAAAATTCTAACATGATTTTAATTATTGGATTTAATTTACATTTTAGAGAAAGTACAGACATTTGTTGCGTTTAAACTAGCTACTTTTAGTAGCTAAATTTAGATTTACTTATTTTAGAATGTTAATTTTATTAAAAAAATTTATTTAGATAAAAGTTTATCTTGCATACACTACCGTTTAAAAGGATACATTTTAATTCAGCAAAGATGTATGAATTTGTTCAAAACAGGCATTTATAATGTTGAAAAATTTTCTATTTCTTTCTATTCATCAAAGAATCCTGAAAGAAAATGTATCACAGTTTCCACAAAATATTAAGCAGCACAACTGTTTTCAACATTGATAATAATAATAATAAAAAATGTTTCTTGAGCATCAAATCAGCATATTAGAATAATTTCTGAAAGATCATGCGACACTGAAGACTGGAGTGATGATGCTGAAATTCAGCTTTGCATCACAGGAATAAACTACATTTTAAAATGTATTAAAATAGAAAAAAGGTATTTTAAATTGTATTAATATTTCACAATATAACTGATTTTACTGTAATTTTAATTAAATAATTTCAGCCTTGGTGGTGATAAGAGACTTCTTTCAAAAACATTAAAAAAATCTTACCAACCAAACTTTTGAACAGTAGTGTACCTAATACCACAGTGGTTTTTGTGCTTTTATCGTCTAAAAAACATCTGGATACATTGGTCTATTCTTCATTTAACAGACTGTATTATTATTATTATTATTATTATTTTATTACTGTATACAAGAGTGACTTACAGAACATGTCTACTGCAGTGACAATCCTTCTGGAGCAACCTGGCGTTTAAATGACTCGCTCTAGGGCACAATGTTCTTTGTCAAGATGCATTTACAAAATTGGTGACATCTCAAATCTCCATTATTCTCCAGGTTCCCCCTGTTCACGGCTGTTTATCAGATCTGTTTCGAGGACAAACCGGTTCAGGACATGATCACTTGTATGCAGAGCCATCCAGAGCACCTGTGAGTGTCTCACGGGGACCAGAACCCCCGGTGACCGCCCGCCCCCCCTTCTCCATCCCCATCCCCTACGGTCTGTTAGGTGGCCCTACCTCTAACACTTCTCATTTTCTATTATATACACATACAATGTTATATTTTAAGCTTCTCTTTTCCAGTTTTTGACTAATGGTTAGGCTTGAACTCAGGGGTTTGCCACCGACCTAGCAGGTTTTGTACATGACAGAATTGTACACTCGTGTTGTTCACTCTGTTTGAGCCAATATGGAGTTTTTAACTATTTTCTCTCTGTCTGACTGCCCTCTTGTGGATGGTCCACACTATCACCTCACTGACAGAAGAGATCAAATGCCTATTTTTATTTTTATTAAATGACCATAGAGAAATCTAATCATAAACGCTCACTCCTCGTCCACATTGAGCAACACGACACGACTAGAACGCGTCCGTTATAATCAATGAATTGCATGAGTGTTAATATCCTGTTGAACCAGCACAATACCACTATCCTTAATAAAATGGGCACAATCTAGGTTTAATACTAAGTATACGCATTCATTATTTCAGTTCTGATTGTTTCATGTTGATAAATGTTGAAACTGCCATTTACACCTAACATTTTGGGAGACATTATAATTAGATTTCTTTAAAGCAGAACTCGGCTACTTCCAGTCTTCTTCACTGATTTTCACGTTTATTGTCGCATGTTTACCCCACGAGCTCCCCCTACAGCTGTGGGCCATATATTTCACAACACTATCGTAAAAAAAACTCACTTGCGGCACCCTTCTCCCCCGTTCAACCGCTGCTCATGTGCATTTGTTATTATCGGAGCCGGTCAACTTTACTTGCGGAGCTATGTCTACCGAGGTGGGAAATACATCATACACATTATCATAGATCATTGACATGTACATTTTGTATTCTGTTATCAACCAGTAAAGCAGTTCGTGTTTCTCGCTCGTTCTCGTTCTCGTCTCGCTTCTCACGAGACTTCCTATTTTCATTTTGCCGGGACGGTAGTCCCCATGTTGCAAGGTTGGTTTTCCGCCTGGGAACGCTGGGGGGAGCTGGGAAAGTCACCAATATCACCAGAACAGGTTGTTTAACCATCCAAATGATTTCTAGACAGCTTTATTAAGTTAAAGTTACCAAGTTCTGCTTTAAATGTGAAGATGCCTTACTGGTCAGGAACATTTCTCAGACAGTTCAAATAATACTTTAGTGGACTCACTTTGGGTTTGAGGTTGTTTTGTTTTAAATGACAATATATTCTATAAAAGGGGCTCAAATCTGTCATCTCAACTTCCCAGCAACCCCCTTTTAGGACTAGTGCTTTTAAGACCGAAAACTTGTTACAGAACAACATTGTTGACTACAACTTTTTGAGCAATGTTGCCATCAACGGCGAACCAGGTGTGAGACAGTGCCCACGACCAATCTAAATTATCCAGATAGAAATTTGTTGCCCTTTCTCAATAGGAAAGTGCCCAAGCAACATTGCTCTAAAAGTTGCCCTGTGTATCATCACCTTTAGTGTTAAAATAATACAATGTTGCATATCTAAGCTTCAGGAATGCATTAACATCTTGTTGAAACCCCTAATCGTTGATGTAGTAATCATTTTAGCATCCTGAAAAGCTGAACAACAGTTCACGTTACCGTTTTAGTACTCGCATCTTTATGGAGATTAGCATTAAAAATACTTAATCAGTAGTTGTACTATGAAAAGAATGAAGGAATGAGATCTGTAGTTTTGAGCAAATAGTGTTTGAATCCATAATGGCCTTTTTTAGCACTGTACTGTGCTTACAGATCGGTTAGGTCATACCTAACACAAAAAGATGATCTCTTAGCATGTAGCTGTTACAGTGTGTCTATTATTCCTGTGTTGTTTTTATTTTTTCAGTGTTAATGTAAGCGTTTGAATCATATAAAAGTATTACACTCTGCAAATGTTGCAGTGTGCTCAGTGTAACACTCCAGTGGATGAAGTATATAAAACTGCTCCATGTTGTTTTATGAACCTGTCCTGTATTCTCTCCTCTGAGAATGTGATCATCTTTGCAAGTTGTTCTAACAAACGTCATCAAGGCTGAACTTTAAACAAATGCTGCTTTCGAAAGTAACCAATAAAATAATCTCTGTGCTAAATGTTTGTTTCATTAATGCATTGATCTTGGTTTAAATATGAAGCAACATTTTAAGATCCTAAAGTAGCATAAGATGTGTCACAAGATTGTAGATCACAAATTATGTGGGAAAACTGAAAACTTATATTATTTTTATTATATTAATTAAAACTATCTATCTAAATTAAAATAAAATCAATATGTAAACTGTAGATCACAAGTTATGTGGATGAAGAACCGAAAAGTCTAATTATATTATTTTTATGGTTTTAACTAATTTAAACTAAATTAAAATACAATATGTAAACTGAAATAAAAAATGTTTTACCCTCTCAATAACTCTATTGAAGAACATGCAAACATTACTATATATATATATATATACAGGTCCTTCTCAAAAAATTAGCATATTGCGATAAAGTTAATTATTTTCCATAATCTAATGATAAAAATTAAACTTTCATATATTTTAGATTCATTGCACACCAACTGAAATATTTCAGGTCTTTCATTGTTTTAATACTGATGATTTTGGCATACAGCTCATGAAAACCCAAAATTCCTGTCTCAAAAAATTAGCATATCATGAAAAGGTTCTCTAAACGAGCTATTAACCTAATCATCTGAATCAACTAATTAACTCTAAACACCTGCAAAAGATTCCTGAGGCTTTTAAAAACTCCCAGCCTGTTTCATTACTCAAAACCGCAATCATGGGTAAGACTGCCGACCTGACTGCTGTCCAGAAGGCCATCATTGACACCCTCAAGCAAGAGGGTAAGACACAGAAAGAAATTGCGGCGTGGCATGGAGGCAATCAGCCTGTGGCACTGCTGAGGTGTTATGGAGGCCCAGGATGCTTCGATAGCGGCCTTAAGCTCATCCAGAGTGTTGGGTCTTGCGTCTCTCAACTTTCTCTTCACAATATCCCACAGATTCTCTATGGGGTTCAGGTCAGGAGAGTTGGCAGGCCAATTGAGCACAGTAATACCATGGTTAGTAAACCATTTACCAGTGGTTTTGGCACTGTGAGCAGGTGCCAGGTCGTGCTGAAAAGTGAAATCTTCATCTCCATAAAGCTTTTCAGCAGATGGAAGCATGAAGTGCTCCAAAATCTCCTGATAGCTAGCTGCATTGACCCTGCCCTTGATAAAACACAGTGGACCAACACCAGCAGCTGACATGGCACCCCAGACCATCACTGACTGTGGGTACTCCAGTGCTGCTTCTCTGTAGCCCAGGTCAGGCGCTTCTGCCGTTGTTTCTGGTTCAAAAGTGGCTTGGCCTGGGGAATGCGGCACCTGTAGCCCATTTCCTGCACACGCCTGTGCACGGTGGCTCTGGATGTTTCTACTCCAGACTCAGTCCACTGCTTCCGCAGGTCCCCCAAGGTCTGGAATCGGTCCTTCTCCACAATCTTCCTCAGGGTCCGGTCACCTCTTCTCGTTGTGCAGCGTTTTTTGCCACACTTTTTCCTTCCCACAGACTTCCCACTGAGGTGCCTTGATACAGCACTCTGGGAACAGCCTATTTGTTCAGAAATTTCTTTCTGTGTTTTACCCTCTTGCTTGAGGGTGTCAATGATGGCCTTCTGGACAGCAGTCAGGTCGGCAGTCTTACCCATGATTGCGGTTTTGAGTAATGAAACAGGCTGGGAGTTTTTAAAAGCCTCAGGAATCTTTTGCAGGTGTTTAGAGTTAATTAGTTGATTCAGATGATTAGGTTAATAGCTCGTTTAGAGAACCTTTTCATGATATGCTAATTTTTTGAGATAGGAATTTTGGGTTTTCATGAGCTGTATGCCAAAATCATCAGTATTAAAACAATAAAAGACCTGAAATATTTCAGTTGTTGTGCAATGAATCTAAAATATATGAAAGTTTAATTTTTATCATTACATTATGGAAAATAATGAACTTTATCACAACATGCTAATTTTTTTAGAAGGACCTGTATATAATGTATATGTTTATTCAAGAGAAACCAAGCCTGTCATCAACCACATTCAGTGTGAGCAACACTCACCAACTCGGAAAGGAATGTGGAGGACTAAAATATTCAGAGTAAATGTATTTAATACATTTAATTAAATATTGAATAAAGATTAACTAAATAAATACTTGGATGAAATACCTAAATGTGTGTGTCATTAAAAATGACATTATATATATATATATATATATATATATATGTATGTTTGTGTAAGTGTATTATAGTTATATTATCTGTTATTATATAGGGGTCCTTTGGATATTACTGTGGACAGGCCTTTGAGTCAAAAAATTTGAGAACCACAAAATATACAGGAAGTTATATATTAATATCAACATGTGTCTGTGCCAAACACTATTGGCTGTATTTATTCCTTTTTCTTAAAGTGTTACTTCACTCAACCTGATAATGCTGATAAAATATCCTATTTAGATTTTTTTTTATCAGGTTTCTTCCTGAACAGAGATGATTTATCTTCAGAATTTCAAGTTGCAGCACAAGATAAATGGTGGTAAAAACATTTTATTCCAGAATGCATTTTTTTTTTATTTCCTCTAAATGGGACACAATGTATAATAAAATACAACTGCAAAAGTCCCTGAATCAGGGATTTTGAGTGTCAACGTTTTGCAAAACAAAAACCTAAAACAAAGATAAAAAGGGTAACTGCACAGCTCCTTCATAGAAGCCATATATGTACATCCTGTTGGACATCTCTAACAGGACAGTTTCATTTCTATGAAACACTGAATAGCCTCTTTGAAATCAACCTCTATTTTCCATTTTCTATCATATTTTCATTTCTGATTGTTCCAGATGTTTTTGTCTCTCTTTTTGACCATACGTTTATCACAGTTTTTTTTTTAAAAAACTGTCATTATTAATGATTCTGATGTTGTTATATATAGTTACTTACTGCTATTGATGATCCTTCAGAGGCTCATAATGACTCATATGTTTAACAAAATTATTTAACAAATACGCTGCATGGACTTGATCACTCTCACAAACATCTATACATCTATCACCATCTACACACACAGAAATATATTTTTAAAAGAGCAGATTGGTCATTTCAAGGACCAGTCTGAGACAATCTGACCAAAAGAAATGCTTGAATCCATGTCAAACTAGTCTTCCTCATCATCATCATCATCACCAAAAGACAGCAGACTGTTGTTCTTCACCTTCACACCAGCTTTTGACTCTTTCTTGTCACCATCCTCGCTTTTCTTCTTCTTCTTGCTAGAGCTGGCCGTAATGCCTTTGAATTTATCAGAGGAGCGTTTGACAGGCTTCTTAAAGACGATCTTTCCATCAGATGGAGGCTGTTCATCTGGAGAAAATGAAAGCATTTACTTTAATGAATGACTTTATACTCACTGAACACCAGAACATTAACGGAGACTGGATGGATTTTTTACTTTTCCCGTCATAACTCACAGACGTCTACAAATCTACCTGACAGCTTTGTTATAAGAAACATTTATATGCGTCACAAGTAACTATCATTAACAGACCAGTAACCAGACAGAAATAATATAAAATTTAAAGAAGCCAGAGTGGGAGTTTGCAACATGGGCAAAACTGAAAAATTAAATTACATATTTGCTCACTGTCTCAAATAAAAGCACATAAAACTAGTCTAATAGTAATTATTTATGTTACTGAATAATTTTCTTCAGTGAAAAGACAAATAAAATTAGGATATAAAAAATATCAATTCAATCCGTCACAGTAGTCTATACAATGAGAACAAATTACCATTGCACAACCTTTGAGAACAGCCGCTAAGCAATTTAAATATTCAAAATGTGTGCAATTTCACAGCAAAAGATGAAAGAGCTTGCATAATTATCTTCTTTCTTTCTTTTCATTTTTATGCAAGTAAAAAAGTCTGCCCTCAACCACATTCAATCTGAGCAACACACAACAAATCGGAAAGGGACATGGACTAAAATATTTATTACATTTAATTAGCAAAATAAATATTTAGATGGGATTCCTAAATATGTCAGTGTCATTAAAAATGAAACCTTTTCTTATGAATAACATTTTAATCTGAATGCTGTACCAATATTTATTGTATTCGTTTTATGAAAGAGCTATATTAGGAAACGTTAAAAAGTGTGCTTTTATCTATGGAATATAAAAAAAAAACATGCACCTTTATTTAATTGTAATTGAGATAATTATTGCATTTAGAGTATGTGGGTCATAATCAAGAATTTACTTAATTGCACGAAAGGTTTGGTTTGATCACATTCTTATACATGTAAGCAATGCACGTACAGCGCATTACCTGTGTCTGAGTCTGTGTCCTTTGTATCTTTTTTGACTTTCAGAACCTCTTCAGCACTCAGATCTCCCTTCTTCAAGACCACGACCTGCGGCATCTCGTCCTCCCGATCACTGTCAGCACTGTCACCATCATCACACTGCGGCATCTGCTGCTTCTGCAACAACAACCTTTACTTCATTTCCTACACTAAACATGAATACAACAGAGGCCGTCTGAAAACCTATGAGCTGCCTACATAGACAACATTTAGGAGACTTGCGTTCAGATAGCATTTTTACGCTAGCATCTCACTATGTTTTGAGGGATGGCCAATATGACTAAAAACACTTACCTTAGTGTCCACTGTCGGCCCTTCTTTATAACCAACATCATTCTTAAATTTCTTCAAAAAAGATGGCTCGGCTGGCTTCACCCATGATACATTACCCTTTTTACTCATTGTGTTTTAGTTCAAATCAGACTGATAAGCTGTAAATGTGCTTAATGTTTCAAAAACACTAAACACACAAAAGCCAGGCGTGTAAATTTTGCGTCATCAATAAGTGCCTGTGAATTACCAATCAGCGGCCACCTTCATGATTTCTTACATTGAGCAGCAAATGTTGCTGGCTAATAACTTTCCACAACATTTATTTTCCTCAAGAGGCGCTTGACGGCTCAGAAAGCCAAATTCTCCATTGAGCCCTTTTTTGTATACTATACTAAACTGTATAATCGATTAGATGTATATATTTTAATAGCTATTATTTGTTAAACAAATGGAAATCCAAAAAAGCAATTACGACAAACTGATTTTTAAAAATGTGTGATTATGCAGTGATCACAAACGAATGTGATTGGTCCATTATGAACAGCATTGAGAAAAGTAACACGCATCACAAGAAACCATATTTTTCAACTGTGGTCTAGGTGATAATTTTCACATAAGTAATGACACTTCAACATTAAAAAGCATCACACGAGGAGAAGATGTAAAATACGGCGTTTTTATTTAGGTCAACAGTGCATGTTTTTTTTTTTTTAAGTCCCGCCCATTATTGACAACGTGATTCATTCTTACTGTCACTCTACATGTTCGATTTATTTCTGTGATGCACAGTGGGAAGTTTCATTATCATTTTATGTCTTAAAATGTTAAAGATGGTGGTAAAGTAATGGTTTTACCATAGTCAAGTCTGGGTGAGACTGTAGGACCGAGCTGGAATTATGTTGCCTGGGGTGTTTTATGCGTTGATCGCGGGGTTTTTGGCAGCTTTAGCATCATCTTCTGCTAAGTTGTCCCTGGGTGCTGATTATCTGAAAGGTGTGTGTGAAACAGTGCTGATCCGGATAGATGGAAAGGGAAACACTACAGGAGTTAATACCACAGCTTGTGACTGGGTAAGATATCGTCTTATATCAAATATGTATTCATAAGGCCTATGTGTGTGTGTGTGTGTGTGTCTAAGGCAAGACACCTCAGGTGAATAGGGTAAAAAAAAAAAAAAAATCACCAATAGATATCACCATACTTTCCCAGTTGATTGAGTTTAGTCTGAAAAAAAAAAACATTTTATGAAAAGCCAAAATCTTAAAATTGACAGATGCATAAAAACACTTTTTGCCTGTAGTGTCTCGCCTTAAATGAACAATGAACATAATGTCATTTTAATGTTGTCATTAATCGCAGTTACATATACCTCTCCGGCTGCTTTGTGGTGGTCTTCTGTTCACCTGCAATGCTGTGATGTGGACCTTCTTCGCCAAAGCCCTCCGGCACTCGTCTTCCTCTGCCCGGGCCACTGTGACCACCACTGCCTCAAATTTTATCTTCTCTGTAAGGTTGCTCAAACCCTCAAGTTCATATTAGAAACTAGTTACTTACTCATTTAATATGGATTGTCTTTTTCCCAGGCTTTCCTTGGACATGTGATCTTTGGCGAAACTCATGCCACGTTGTGGTGGGTTGGTATCATTTTGACCCTGACAGGGCTTCTTGTCTTGCATGGATCGACTCCTCAGTCTCCACGGGAAAATGTGGAAAAGAAATATGTGTGACAGAACAACACAAACATTGCCTTATCTAATGCTGGAAGTCAAATCAATCAAGTCAGATGGTGTGTAACTTAAACCATGTAAAGCTATTGAGCTAATAAGAATTATGCACAACTGTATGATATGAGCTGAATCAATGTTTGCATTTCTGTCATGGGATTGTTTTATAAAATCTTTGTAGTTAATTTATTATTGTGCTATTTACATCATGGTAACGTTAATGATGCAAAGCCTTGAAATGTGTCTCACTTTGTGCCTACAGTCCTGCCTCAATCATGTAGGTTAATGCATTCAGCCGTCAAGGGCACATTATGCAAGTTTATAATTAATTAATTTATACTCTTGGTTACTACTATCTTAAATATGTATGTCATACTGTGTGAATATATAATGCTGATACACAAACACTCTTTATTTTATTTTTAAACTGTATTTATTTTTGTTGTATATTTGACCAAAAACAGCTGTGGATCTCATTTTGTTTTACTGCTAAACTTAATAAATAAACAAAGTTTCTCTGATACATCTTTTTTCCAAGTCTTCCAAAGTAAAACCTATTTAAACTTGCACTCCAAATAGTGAACAGGATGCATTAATTTTCTTATATTTTTTTAATAATCATCATACATTACACTGTTTTAGTTCATATAAATTATATTTTGCATTAAATAGCACCTGATAAGCAAAATATGCTTTAAAAATACGCTAAAAAATCCACGTGTTTTAAAATGAAAAGTTCTCTATTGTGTGTCATTTTGAGCAAACCACTGACCTGGACTCCATTTTAAACCCAACCACAAAAGCAGCATCTGTTGAGCACAGCTGGCCATTACAATGTATTCTGCTCAGAAATCACATCTGAAAATTGACTTGGTACTACCAAGTCAGCCATGAGAAACATCAGGTAATGGAAAAAATCCAAAACATAAACAACAAGCCTGTAATGGAAAGATGCACAAGTATTTTTTAATATTTTTTTTTTTAAAGGTCATAAATACAATGAAAAAGAAAGATATGACATAGAACAACAATCAATCAGATCCTAGGATGGGAAATCTGATATGTGTATTTGACAATTATGGAAAAGTCTTAACAGGTCTACAAATAAGCACCATAAGTTTATATTATCAAATACTGCACCAGAATTTGCATAGTCATGGGTTTATGCCTGTTTCAAAGTCAGGCAATTTTAAGAGTCTTGTAGTACATTAAGGCAACATTTAGTGATATTATATAATTTTTTTAACTGTGACGATACATGTTAAAAAGGTCCTATAGGAAAAAGGTCTCTTCCAGTTACTTAATACACATTTTTTTTAACCAAAACTAAAATTATAAACTCCCGGGCAAAAAAAAAAAGAAGAAAATGTCCAACCAAAAATGGCAAAATATTTAGTGGTCTTTTATGGGTCTCAACCATTTTAATTACAAAGAAATCAGTGGTCAGGAAATTAGCAAGAATTGCACAAACACTGTAGATAAAATAACTTAGCAAGCAATAGCCTTCTCCTGTTTTCTTTAAATGTTTAAGCCATGTGGGTAAACTTACAGACAGCTTTTTACAGGAAGAAGAGTCAGTGTTGTTCCACTCAATGTTAATGGCTCAAGCAGTTCATGAGTAGTTGAAAAATGTCTCCCAGTTCATTCGAGTTTAATATAAGACCTAATATTCAATAGGGGGTTAAACTTGGACTCTGACCAGGCCAAAAGATGAGCCTGATGGGACTTGTTCTCAAGCCACTTCTTGGTTGTCTTTGCAATTTGGGCAAGAGCATTGTTGAAAATAACATCTGATCATTCCTCTTTAGACAACAACTTTTCAGTTGTGGGAAGCAAGCCATTCTGCAATATTCTCCTGTACTCCAAAGCATTAAATGGCTTTTGACAGTGTAGCAGCTCACCAATACCAGTAGCTAAAAAGGCTTCCCACACCATGACACCTCTTTCTTCACTGTGGTAGAGATGCATTTATTATTAGATTTCTCAGCAGATTTTCAAAGACATCGCTCTGGATCATCACCATGTGACTCGTGTTTCATTGTGATCAATCACTCCACACACAACTTCCCATATTCTGCCAAAAACTTCACTTTCTCTTTCACGTTTGTCCTGCTTTTTAAGTAGTGCATTTGCTTAAATCTTGCTAATTTCCTGACCAATAATTTGTGGTTAAAACAATTAAAAGCTTAGCGTTTAGCCATTTTTTTTTTTTTGCCCAGGAGTGTAGACATTACTGCTCCAGGAACAGCTTGTATAGTGAAGTACATGTTAATGAGCTAATGACAGAGTCACATCTCTCTATGCATGACATAAGTTTCTCTTTAGAAGAGTGAGATGTATTTTTGGTTGTAAATACTGTTTTAAGGCACGTTGGTACAGTACATAAATGCTGTTTCCAGAGGTAACAAAAAAAGTTAAATTCAAATATTCACAGTAGTCTCTTTGCAAGTCCAATTGTGCCATTTCAGTCATCAGGAATTAAGCAGCAAACACCTTTACATCGAATAAGGCTCCAAAGGAATTTCAATCACATCCTCCTCAATGATCTCACCCTGTGGGAACATGGGAACAGGAGCAGAAGCATCTTTCTGGCAAGAGAGATCTGTGAAAGGGCTCAACCAAGCCACAGAAAGAGGACCTCCGAAAGCTGACTTTATAGCTTCCCAGGATGTAGTCTTCTCCCATGTAGGTTCTTCACGCTTCAACTTTTCAATACCCTGCAAAAAGAAAAAAACAACACATCCGTGATTCTGTGTCTGTTGAAAGAGATAAATATTATCCACATATGCATGGAAAACAACATCCATAGTGCCAAAAAAACTTAAATTCCATTAAGTGAATGGAAAAGGAAAGCAAATGTTTACCACCATGGTTTTAAAAAAAAGGAATGGGAAGTGATTTATTTTACTCATGCACCTGCGTGTTTAATCTTTAATGAGAAATAACCCAACTGGAAGAAATGGTTCAACTGTCACTTTATGGATAAAATCAAAAACACATGAAGCATGAGCATGCCTTCACAATCCAAAGCATGTATCTAAAGAAAAAGAAAAACAGACTATTTTAAATAGCATGCGATCAGGCAAAAGGCACATCGAATGTGTTTGAACGGCCTTAATATATAGCGATAGCAATCAAAGCTTACCTCCATCACACCAATCAAACAGGGACATCAGCCTGATTTAATACTAAATATAATTAGTTGTTTTTAGATTCATTTTAATTCCCAAAACCACGAAGGCTGGATATTTCTGAGCAAGGGAACCATTCATAAGACAACACGAAAGAATAAAATAAATTTACATAGACTGTTTGGGGAAACTAGGTTCGTGTTAAAGACAGAAAGGAAGTGGACAGGAAGATACAGACCAAGCAAATTTGAAAACATTTACACCCTTTGAGAGATTACAACACAGTGATTTTGCAGTGCGAATAGAATTTCAGCTGCTGAATTTCCTGTAATACAATTTTAGACTTTTCAGAAGCAGAAATGGTTTCGCATGCGGTTGAGCATTTAAGAAATCCAATGTCAGAGACTTTAAAAGTGATACGTTGTTACATAAAGCACTAATGACCAAGTGTTTCAGGTTTTTAATTCACCATTCGACAAAGAAGAACAGAATAATTGTCCTTTTCATACATACTTAAAAGTTCAAGCACATATCATCCGTTCATCATAACAAAAATGTATATTAATAAAATGTAAAATATATGCAATTAACCAAAACAATGACAACAATGGTGAATCAAAGTTGTCGAAAACACAATTTATCTTTCATGTAATAAGCCATAGAACATATTCAAATTTTTCGTATACTGTATATAAATGTAGTTGATCTTATGGTCAAATTTCCACAATTTCTTAACCCTGTTCCTTTATACATTTCTTCAAACCAGGATTATGGAAACATACCAAGTAGATCAGCAACTCTGTTCTGTAATGGAGTACCATAAGTGCTGTTACCACTCAAAATGTTAACAGTAAAAGTACTCATAATATCTCAATGCAGAATCATTTATAAAATAATTATTCCAATGGAATTATTTTCACTGTTATGGTATAGGGGTGTAAAAATGATCTGACAATGCACGGATTATGGAATTTATTAATCTACATGTTAAATTCTGTTGTACAATGAATGCAAAAACTGGTGGATCACTTTGCATCACTACAGTATGAATCGCCCCTTTAGTTACATTTCTGTTTATTACCATTTTCAAAGTTATTCTAATAAAAAAAAAATCAAAAGAATAATTTAGTGAAGAATAATTTAGAATCCAAGCTTTGTCAGAACAAATATTTACACCCCTATTAAATTTCCTATAATATTTTTTTATAAAGCCAAAGTCTATAACCCATATTCAAGGGATAGTTCACCTAAAATGTAAATGCTGTTATCTCATGTTATTCCATACAAACCCAAAAGACTTTACTTCATCTTTGAAAGTCCATTGACCCAAAACCCTGACAGTTCAAAATATTCATAAAAAGATTGTAAAATAAAAAGCAATCGATTCAGTTGGATTTCATTTACATGAACGTTTTATGAAAGTTTTGAAGCATCAGAGTTTTGGGTCAATGGACTTTCAATGGAGGGACATAAATCTCTCAGATTTCATTAAAAAGATCAGTTGTCTTATGGGTTTGGAACGATACGAGGGTGAGTAAATGATGACAGAATTTTCATTTTTGAGCGAACTACCACTTAAAGGCATGATCACACCAAGAACCATAACAATAATTATTTTGGCACCCACACCAACAAATGATAATTCTCTGTTCATTATAAGTGCACATGGCAGGTATGTCATCTGCCGCTTGAAATTTTTGAGCTCCTTAAAGTCATGTGGTTTTTGATTGGCTGTCAATGTTGTTATAATTCATCAGCTGGAAAAAAAATTCATTCTGAAAGTTATTCCAACAATATTGTTCCTCTATGTCATTATAATTATACAGCAGCTGTGGTGTGGACTGCCCTATTCTCCTAGTATTACAATCAGGGCATGAAATTAACACCATTTCATCAATGGCATGCAGTCACTCCTACTAGACACTTTGGTGGGTTGAATTTTACATATAATAAATACATTTTTCAATTGTAGTCTTTTAAACAGGCATCTGAAATAATAAACCAAGTGCAATGTAGTGTTGTCAAAAATAAATAATTTTTTCTGAAATATCTGAAATATCTGAAACACTTCCAATACTAATTTTCTCAGAATAGATACACGATACTAGCTACGCTTTTCTCGCTCTCTCATCTCTCCGACAGCGAGTTGACACATAAACCTGCCTCCCTTACTCACTCCTTTCATTTGCTCTGGATGAATATTGTTACTGTTAAAGGGCTTGAATTTTGGTGTGGGATTGCACGTATTGTGCATAATTTTCCTCATTCCCGCAAGATTTTGTGCTCACACTCAAAGTGTGCGCATATAAAGCTGTCTCTCAGTACTAAATTGTACTGTACTCAATACTCAGTACGTTATTTTCCACTGCTTATTGCGCTTAAACAGTCAAATATACACAAAATACTCTTGGTGAGTATTCACATAAACACAGTCAGTTATGTTTTAAATGAACGTAAACCGCTGATAAAGAAAACGAATGTGTAACAGTATAATGGATCCGTGTGTCAGTCTTAAAGTGACACCAGCCTAATATACCTGATATCAAATTATGAAATAATATCAAAAATATCTATATGGCAGTTTTTCCCCATAGAATCGATGTCAAAATTGTGGCCAGTGAAAATGCTGAGTGGCTAATAACTTTGGAAAACCACTAGCCACAGTGGCTGGTGAGAAAAAAGGTTAACATCAAGCCCTGATTACAATGATTATTAAAACGTTATAGTTATAGATTTCGTTATGGTTATTACCATCCTTGGTGTAAATGGCCCTTTAAAAATGTCTTGTATCTGTAAGAATAATAATCCTTTTCAGTGAATGGTTGTCAGTGCTCTTATGCCGTTAACCAGGAAAGAACATGGGTTTTATATCGTAGATGGGTATAAGAAAGTAAAAGATGGTATTTCAGAAAGTAGGTTATCATTTTGGACAGAGTAGCAACATTCTGAAGAGATTACAATAGTGATTATATTAGCATAAATTGGCTTCTATAATCTGCACATCATTCATCTTTATTTCAGTGTAGCAAGGCAGAGATGCTTGAGAGTATGACATGAAGCTTCCACTTTCTGTTTTTAATTAAAATAAATAGAGGCAAGAATAATTGGATATGCAATGATTTGTTCCCTGAAAAAAAAGGAAGATAAAGGTGATTTAGTCTCACTGGTAAATGCTCCTCTCAAATCCGGATTAATTAAAAGACGCTCTTTAAGGGCAGTCCAAGTGCACTCGAGTCTCTAGCTTAAAGCTTCCTGAGCTCAGACCACATACTGGTAGGGGTCGGCTTTCCCGTGTTCGGGTGTGGAAAACGGGCTAAACCATGCTATCGAGAAGGGGTGTCCGAATACCGCCTTCATGTTCATCCATTTTGTTTTTTTAGCCCATCTTCTCTCTTCCTTTTTCAACTGCTCTATGCCCTAAAAACAAGAGATAACCGAGACTTCAGAGTGTGTGAATATTACAAAACAAAAGAGGAAAAGAACAACTGACCCATTCCATAAACGGAACTGTAACCATATTTTCATCTTAGATGAGATAATATAGTGATTTTCATAATAAAAAAAATCATGCCAATAAGTTTATATTCAGAATAAAATACTAGCATACTGCTTAGTTCAGAACAGTATACTGTACACTGCATTCTGTCCACTTATTTTATAAAAAGATTGTGAAACAATGCATTACGTAATGGTATGCATTTCAAAAAGTAGTATGCTACAATTATATTTTAAACATTTTTAATCCAATTTCATGTAAAATGCCTTAACTCTCAATATTCAAATCAAATAAGCATTCAAGAAGGCTAAGAAGGTTAAAAAGTACACCTGACATTACTTCAGGTTTATTTGTCACACAAGGAAAATAGGTAAAAATTAAGTTCATTGCATTTTGGGATGATGGTTCACATCTAGTATTATTTTTGGAAAATTATTTTATCTTTTTTTTTCTATTTTTATGCAATCATTTTAGTTCATTCATCAATCTGAGAAAGGAAGGTCAAGTTGAACGCATTGCATTGTGGGAAATTTGCTTACTGCACACAATATAAACTACCATTCAAAAGTTTGGGGTCTGTATGATTTTGTCATTTTTTTGTGTTGTTTAATCAAATACAGTAAAAACAGTAATATTGTGAAATATTATTATAATTTAAAATAACTGTTTTCTATTTTAATATATTAAGACTATTCCTATTATTAATTCCTATTATTATTAATTTATTCCTGTGATGGCAAAAGCTGAATTTTCAGAATGAGAAATCAGTATCAGAAAGAGCTTTATTGCTTAAGTGTGCTTGCACACAAGGAATTTACCTTGGTACTGAAGCTTCCAGTGAACACAAATACAACAACAGAAACATAGTAGTAAAAATTTAAGAATAAATATAAAAATTAAAATAAATTCAAAATCAATATTAACAAAAATGCAACACGAAACAACGCCTATAAATCTCAAAAAAAGTATCTGTGTACTTTCTTCAATGAGTTATATATTTCCAGACTGGAACTCCGTTTGTCTGATGATGTGAACGCGATAACTTCTTGTTACGACAAACACAACGGATATATTCACCTCAAAGAAGAAGGTACATGTATTTGACGCGTGCCGCACTTTTGTTAGTCTTGATTTCTCACAACTTGTGTGCTTTTTCTGGGCGAGATAGAGTGACATGCGGTGCTAACAGAACAAAGCTGGATGCTGGTCACTATTATATGTACGAGAGCGAGCGAGACTCCTTTTGTGGTCCATAAAAGAAAGAAAGGAATGCGGCATTAGAACAACACCAGGGTAATTAATTTATGACTTAATTTTCATTTTAGGGTAAATTATCCCTTTTTAGTGTCACATGATCCATCAGAAATCATTCTAATATACTGATTTGGTGCTCAAGAAACATTTCTTATTATCAATGTTGAAAACAGTTGTGCTGCTTAATATTTTTTTGTGGAAACCATGATTCTTTTTCACACATAATTTTCAAATTCAATTAAAAAAAAACGTTCTAATCAATGCTAATGTCTTTACTGTCATTTCGACTATTTTAATGCACCCTTGCTGAATAAAAGCATTACAAAAATTTAACAGTAGAGTATATACTGCAGAAATAGTACACTACAAGTAGTATGATAGTATGCTATTCTGAGCAGATGCTAAACATTTGCAATTATCAAAGGCTTTGATGGACTACATCATTGTAGTCCATCAAAGAGAATCTGATGGCAGTGTCAAATAGCATCCTCCTTAGAATAAGTTTTAAAGGATTTAGTTGCATCTTTAGCACAGAAATATATGTGGGTTGTGTTTTCCAGATCAGTTGTTAGAAATTCACAAGATCACGTGTTGTGCAAGTACAGTGCTTAGAATAAGTGAACACACCCATGGTAAAGTTGACTAAAAAGAGGAATAAAAAAAAATCATCTTTTTGAAATTGATCTTAATGCTATGCTATGCTATGATACTATGCATCCTGATAAAGTTTCCTTGGCCTTTGGAATTAAAATAGACCCACATCATCACATTCCCTTCACTATACCTAGAGATTGGCATGGTGTTATTTCAGTTAGGCTAATAGCTGGTTTGATTTGCATTGAGAGATGATCTTATGGAAAGTGCCCCATGCCAATCTCTATGTATGGTGAAGGGAATGTGATGATGTGGGGCTTTTTTAATTCCAAAGGCCAAGGGAACTTTATCAAGATGCATAGTATCCTGGATCCATGAAATAAATGGCCTTTAAAAATAAAAATCTGCCTGCCTCTATGGGAATTTAACAGGGGTGTCCTGACTTATGCACCCTGTATTTTAGGGAAGAACATTTATTTATGTATGATACATTGTTCATTCACAAAGAAAATTGGTGTCCTTAAAGGTTGGATTTTTCCTCATTTTTTTAATTAAGGCATTAAGATCAATTTCCAAAAGATTATTTTTTATTCCTCTTTTTAGTCAACTTTAGCATGGGTGTGTTTACTTATGCTAAGCACTGTATGTTGCCCACAGCACTGGACCATTTGGACTCATATGCCAGATGTCAATATCATGTGTCACCAATATACAGTATATTTTAATAATAACAAGCAAATAGAGCTGCATGATTAATCATTAAATGATTGAAGCACCTAAGCGATTTTATTCCTAAATGATCTTATCTTTTTGTCAGATCCTCTAGTAAATTAAATGCTATTTTGTTTAGTTGTCTATTCAGAATCGTGAGAGAATCGTTATCTCTATTTAAAAAAAAATAAATAAAAAAATTCATGATTCTCAATTTATCCAGAATCGTGCAGCTCTACTAGCAAGTACGGTACGAATGTATGTTAGCATACTACTATTTAATACACAATGACCTACTTATATTTCTTGTATATGTGTTACATTTCACTTCAAGCACAATAGCATTTTAGGTAAAACTGTCCACACATTAACCTAAAAATAACAGCGCATATCAGGCCACAAGCACTACCTCCACCACATTTGCCCACTGCCTAAAGGAAGAGATCTCTTACCGTCTCATCTGAGCAGATGGAATGGATTTGGGTGCCAAACATCACAGAGGTGAAGATGAGGAAGAGGAGGGCCTCAAAGCAGAGGAGGATGAGGAGGATGACAGTGGCTGGAGGGGAGAAGGAACTGCACTCTTGGGTCAAGAAGGGAGAGGGAACACACCCACACATGGCATTAACACAAGCTATACAATTTACTAACACATCTTTAAATTATTTGTAACTAGAAGAAAAAAAGAGGGTTAGCAGGCATGAATATCTGGCAACGCATCTAGATTTGCATGTGCAAACTGGGACAAAACACAGCTGGAAGAATCTAAACATTAGAACATGGGTTAAGAGGTTTTATCTTTTAGCTAAGCTTGGTTAGCAACATTCAGGTGACCTGTTTGAAAACACTGATTACACTGTTTGGCATATATGAATTTCTCTGATAATGTGGATCTTATCTGTAAGAAAGCAAATCAAAGGCTATTCTTGCTAAGGAAATTGAGAGAATTTTCTGTAAGCCAGGTTCTGCAAAGAGTTAACATTAGTTCAATTGAGAGTGTTTTAGGGTATAACATAACTGTGTGGTTCGGACGAGTTTCTTCTCTGAATAAAGTCAAATTAAACGGAATTACAAGAGTAGCAGGTAAAATCATAGGATCCAAGCAAAAATCAGTCGATCAAATGAATGAAATTACTGTTCAAAGAAAGGCTTTGACTATAACAAGAGACACAACACACCCCTTGAATCATGCTTTGGAATTATTCTATATCTCGTCGTCGTTATAGAACACCAAAAGCAATTTAAGCAATATATAAACAAACTTTTGCACCAAATGCAATAAGACTTTTGAATAAGGGGTAGGTAATGTGAATATTTTAAGCTTTGATATTGTGGATGTTGTGTATTGTTAGATGTATTGGGTGGATGTGTGTTGTTAATTGTTAATTGTCTTTGGCGAGACCAAAGATACATTTTCAGCTAAGGCGGAACAATAAAGTGCTACAAAAAAAATTATTATATTAATATATACATACATACAGTTTGAGGTCAGTAAGATTTTTTAAATGTTTTTCAAAGTTTCTAATGATCAAGATTCTAAGACACTTATTTGAACAAAAGCAAAAACAGTAATATTGGAATATTACAAAATATTATTGCAATTTTAAATAACTGTTTTCTAATAGATTTTAAAATGTTATGTATGTGATGGCAAGGCTGAATTTTCAGCATCATTGCTCTTCAGTGTCACATGATCCTTCACAAATCATTCTAATATGCTGATTTTTTTCAAAAATCATTTCCTATTATTATCAATGTTGAAAACAGTTGTGCTGATTAATGTTTTTGTGGAAATAGTGATAATTTTTTTAGGATTCTTTGATGAATGGAAAGTTCAAAAGAACCGCATTTACTTGAAATTTATTTATTTATTTTGCAATAGTGTAAAAGTCTTTAATGTCACTGTTGGTTAATTTGAATGAATCCTTGATTAATAAAAATTACAACTTAAAATCTTACTGGTCCCAATTTTTAAAATGGTTGTGATGATGAAAATGTGGTTTCCAAAAAACCTCCCAATAGTGCTGTGAGTATATTCACCAGCACACACTCTTAGTCTTAACATTAAACACATGTTAAAGTGCATTCCTGAAATAAATAAATAAATAAATAAAAAGCAATGTTGAATTAAAATGTCATATAAAAGTGTCACTGGAGCTGTGGTAGGGAGGCTAGCACACGTCCTCAAACACATCGAGCCGTGGCGCTCATCTGTGCAATCCGAGTTTGAATCTAGCTTTCAACATTTGCTTATATCACCTCCCCTTCTTCATTACCTGCCCTTTGACCACTCTTTAGTACCAATAAAAGTGGCATTATATTACATTTGCATTATATTGCTTGCCCGGCATAACAGCACTTTTCTGTTCTCACACAAAGGATCAACTTCCCCAAGCACACAGTTTGGACACTACTTTTATAATACATTTATGGTGCTTTTGCATCCTTTTTGGATTTTAAAACCGTATTTACATTGTAAGTTAATAAAAAAATTACCAGTATATTAATCACAATGTACTGGAAAGAAAAACACCTTTAGAATGAGGGTGATTAAATGACAGAATTTTGATATTTGGGTGTACTGTCACTTTAAGAAGTACTTACAGGTCCTTCTCAAAACATTAGCATATTGTGATAAAGTTAATTATTTTCCATAATGTAAAGATAAAAATTAAACTTTCATATATTTTAGATTCATTGCACACTAACTGAAATATTTCAGGTCTTTTATTGTTTTAATACTGATGATTTTGGCATACAGCTCATGAAAACCCAAAATTCCTATCTCAAAAAATATGCATATTTCATCCGACCAATAAAAGAAGTGTTTTTAATACAAAAAAAGTCAACCTTCAAATAATTATGTTCAGTTATGCACTCAATACTTGGTCGGTAATCCTTTTGCAGAAATGACTGCTTCAATGCGGCGTGGCATGGAGGCAATCAGCCTGTGGCAGTGCTGAGGTGTTATGGAGGCCCAGGATGCTTCGATAGCGGCCTTAAGCTCATCCAGAGTGTTGGGTCTTGCGTCTCTCAACTTTCTCTTCACAATATCCCACAGATTCTCTATGGGGTTCAGGTCAGGAGAGTTGGCAGGCCAATTGAGCACAGTAATACCATGGTCAGTAAACCATTTACCAGTGGTTTTGGCACTGTGAGCAGGTGCCAGGTCGTGCTGAAAAATGAAATCAGATGGAAGCATGAAGTGCTCCAAAATCTCCTGATAGCTAGCTGCATTGACCCTGCCCTTGATAAAACACAGTGGACCAACACCAGCAGCTGACATGGCACCCCAGACCATCACTGACTGTGGGTACTTGACACTGGACTTCAGGCATTTTGGCATTTCCTTCTCCCCAGTCTTCCTCCAGACTCTGGCACCATGATTTCCGAATGACATGCAAAATTTGCTTTCATCCGAAAAAAGTACTTTGGACCACTGAGCAACAGTCCAGTGCTGCTTCTCTGTAGCCTAGGTCCGGCGCTTCTGCCGCTGTTTCTGGTTCAAAAGTGGCTTGACGTGGGGAATGCGGCACCTGTAGCCCATTTCCTGCACACGCCTGTGCACGGTGGCTCTGGATGTTTCTACTCCAGACTCAGTCCACTGCTTCCGCAGGTCCCCCAAGGTCTGGAATCGGTCCTTCTCCACAATCTTCCTCAGGGTCCGGTCACCTCTTCTCGTTGTGCAGCGTTTTTTGCCACACTTTTTCCTTCCCACAGACTTCCCACTGAGGTGCCTTGATACAGCACTTTGGGAACAGCCTATTTGTTCAGAAATTTCTTTCTGTGTTTTACCCTCTTGCTTGAGGGTGTCAATGATGGCCTTCTGGACAGCAGTCAGGTCGGCAGTCTTACCCATGATTGCGGTTTTGAGTAATGAAACAGGCTGGGAGTTTTTAAAAGCCTCAGGAATCTTTTGCAGGTGTTTAGAGTTAATTAGTTGATTCAGATGATTAGGTTAATAGCTCGTTTAGAGACCCTTTTCATGATATGCTAATTTTGGGTTTTCATGAGCTGTATGCCAAAATCATCAGTATTAAAACAATAAAAGACCTGAAATATTTCAGTTGGTGTGCAATGAATCTAAAATACATGAAAGTTTAATTTTTATCATTACATTATGGAAAATAATTAACTTTATCACAATATGCAAATTTTTTGAGAAGGACCTGTATGGTTTGCAAAAATTTGACTGAGATATTTTATAAAGCATCCTCTATATCTCTGGATGCTGTTGCTCCGCTTAAGCGTAAAAAGATGAAGGCTGCTGGCCAGCCGTGGTTAAATGATGTCACCCCCCTCTCTCAGACAAGAGTGTCGAAAAGCTGAGCGAATGTGGGAAAAAGATAGGCTACAGGTTTCATTTGACATTTTAAAATCAAGTCTGTTCAACTATCAAACAGCCGTAAAGAAGGCAAAATCTAATTTCTTTTCTCAATTAATATCTGACAACGCGAAGCGACCAAAAGTGTTGTTTGATACGATTGACTCTCTTCTAAACCTGACTATGAATATTTTATCTGAGGCCTCTTTAGAGCTTTGTGAAGATTTCTTAAAACATTTCACTCAAAAAAATAATGATATTAGAAGCTCCATTGTTTCCTCTGAACCATGTCACTTGCAATTGCTTTGTCCTATGAGTTGTTTCTCTAACTTTCAACCTGTCTCTACAACTCAGTTAGCTGATGTAATCTCTACTATGAAGTGTTCTGGTTCTAAGTTAGATATTATCCCGGCTCGTCTTTTTAAGGATGTTTTTTCTACTATTAGTCCTATGGTAACCGCTATCATAAACAGCTCTTTAGCCAAAGGCGTTGTTCCAGCTAGTTTTAAACATGCAATTGTGCAACCTATGTTGAAAAAAACTTAACTTGATCCAGAAATGTGCAGTAACTATTGACCAATCTCTAAACTGCCTTTCATCTCTAAGCTTTAAAAGAAAGTAGTTTTCTCACAGCTCCAGTTGGATTCTTTTAATATTTTGGACATGTTCCAATCTGGTTTTAGATCATTACATAGCACCGAGTCAGCTCTGTTGAGGGATACAAATGATATATTGCTTGCTCTGGATTCAGGTTCTTGTGTTGTGCTGGTCTTTGTTGGAGCGCTGCATTTGATACCATTGACCAGAACATTCTTCTTGAACGGCTAGAATGCATGGTAGGATTCAAGGGCACTGTATTACAATGGTTTGCTTCCTACCTCGAAAAAAATACTTTTTCTGTAAATTTAGTAAATTGTTCCTCATCATCTGCGCCTATTTTGTTTGGTGTGCCCCAGGGATCCATCTTGGGACCTTTATATGCTCCCCTTGGCCCTCATTTTTCAGAAGTACAATATTTCATATCACTGTTATGCAGATGATTATCAGTTTTACCTTCCAGTAAGGCTTGACACGACTGCTTAATTTGATGTGTTATTGGAATGTGTAAATGATATCAAGAGGTGGATGACAAATAATTTGCTGCAGCTAAATGAGGATAAAACTTAATTCTGGGTTGTCCTGCAAATTCCTCTCCTGCTCTGAAAGCCCAGTTAGGTCCTCTCTCAACAAATGTATCCAAACAAATTAAAAATCTTGGAGTGATCTTTGACTCTTCACTATTTTTTGATAAACAAATTAGTGCTGTTATTAAAGGAAGCTTCTTCCATTTAAGATCTATTGCAAAGTTGAAGAACCTTCTTTCAAGCAAAGATTTAGAAGTTGCAATTCATGCATTTGTAAAACCATGATTAGATTATTGCAACTCCCTTTATTCTGGTCTCCCTCAATCTTCACTATCTCGATTGCAGGTTGTTCAAAATGCAAGGCTTCAAGACTTTTGACTGGGTCTAAAAAGAGGGATCATATTTCTCCTGTTTTAGCATCCCTTCACTGGCTACCCATTAAATTCAGAGTTGATTTTAAGATCCTTATGTTTGTATACAAGGCGTTGTCTGACCGTGCACCAAGGTATATTAGTAATCTTATTGTGCCATACTGTCCTGCTAGGGCACTTAGATTTTCCAATCACTTGCTCTTAAATGTGTCACGGTGTCGCTACAAATCAAAGGGTGATGGGGCCTTTTCTGTGGCTGGGCCCAAGCTTTGGAATGGTCTCCCTTATCATGTGAGGTTCTGCTCCTTCATTGGACATTTTTAAATCTACTCTTAAAATGCATTTTTATTCCTTAGCTTTTGGAAACCTGTAATTGTTTTTTTATAGTGTAGACCTGCTTTGTACTATGTACAGCACTTTGGATCAATCTATATTGTGTTTAAATGTGCTTTATAAATACATGTTGTTGTTGTTGTTGTATGGTTTGCAAAGGTTGGACTTCTTTTTCCCAGTAGACAACATTCTAAATTGCATGCTTGTCATCCAACCCTGTCATCTACAGGTCACTGGGGGTCAAGGTATTGGTCTTGCTAACAATAACCTGCTTTTCTCACTTACTTGTCCAGTCATCTTCAAAGCAGTAGAGAAAATGAAAGACCACCATGACCAAGGTATGCAGAGAAATCAAGCAAATGTACATCTGGAAAACATCAACATTAGATGTTTTTTAGTGCTGGTTTCAAAGAATCTGAATGAAATATTAAATAAAATATACAATCAAATTAATATTATTCATACTACCAAATTCAGAAGGGAGTAATTCAAATCTTATATCAGAAAGTCCAAGACTACTTCTGAATCATTGCAACACTTGTAAAATGCTTACAACATGTGGCTAACACAACTGTTTGTGGTATTTTTAGAAATGTGCAGGATGAGACTTTTTTTAGTACTTACTGTGAAAAGCACAAAGTATTTCTGGTTATTTTCCCCGACACAATTGTTTACCCAAGGGCAATGATGATCCATCTTCCGTATACAGCGCTTACAAACACTAAAATGAGTTTGAAAGGAAGGGTGGAGAAAGAAAAGAGATGGAAAAGTCACTTTAACACTGCGATTGGATGGATGGATGGATGGATGGATTGGATGGATGGATGGTGACCCTGATGTATAGTACTGCTGCCATTATGCATCTATATTTCTCCATATGTTCCTCTCTCACCTGCAGTGGTGAGCTCTATCCGGCTTAATACTGCTGCACTTGGGACATTTGTAAACCACCTGGCCTGGCTTCAGCTGCAAGCTCTCAATGTACTCCTTAGTGGCGTTGCCCTTTGGCACGGCTCCCTAAGAAAGCATCAGGCAACTTCAGTAACATTTTAATAGTTTATGACACCATGCTGAAGATTTAGGGGAGACTGTGGGCAGACATCACACAAATCTCTTTTTAAAATTAAAATTCTGTCATTATTTACTCACCCTCATGTCGTTCCAAACCCATAAGTATTTTGTTCTTAAGTTCTTTGGAACACAAATGGAGATCTTTTTGATGAAATCTGAGAGCTTTCTGTCCCTCCATAGACAACCTATGCAACTGACACTTTGACGCTACAAAAAGTTAATAAAGAGATCGTAAAACTAATCCATATGAATTGAGTGGTATAGTCAAAATTTTCTGAAGACACACAAGAATGAACCTCACTGGTTCTTGTAGAAGCTCAAACGTGCTGCGTAACACATGAGAATGAACCTTATTGGTTCTCGCACATCAACTGAACATGCTTGAGCAGAGCTTCTGTTTACCACTGAATGTGTGCGTTGATGAATGTTTATATGTGCATAAAAGCCTAAATTTAATCGGTTCATCATATAAAGTGATCGAGTCTCTTAGGAAAATTTTAGACTAAACCACTCAATTTATATGAATTAGTTTTACGATCTCTTTATGAACTTCTTGAAGTGTCAGTTGCGTAGCAGTCTAAAGAGGGACAGAAAGATTTCATCAAAAAAATCTTGATTTGTGTTCCGAAGATGCACGAAAGGTGAGTTTTTGGGTGAACTATCCCTTTAAATTGCAAACATGCTACAGTGATGACATTTATGCCCAATATTTTTATTCTGCTGTGTAAAGTGACCATCTGAATTCAAATTAATATCTATTTTATACCTAGTTTGTAAAAGGGGCTGTTGTGGGCCCCTTTATGCTCATTTACATGTTATTAATTCTGTTTACGGGGTCTACTTTTACATGATTTAATGTTCAAAAAGCATATTTTCTTATAATTTACATTGTTGCAGCATTTTTTTTCACCCTTTGTGTTGAAAGGGTATACTCATCTTAGCACCAATAAAATGTGCAACACTTTATGTTTTTCCTATCAAATTATATGTAGACAGTGGAACGTTGTCCTAGACATCTCACGATTTATGCTTAGCCCTTAGGTTTAGTGTGCATTAAGGGCACTGCACTATTGGCATTTTGAAGACATGGGACAGTCTTGCGCACTTCCTGTCACGTACACACGCTCTCAAGTGGCCAAGACCGCAATTGTGGGTATTTGGACAAGGCACCTGAATGCTCTGTTTTTCCAAAAAGCGTAATCTGCTCTGATTGGTCAGCCTGTCCCCAGTCTGTTGTGATTGGTCTACCGCTTCGAGCGTGTGTCGGAAATGTAACACCCCTTACCATAAACATTAATGTTATGTTGTTTTTTTAATATGTTAATATTATAATTAACATTTGAATTATTATTAAACTATTAACAATAATATAAATATAACATTATTATTAAAAATAATATATATACATATAAGTGTTAATTATAAGTATAAATTAAATTATATTATTATTAGTAATATGTGATATATAGTGCTATAATTCCCCCTATATACTGTATACAATTCCCTCATAATGGGGAAGTTGTCTCCCCTACCCAAGGCACCATGAAAGCATGCAGTTATTGCTGTAAGTGAAACCCACCGGGTCTGTGCACATGGCTCTGAAATGAGACGCCAAGGCGAGGAAGGCCAGGCTATTGAACAGGGCGCCATTCACCAGGCTGTAGGTGAGGTTCTTCGATGGAATCAGCATGAGGAACAACACGACAAACTCAGCAAAGAAGACAAGAAACCAGGTGATGATCGCACAAACGATGCCGCAGGCATCTCTGATGAACCACATGTTGTTCTGTCGCTCATGACAGGGAGGAAGACACTGTGCGGGCTGCTGGCCACCGGCCTGTCTCTCAATGTCCCTGAAGCGCGGCACTGGACTTCTCATCCTACCACAGAGATGCCATCCTGTCAGGGATGATGGGGAAAAAGGAGTCAAAGTTGGATTTAACAGTCTAATTTCATAGCAAAAGTTTGTGCACAGTCTATTTTTAGTTCACAAAAACCAAATTACAATTATTTAAAATAAGACAAAACTAGCATTAAAATAAGCTAAAAACGAAAATCAAAAATAAATTATATTTCTTATTTAAATCATTCACTCAACAACTGTCATTTTTATGTAAGAACCAGCATTCCCAGTCTTTGAAAACCTCATATATAAAAAGTGTAATTTTTGACATGGAAGAGTCAAATTAATAAAATGATGGATGGATGGATGATTTTAATAAATAAAATTGTTCTAGTTATGTCAAGCACTAAAACATTTATTGGAGTGGAAATTGCTATTTGTGAGAAAAAATAATTTTAAAAGCATGTCATCACAAATTACTAGAAAAGTCAAAATTAGTGTAAAAGTACAACAAAAGCCTGGAATCATTTAGTAATTAACATTTAGGCCCTAATTCTGGAATTTAATAATTTATTAATATTTCATTTAATTGTTTTAATATATTTCCACTCTTAGTTTCTTTCTGTAAATAAAGTTTGAAAACAAGCAGTTTTGTTGTTTCAGCAGGAGTACCAGAGATAACTTGTTTTGTTATTTAATTGAACTATTGTCAATTGATAATTGGTTGACTTGGAGTCAAGAAGCTTGAGATCCACTGATTCAGGAGACACAGAAGGTCATATTTAGTGGACACAGCAGTATGGGAGCTGCAGTCTGACTGATAAAGTCACTTGAGCAGAACCAACAATGTCAGTAGAGGACACATTGTAGTCCCAGTCTTCTTTTTCCCTGTTATGGCCCAGAAATCAATACTACATCCAACTTGTATGCCTACTGATGACATTCCTATCTACTTGAGTCCATAATGAGACAGTCAAGCACTGTTCAAGAGTGCCAGACATTATTTAGCATTATCATTATGCATTTCAAAATCAACCTCAATAAACACCCCAAAATCTGGTTTAACAAGCAAGCCAAAGCAGCCGAAACAGGACATAGTAACACAATGGAGTAAATTACGCACTGACTGTGCCAACTGCCAAGATATCAGCAATAATAACATATACAACATCCAAGCGCACTGTTTATTATTTAATTAGATCTCATTGGAATATTAATAACAGTTAACAATAACACGATATTGATTGAACAACAATGAAATCAACCAGCCAGCTGTGTGTAGAAACCTGCGTTACCTGGCCATGGCGATACTCACATATTTGGCGACATTGGTGCTCCTCGCGTTTGCTCGCCCAACTAAGGCCGAGAAGATCCAATGATGCATGGATCACACTAACAGGGGAACATGTTGCAGGTTAGTTTTAACACAATAAAAAGTGGTTTACCCGATTAATGCAGAGAGGCTGGTGAAATACTGCATTTTTGTGCGGCGCCAGCTACTCCCTTCACTGGAGAAACTGATAGCCACACCTCCCTAGCTTTCACTGGAGGCGCAACTGGACCACGATCCGAAATGGAAACCACTTCCAGAAAATGAATCATTGGACTACAAGGCGTTGCCAAGGAGACTGAAACTTGAGTTATTTTATTAGGGGGCGCTTCGAGGCTCTGAACGCAGAATTGTCCCATTGACCCCCATTCAAATCTCTGGTTGTTTTTATACTATTGGATATATGTTGTACTAATACAATTATAATCCTTTAAAACTGTTACTTCATAAACAATTGAATCAGATACACAAATGCATATCATCTCCATAACGTATTGTAAAATTACTTTTTAATGTAGCCCTTTAATTCATCACAAACAACTGTGATTGGTTCTTCCTGTCCAGCGGAGAGAAAAGTAACAGATTCCTCGTGTTATCGCTAGACAAACCACACGCCAAATAGAGTTAACTTCATATTTCCGCTCAAATGTTCAGACTGCTGGTAGCCTTTCTAGCCTCTTATTTCATTTCTGTATTTTAAATCGACTCAGTATATTGAGTAAAGTATTACGTGGGCCGTTGATAATGCATTGCATTCTTTTTGTGAAACCCAAACAGAGCCATAAGTGTCATGAAAAACATCGTTTGATTATGTGTATTCTGAATATAACATAATATATTTATAACATAAATAAGTACATAAATAAATAAATTTAGTTCAATTGAATCGCTGATTTAGAACTGATGCTAATAATTGTGCGATAGATAGATAGATAGATAGATGGATAGATAGATAGATAGATAGATAGATAGATAGATAGATAGATAGATAGATAGATAGATAGATAGATAGATAGATAGATTAATGATATTTCGATATTTTTTGTATTTGATTATATATATACATTATATATATATATATACAATACATTTTCAAGCATGGACTCTTATGGCTGAAAATTTAACATGCGGGTTGCCAGGTTGCATCCTAAACCACGTTGTTAAACAAAATTATATTATTTGACAAAACTGTACAGATTATTTTATTTGAAATTGTAATTTTATTTAATATTTCAGTTTCTCTGCAAGAACAACGTGAATAAGTATTCGTGCAAAAGAACCCTGGTTAATTCTTTTTGCGTTCATATCACTGGTGCACAAATACAAAACCAGTATGAACAGATGTCTATTTCTTTCTTGTGCAAAAACTAAAATTTCCAGTACAAATTGTGTATTTTCATACACAAAACATTATGACAAGTTTTAACCCATGGAAATTTGCGATATTTTCTGCGACCAACCTGGCAACCCACGTCACGGACTCCAGACCAGTTCCCTGTTGGTGTGACGTGAGGTGGTACAATGAAGAGACGATGGCTGCCTGCATCAGAGTAATATGGATGAGATTGACCGTCTTGACAGCCGCTAATCATGATGGTTCTGCTCTCCTAAACGCTTTCTTTGCCAAAACACACTAATCTCCCTGTTCGTCCCATCTGCACAGATCAAGTGTTGTATTTGCATCAGACTGCTAGCCCCGTGCTATGATTCTACCTATATCAACTCTCTTTAATTGACCTGACGGGTGAGTAACTAGATGGATCTGCACCATTTTATTATTCATTTACCCATACAAGACCTGTGAATTCAAACTAAAGCGAAGTAACCACGTTAGGCAACATAGTTGTTCAGTTAGCTGGCTATAGCTAACATTAGCAATTGCTATTGCAGTTCACTTGCTTCCTTGATTGTTGCTGGAAAAGGTCAATTATGCCAAAATGGGTGAAACAAAATTGCATGACATAATGCATGGATCACATTAGTTTTTAAACCCCAGAACAGAATATGTGCAAATCCAGCAAATAACATGTGTCCAAGGACTTGGACATGGATTCTTTCAGTACCATCATATAAGCCATATGTCTGGATTGCTAATGTTGTTTGTCTTTTTTTAAAAAAGAAAAGAAAAAAAAACTTGATATGTTTCTACTTTGAAATTATGAATTAATATACATCCCCCTTTCCCTCTGTGCTCTCTTTTTCTCTTCAGATATCACTCATAACATGGCCATCACACAGTTTCGCCTTTTTAAAATATGCACCTGCTTGGCATATATCCTTTCATTCTTGAAAAGACTGATTTGCAGGTGGGTATACATTTTGGTAACACTTTATTTTATGGTGTCCTTGTTACATTTAGTTACTATAGTAATTACTATAGATTGTGCAAAATTACATGCAACTAACCCTAAACTGCACCCTATAGTAACTACATGTAGTTTATTATTACTCAGTACCTAAATATATAATTACACTGTAACACGGACTCTTTAAAAAAAGTGTAACCTTAATTTATTATGTTGAATTGTTTGCAGATTTATCTTGTAGATTGTCAATCTGAAGCCTTAGGGCAGGGGTAGGCATGTTCGGTCCTAGAGAGCCGTTGTCCTGCAGAGTTTGGCTCCAACACTGAAAAAAACCTCACCTGCCTATAGTCTTAGTAATCCTGAAAACATTGATTAACTTGTTCAGGTGTGTTTGATTAGGGTTGGAACTAAATTCTGCAGGACAGCGGCTCTCTAGGACAGAACTTGCCTACCCCTGCCTTAGGGCAACTATATGAATGAGGATCTAGAGTGTGTCTCTTACAGAAGTGATGCTGTGGTAATGAGTTTCCTCTGCTACACTGTGTTTTGACTGTTGTCTTTTGTTCCTGTCTAGGACTGGAAGGTCACGCAAACTAAGTGGGGATCAGATCACCCTCCCGACCACAGTTGATTATTCTTCACCAAAGCAGGTCAGAGAAAAATAGTTTGTAAGAAAAAACGTAATTTACAGTATGGCAAAGCGACATTAAATTGATCAAAAGTGACAGTGAAGACTTTTACATTATTACAAAAAAAACTTTCTATCCATCAAAAAATGTATTGTTATATTTCAAAAATTACCTTTACTGTTTTTACTCAAATACATGCCATGGTGAGCATACTTTTTCCAAAAACATGAAAAAAAAAAAAAAAAAAAATACTTCTGCAAAATTTATTGTTAAAAGATTGCGATCTCGATTCAAACACCCATGTAATCCTAAATGTATTCCTAAATGACAACGAACATTCAAATCTGCATTCTGAGTCAGAGAGAGGAGTTGTCAATGTAAAACTATGAAACAGCTTCATAAACAGTCTTTTCAACCACACAGTATCATTATTTCTGTGTTACAACAATTCATGTTATCACACAAGTAGACGAGATACAAGTTTATATTTCGGATATAAACAATGATGTCTACGGTAGCGATCCAAATAGAGTAAATCACCTTTTGAAAGTGACTTGACATTTCAAAGAAACATTGTATCATTACATTGTTACACCAGTATGTGGCGACAAGTGACTGTTAAAAAATGTATTTGTCATTGAATCATTCATTCAAGAGATTCATTCAAAAACGCTGATTCATACAGCACTGAAACAAGTGAAGTATTTAGCAATTAACTTTTTGTCAGAACCTCTCGTAAATTACAGGTTATTTTGTTTAGTTATCTATTCAGAACTGTGGGAGTGAGAGTTGTGATCTCTATTTTAAACAAAAGAATTGGGATTCTTAATTTATCCAGAATCGTCCAGCTCTAAAATGTTTATATTACGCGTACTTGTGCACTATTTTATCCTGTTTTGTGGTATAAATAGTGTGAGTAGTGTGTTCACACTGAAATTCCAAATAGAAAAAGTGCGCTTTAAATACCCGCATTATGCACTTAATTAACTGAAAAAAATAAGTGTGTAATGATGGCAACTTTTGTATCATATGGACAGTGGTGATGTGATGTCACTTACTTGCATTTTTTTTCATTTCTACTGATTATTTGTAAGCATAAATTTAAATAAATAAATAAAATAAAACTGGAAAGATGACTGTTTACTAGTATTGACTTCTGCTTGATTAAATAAGTGAATATTTGGGAGCAGTTGTGGCCGAATGGTTAGAGAGTCAGACTGGTAACCAGTTGTGGGTTCGATTCTCAATACCGGCAGGAAATGACTGAGGTGCCCTTGAGCAAAACACCTATCCCCAAATCACTCACTGGACGCCACAACAAAATGTCTGCCCACTGCTCTTGTTGTGTGTCCACGGTTTGCAGTGTGTCTGTTCACTACTCGCTACTCCTAATGTGTGTGCACTTGGATGGGTTAAATGCAGAGGACAAATTCCAAGTATGGGTTACCATACTTGGCCTTCACATGTCACTTAACTCAATTTTTTCTATAATTAAAATAGCCGGAGATTGAGGAGTGGAGCTCATGGGATGAGGAAGCTCCCACGAGTATCAAAATTGAAGGTGGTAACGGGATAGTTCCACCTCCACAGAATGAAGCTGAAGAGGAAGAGCCGGACTATTTCAAAGACATGACTCCCACTATCAGGAAAACACAAAAAGTAGGTTCAATATTTGGGCCTGCTTCATTTCCTTGTTCATCTGCTGCCATTTCATTGTCATACGGTTTCTTTTGTGTCCTAGGAAATGTCTTTCTCTTGCTTTCTCCCTAAAACAATAAGGATCAACAGATAAACATTTTTAACATTTGTTTTTTATTAGTTAGGGCAAGTGGAAATTAAAACCTGTTGAAATAAAGAGACTTTTATAGTTTAATGGAAGAAATTCAAAAAATCTTGTGGTTTTGTGACTAACAGTGATGAAAAGCAGGGCAGATGTTGTAGCCCTGGTGCAGTGGTAGTGCTGACCTTCTCAATCCCATTTTTGTGTAATATATTATATACACTACCGTTCGAAAGATTAAAAAATAAATACTTTTATAGTATTACAAAAGATTACAAATGTTGTTCTTTTGAACTTTCTATTCATCATAGAGTCCAGAGGAATGTGTCAAATGTTTCTTGAGCACCGAAACGGCGTACTAGAATGATTTCTGAAGGATCATGTGACACCGAAGACTGGAGAAATTATGCTAAAAATTAAACGTTGCCATCACAGAAATAAATTACATTTTTAAATTTATTAAAGCAGAAAACAGTTATTTTGCTGTAATAATCAGATAAATGCAGCCTTGGTGAACATAAAAGATTTCTTTCAAAAAAATCTTACAAACCCCCAAATTTGTCTATACTGTATTATTCTGTATTATTGATAATGCAGTATATTTATTTTTGTGCTCTTTTTCCAGATTGTCTTGAAGAAAAGGGAACCCCTGAATTTCTCAATGCCAGACAGCTCCTCGGGTTTCTCCAGCCGACTAGCCGCCACTCAGGACATGTCCTTCATCCAGCCCTCTGTGAGTAATACAAAGTAACAATGTTACACTTACACTTAAGGTTAAGCTTAACACGGTTATTGTGAGACCAGTTAATACTCTAGATGAGCAAAAAGAGTGAATTTATGGAGAATAATTCTTTATCTGACTACAACCAACTCCATCAACGCACATCACATTTTATTTGTTGGACCAAATTGTACAACATTCACAAAACACTGTCTGTGGGCTGCAGGCGGAGCTGGGGGACATGGACACCTGGCAGGAGAACACCAATGCCTGGGAGGATGAGGCCGAGGCATCCTGGGATGCAGAAGAAGTGCTAAGGTAAGGTGCATTACCAGCAGACTATGAGGTGTTCCCCAATTTTATATACAGGGGTTGGACAATGAAACTGCAACACCTGGTTTTAGACCCCAATCATTTATTAGTATGGTGTATGGCCTTCTTCTGCAGCCAATATAGCCATAATTTGGAATGACATATAGAAGTCCTGCACAGTGGCCAGAGTGATTTTGAGCCATTCCTCTTCCAGAACAGAGGCCACGTCAATACTTGATGCTGGTGGAGGAAAACGTTTTCTGACTCCTCCAAAACAGTGGCTCAAAAATATTTAGATCTGGTGACTGTGCAGGCCATGGGAGATGATCAACTTCACTTTCATGTTCATCAAACCATTCTGTCACAAGTCTTGCTGTGTGTATTGGTGCATTGTCATGCTGATACATGCATCCTCCTTCAGGGTACAATGTTTGAACCAATGTTTAACCTCATAAGTAACAGGTTAACTAACTTTTCTTATAACAAAAATAACTCTGAACCTTTAAATACAATAAAACAATACACTAAAAAAATATATGAGGTAAACAAATGGTTCATAGATTAAAGTGCAAAAGAACTATAAAGAACAATTGGTAACAATAAGGTCAATAAGAGGTCCCATTAGTTGTCCCATTAATGTATTAACATTAACAATGAGCAATAGCTACATTACAGAAATTATTATTCTTTGTTAACGTTAGTTAATAAAATACAACTTTTCATTGTTAGTTCATGTTAGCTCAAGTCCATTAAATAATATTAACAGATACAACTTTTACTTTTGAAGTATTAGCAAATGTTGAAATTAGCATGAACTAAGATTAAATAATGCTTTAGAAGTGTTTTTCATCGTTAGTTCATGTTAACTAGTGAATTAACAATGAATATTTTCAATCAATATCTAGGGCATGTTTTAGTCAAGGGTTAAAATGTAAAAGAATGTTTAAGTTTGAAAATAAACAGCTATTAAGTCTTCAAGTATTATATATTTAAGTATTTGGTGCTGTGCTATTACCATAGTGAATACAAAAATCTGAATGGCTGTTTAAAACGTTTAAATATTGTTCAGAAACAGAAAGTAGCGCAGCGGCTTTGTTTACTGCTGCTTTCTGCTGTTCCTTCAGCTCCATCTGTAGTCAGAGAGTGAACGTGCGTTTTCATTCAGCGCGTCTCCTTCACTCACTCCGCCATTTTGCTCATGCGTGTTGGGGTTGTACTACTGTATATCGCACATGTCTAGTCAGAAGTTTCAGATCTGTAGAAATCAGCTGAGCAGGTTCTGTGTGTGCCTGGCAATAACACATAATTCACGCTGAGGGAGAATTTGGTGGCTTTCTGTTTGTTTTTGTCCACTAGGTGTCATTGTACAAGCACAGATGAATTCAATCTGCACTGCATTGTGCCAGTCCTTGATTAAGCTTTACTTTGATAAATCATGTATCACATCATATTTGAAAGGTCATGATTGTTGAGAGTATTTTCCCCTCAATTTCACTGAAATGAACATGTCATCATGTCAACTAACAATGATCTGTCTCTGTCTATCTTGAACTCAGGCAGCAGAAGTTGGCTGAGAGAGAGAGACGGGCCATGGAGCAACAGAGGAAGAAAATTGAGAAAGAGGCACAGAGAATGATGAAAAAAGAGCAGAAGATCGCTGTCAAACTTTCATAACATTAATACAGCGCACTGGACACTCAAAACAACAGCCAAACAACTGTTCATATTACATTTTACCTTGTTTTGTCCTGCCCTCTACACTGCTGTCTTCAACACTTTGGGATATTTTTTTTTAGTCCATCAGCTGTCTTTGGGAATTTCTTTTTTGTGTGTGTGTGTCTCTTTGTGTTTTTTTTTGTTGTTGTTGCATTGGACAGACATCAGCACAAAAAAATCTTTCCTTTCAGTTATGACTGTTCTTACTGTGCGCTCGATGAAAGAAGAAAAAAATAGGGTTTTTTTTTGTCAGTATTTATAACACTTGAACGATTTTTTTCCAGAATAATTTTAGATAAGGAATTCCGTTCTTTTTGGTTTTTACATTTTGCTGCTGTTTTTTTTTTTTTTTTTTTTTTTTTTTTTTTTTTTTGCTTTTTTCCACACCTGTTTTTCTTCATCAAAGTCTTGTAACTGTGCTTTAAACACTGGACCTCACCAGAAATGGATGATCTCAGTATTTAAAAAAAAATCAACAAATTTATGCAACCTTGAGTTTCTGCTCTCCACATTCAATTTAGCTGGCTATCTAATCTTTTACCATTCAGTTTACCTGATAATCGTGCTCTTAATTGTGAATAATCCTTCAAGACCTTATATTTTGATCTTGATTTTTACAAAGACAAAAATGATTTGGGTCATCTGTGTATAGAGTAAATAATTGTCAGTGGGAATGGAGAGCAGAGATGTACAGTACGCTTTTAAGAGGATGTGGGTTGGTCGTCATGGAAACGCTGAAATTTTTAAATATCCGAATTGGCAACCAAACCATCTTTTAGCTTTAGTAAGACACTGTTACTGAGAAGAGCATTAGCTGAGATAAACATTCACAGATAAACATTTTAAGGGAATTTCTCCAGGGGAACAACTTTGTCTTTAACTATTAAAGAATTTTCCATCTCTTAAAAATGTATAAATTGATCATGTTTTTTGACACAATGGGGATGATGATGATGGTGAGCTGAAATTAACCTCTGCATGCTATGATTATTAAGGAACGTGAAGCCATGAGAGCCACAGGTACAGATAAACAATGAAAAACTGAATAAAATCAAATTTTTTTTTATCATTTATGCTTCCCCCTCATGCTTGGCTTTTTAAGTTGTTTTTACAATTTTGCACTGTCCAGCCTTAGCTTTAATACACATTTGGATGTCTGTTAAATGGTTTATTTGTATTTAAAGGGTTTCCGAATCATCTCCAACAACGAAACATGCTCATTGTGCTGTGGTAAAGATGATGTCTTGTTTTTTTTACATAATCAGCAATAGAAGACTTTATTTGGTCTGTTTGTACCCAGACTGTTAAACTGTAAACAGCATCATGAAGCAGTCATCATGTATGATATTCAAGGTCAGACGCATTGTCCGGACGGGTGGAATATTCCAGCTCTGAGAATGTGATGTCATAATCCCATCTGCCTCAGCAACGCCCCCGGTCGACCAATCCTCCCACAGCCTGACCCACTTACACGGAGAGAGGAAAATAAACTGACTGAATTATACATTACATGCTGTCTTCTGCAGCTATGCGCATCTTCATCGCACCTGTCTTGGGTTTCCCACGACTTTGTCTTTGTAATCAAGACATCTGGATCATGCTCATTAAATAAAATGTATATAAACACTGTTAGAAGATTTTATGCACTAAAAATGCATCACAAATGCTTTGAGAGAGAGAGTGTAAAACACCACAACAAAAGCATATTAACACTTATCTTTTACAATACATACATTGGATTTTCTCATTGCTTAGTCTGGAACATATCCAAAAGCTATCTGTAGTGTCTAAATGGGCTAAGAGTACACAACAGCAAGCATTTGCTCAGTCTTGACACTACATGCATGTGGGGCTGCATGTTATGCAACAGTCAAGTCCCATCTGGTAACAGATTTACTGTGTGTTCTTCAGGCAGCCCAGGGTTCCACACTTGCTGAAATGGTTGGTCTCAGCTTCTGAATGTACAGTAGCAGTGCTTATGTTCCTATACTCCATACATTTTATATTATACACTTCTGTGTTTCCTTGTATTCTCTACATTTTGGGGACCAAATGTCACCACAAGTTTAGTATTACCAGTAAATTTTGACCTTGTTGTAGGGACATTGTTTTTGTAATAAAGGCAATAAATAACAAAACAAAAAACAAATCAAGTCCCTTACTATCCCAAAAACAGCATGTAAATCATTAAGAATTCTTTTTTGAAAATGTAAAAATGCAGGAAGTTTTCTGTGATGGGTAGGTTTAGGGGTAGGGTTAGTGTAAGAGTATATAATATACCGTTTGTACAGTTTTTGTTGTGTTTTTCTCCGTTGGGGACTTCAACCTGAATGCACACAGACTCATGTGGACCCGTGTCCCCATGAGGAAACAATGTTAATATTCATACAGAATGAGTTTTTTTTTTTTATGTAAAAATCTTTTCTGTGATGGGTAGGTTTAGGGGTAGGGTTAGTGTAAGGGGATAAAATATACAGTTTGTACAGTATAAAAATTATTCGTCTAGTCCCCTCAAAGATAATGAACCAGACGTGTGTGTGTGTGTGTGTGTTTGGGTCTTGGGCAGGTCTGTCACTGCCTTCAATATTTATCTTAAAACAAATTACAGTTTATAACCTCTTTACGGTTGTTTCATCAAGTGAGGGCAAATCTAGTCCCCTCAAAGATAATGAACCAGACGTGTGTGTGTGTGTGTGTGTGTGTTTGGGTCTTGGGCAGGTCTGTCACTGCCTTTGATATTTATCTTAAAACAAATTACAGTTTATACAGTTTTTACAGTTTATAACCTCTTTACGGTTGTTTCATCAAGTGAGGGCACTTTATGTAAATTTTCTTTTTTATTATTTGATAATTATTATTTTACTTGTTTGTTATATAAAGATCATAGTACAACTGTCCTTAAAAACTTCTTAACCTTATGTTTTATTTTGATACATTTTTATATTTATAAATAGTTTTGCTTTTCAACTAATTTTATGTATATTGATTTACCTTATCACAATCTCAATCTAAATATTAAAATCCATCATAAAATGAAATAGGAGACATGATGCATGAAACGTAAACTATTACTTGTATACAGAATAATGTCTGTCATTTCCAATCAAGAAAAAAAAAAATGTAAAAATATTGTTTATGTGTGTGTGTATACACAAAATGCTATAGCTATGACATTGGTTGGCAAATTTGATTAATATACAAATACATAATGCTATGAAACAATGTTGGAAATGCTACTGTAGGTATGGCATAGACATAACAAAAACTATATTCTGGTTTGTTAAAATATTGCTTTATAAACAACTAGCTTTCTAAAGAAACTTAATCTTGTGAACAGCAAAGAATTAAACTGCGTTAATCTAGGATTAAAGCTAATCCTGGAGATTAAGACTCACTTTAACTCACTTTGCTGGGCATTAAACCTTTTTCTCCAGAACAAAACATCACTTTCATTCTTGGGTTATTATTTTTATTTTATTTATTTAAAAATGTATAAATATGAGATGCATCTGAAAAACAGGCCCAGGTAATCTACCAACTGTTTTTGTATTTTATGCACCAATTTTAGAAAACCTGCAGGATTTTTCTTCTTACAACAACACTACACTCTTATTGGTAGCTAAAAGCATGATCAAATTATGCAAACATTTATAACAAGCTAATGCAAATGGTTGGGGATGTGTAGTGGTTTTGTAAATGACAGTCATTAAATTCTGTAGATCTTTCTGTGGGAACCTATTGTGGGCCTACATACTAATAAAGACAAGTTTAGACATTAGAACATTTTACCAAACAATAAAAGGCCAAACTTGAAGGGGTTTTCCATGCTTTAATAATAAATATAATGATATACATCTGATATAAACAAAAATATTGCACATAGCTCAGGCACATAACAAGAGTTCGCTGTGCTGCCTTTTGGAAAAATGTCAGTTTACAGAGCAACATGTGAAAAGCTTGAACTCCAAGGAGAGAAATGCGGTTTCACTTAACACAAAAGGTTGAACACATTTAAGCTTTGGCAGAAGGTTTTAGTTCTTTTGGAACACAAGTGACATTTTAACTACAACAAAAACGACGGTCAACTGACAGTCAACCCCTATTGTCACTGCAAATGACTCTTATAAAAAGCAGGGAATAGCAGTCAGCAAAGAACAAGACTTGAGCAACATAACCACCAACATGATCAGATTCTGCAAAAATATTTATATATTTATACACAAACATAAGGGCAATAAATAACAAAAAAAAGACAAATCAAGTCCCTTTATATCCCAATAAATTCTTGCCTCAGCTGACAAAAATACACAGTGCAAAGTAGGAATCTCACAACTAAACGGAAAATAAGAGTATGCGTATAATCACGTGTGCAAAAACACAATTTTTACTTGAAGATAAAGTTTAAGTGCTCTTGTTGTAGATGTGGGTGAGGGCTACTAAGTGTCTGGCCCGTGAGAGACATGGCGGAGTGAGTGCAAACCCATAATGCAACAGCCTCGAATCAAAGCTACAATGTTGTACACTGGAGCCCCTCCGACCAAACCGTGCTGCGAGTAGAGCCACGCCACGGTGGGCAGCACGGGTGCTGCCACAGCAACCAGATCCACCAAGAAGTTGTTGCTCCAGTGGCTTTTCCCCACCACTGCCATGCTAGAGGTATTCTTTGAATTCTTCAGGTCGAAATCCAGCTCCTCCATGAACTCGGGACTCATTCCGGGCTCAGAAACGCACAGACCGGAATCACTAGGAGCATTTTGGGCAGTGTTGGTACAAATGAGGCCAACATCTTTGACTTCTTTGTTTTGTGCTTCAGGTGACTTCTCCTTTATGGGTTTTTGTGCTTCAAGCAAGTCCTCAAACTTTTTGGGAACCTGTGCTGAAGGTAATTCCTGGGATTGGTGGGGAGGAGAAGGAATAAGGAGGCCAGAGAAGCCACCACCCTGGAGCTTTAGTAGTTGGAAAAGGAGAGCTTGGAGATCAGCTGTGTAGATCTCATCCGTCTGGACACCTTTATCTTCTGGACCAAAGGGGTCGGTTGAGATATGCTCCTCGGTGCTCTTTTCCGAGACACTCGTCTCCAAGGTGGACAGTCCTGGTTGGGGAATGATCTTGGTGCCACCGTCCTGGCTTGAATCGACAGCAGTGGACATGAGAACCTGCTCCAGAATCTCTGCTCTGTTGGCCATCTCGTCATTGGCCAGCAGCTCACTATCAGCCATCTCCTCCACCGCTTGTTCCTCACCATGTAGATCCATCTCCAACTTGCCAGCGGTAGATATTTCTGGAGACTCACAGGTAAAGTCTAACGTCGGCTCATCCTGTAAGTAGCAGCCATTCTGCGCTAACTCCATGCTGTGGAGTAAGGACTCCAGCTTCCTGTTTTGGATGTTTATGTCGATGAAGTACTTCTGGATGCCCTTGTCCTTCTCCACGAGGCTGTTCTTCATAGTTTCCACCACTTGGCGCAGCTGCTTGATCTCTTTGCGTGCTTCTTTAAGAGCAAGCTGAGCTTCCACACGGTGACATTCCTCCTCTATCCAGTCCTCCCGCATACGCCCCAGTTGGGACTTCAGCTCCTCAATCTCAGTCTCCCTGTAACCCATCAATGTGATATCAGTGTTTGAATTGTGTCAGAGCTCTTGAGGGAATTTCAATTAAAAATCTCATTTGTTTCAGTTTTAGTTGAATAACTTGACCTCAATGCTGCCTTTTCTTGTAGTTTTACTAGAACATAATCATGCAGTGACTACTAACATTAGCTGAATATATTTTACTGTGTTTTAGACAACTGTTCAGAGGTAAAAACAGGGATTAGTATAGTAATGTATGTGTATGAACAATCATAAATGAATGAAAACTGGGCATGTTAACAGATTTCCAATGGAAAATTTGTTCTCAAAGAAACCATGTAAGATTTTTTTTTTTAGCTTTTAGTATGAATATGTTAGCCTTAAGGTTATGAATAAGCTGGTGTGTTCCAAAACAAAGACAAAATTTGCATTTAGGAGATATAAGCATTCAAACCTTATAGTCTCTCACTTCCACTAAAATGGATCACAGATTTTTATGACATCACCGCGTACTTCAGCTTCTCATCACATCTTCTGTCCAATCAAATGCTCCATAGAATCTGAAGCGTCCCGCTCTCTATGGTATAAATATACTACCTGGCCAAAGCGACCGTTGACATCACGGAGCAATATGGGTTGGAGATGTGTTCGGTTCGAGTTTTGTTCCGTGAATAAAAATGAAATGATACGAGAATGAAATGGCAAGAATTTATTCACACCTTTACTATTGAATCCAACATATCATCGCTTCCATGGTGCTGTCAAGTGCGATTTGCAGTCTGTGAGGTAAACTAAACACTATTGGCCATTTGAAAAGGGGGAGGAGCCATTCAATATGTCCCATGTTAGCTTCCCGTTTCAGTGGAAATTACGTCAACACATCATACAAAAGCTGGCACTTCAGTGGGCCTTTAAGGTAGTCCCCTAACTAATCCCATCAATTTGAACAGTGACATATTAGCCGATGTATGTCAAAGCAGAGTCTTACCGGTCACAAACTGTGTTCTGTGAGTCTCTGAGCTTGGTCTTGAGGTGTCGTATGGATACCTCTTTCTGCTGTAGAGGGGTAAGGTACTGCTCTGGATTGGGAGGCTTGATGCCATGATTGTCTCCGCAGGAATGGTAGCGCACAGGAGTAGTTCTTCTGAAAGTATAACAGGTTTAACTTTTTAAAATGTGATGCAGCATGGTAATATGAAGAGCTTAAGTAATGCTACATGGCCTGTTGTGTCTGTAATCAGTTACTGTTTCCAATACAAAATCTAAACTGTTCAAGCTTTTCTAATATGAAAAACCTCATAGAGCATACATTACACAAGTCACCACAACTAACTTTATTTTGTCAATTAAAATTAGTTTACGTCAGTGGTTCTCAACATGTGGGTCGTGACACAAAAATGGCCTGCAGTACTGTTCAGGGGTGAGTTTCTTATACAACGACCCAACTCGCTGCTTAACTACCATAGTACGGTGCATCGTTGAAGATATCAACTAGCTAGTTACGACTGTTTCCCGAAAAACCGTACTGTCGCAAATTTGTAGTTCAACCACGTTGATTTATTATGTCACACAGGTGGAGGAGTAATAACTTCTTTCAATGAATCAGTTTGAGATCAAATTAAAGCCAGATTCTTGCCATGAATTACGGACATGGCATCTGAGGACTTATTTTGCTTTATTTTCAGATTCAATCATAGGCTCATGATTCAATCATAAGTACGCACATGCACAAAACAGAGCTTTAAATCTCTTGACAAATGAAATCTGTATATATTCAAAATAAAAGATTTAGATTGTACTGAATGTCAGCTTGCTTATTTTATTCAAGATAAGGATTTATTGAGTCCACATGTAATGCAAACAAGAATCTGTGCTTCACAGGTCGAGAGCTGTCGTTCCAACCACACAACTTCGTGATGCTGTTTGCGAATGTTCGTTGGAACTATGGTTTCGGGAAAAACAGACTCGTTGATCTATGCTGATAACGAAGGAACTAGCGACCATAGTTGGCTAACAATGCTTTTGGGAAACGCACCCCATGGTCAATAGAGAGAGGGAAAAAAAACCTAAACAACCATGCATTAGACAGCAAAATATTAAATAAAATTATGAAATTTATAAATATATATATAAAAATTAAGGACATGTATTATATGATAAGCAATTTTAGTACTGTCGCCATTTGATCTTGAAAGAAAGAAAGAAAGAAAGAAAGAAAGAGTCAAATTAGTGGTCCTGTTATCTGACTAGAGGCACAATCTCCTAGCAACCTGCTAAGTTGCTTTGAAGTCAAATTTGCATCTGTGCTAGAGATGGAACAATAGAAGAACAAACAAGGACTCTGGAAAAGCCCAGGCAGGCATTACAGAGCACACACATTCTGTGCTTGGATAAAAAAAGATTTAAAATGGAGAGTGTGGGTTATAAAAAAATTATTAAATAAAAATAAATGGAACCTGTATATACCAGAACGACCCAGAATCACTCCTTTCCACCATGTCAGCAAGAATACCCACTGGTTTTTTTTACCCTCCATCTCATAAAAAGGAAAGTTAAAAAGCCAGAAACACCACATCATGCCATTAAAAAGCAAAACGACACTCCTTGACTGTGCATACTGCCTGCACGCACATGAAATATTAATGCACCCCTCACCCTCTTTACAAAAACTTGGCACGGAGAAACACTTTACTCCCATCAGCCAGTCAACAGATTTGCTGTCTGCGTGGGCAAAATGAGAGCAGACAATTTTGTCAAAATCCCCACAAAGCCTCGCAGAGCCAAACCGTGACCAATCTAATCCTTTATTCTGTGAAGAGTTTGAGGACACGATAACACACTGTCTGTATGGTGCCTGAGCCCTGCGTAGAATATGTTCTCAACTTCCTGTCGTGTCCACAGCCTCCTGTCTGTCTGTCTGTCTGTTTGTTGGTTTCTGCCCCTGGTTCATACCTTCTGGTAGAGCTGGAGTTGGTACTGCTGTTGGTGACAGAAGGGGCTTTGGGGGGCATCCTGTATGGGGCATAAAGCTCTGCATCGCGAGAGGCGGTGGGGCTTCCCGCGGGCTTAAACACAGGCAGGCTCCTGATGTGAGGCCCACGACTGAGGGAGATAAGAGCAAGCAAATAGGACAGGACTGTGTCATAATGGGCAAGACATGTAGGCCATGTTTGAAAAAAAAAAATAAAACACCATGCAACACATTCTATCATAATGGATGGAACTTACTACTGTACATTTGCCAAAATAACAACTTGAACTTGTTCACCATATGTACACCATTTACTGAATTTAACATGCATGTAATGTGACAACAATGATGCATCATTGTTTAATGCACACGGTTTTAAACATTATATATATTTTAAAAAAAGCAATACAAAGTTTTTTTTAGTTTGAGGCAACATGCAAAATTGTAAGACGACTTGGAGGAAATATCAAATCTTACAGAAAAAAAAATAGGCTACAGAAAGTGCATAAAATAAAGCATAAATCATACCTGCGAGAAGATGAGATCTTTCCTGTGGAGTTGCTGGGCAGAGTTTCACGTGTCTTGTAGCTTCCAGTGCTGCTAGATGAGCTGAAATCTGTCTCACTGACTGCAGTGCAAAAAAAGGGAGATCAAAAGTTTAAAGTTTCCTCAAAAAAAAAACAAACAAAAAAACCCTTTAACATCAGTACAACTTTTTCCATTCAAGGACATCCAAAAAAAAGACAGTGTGGAAGTAGAGACTTCAAACCTGGCAAATGCACAACCCGAGCTCATTTCCAATTAGCATATTTCCTGTAGCCAGATCAAAGAGGCTTGTCAGAGGATATAGGGTTACACCCTTCTGTGACAAACATTGTCTGCTTTCATTATGGAAGAACTATAGCTGGGAAAGTTAAAGATTGAATCTTTCAGTGAATCTTTCAGAGGAATCCTTCACATTTGACTTCTCTTGAATATCATCTGAGCTGCAACCAACTTTTCTAGTTAGCTTTTGCACTTAGACCACGGTTTCAGCTTTGACAGCCATTCATAAGTAATGCATTCCATCTGGCAAGCAACATATTAATTGCAAAAATTTCCTATTTTAAGTTTTACCAGTGCAAGGGTTCTTAAAAGCATGGAATATTCATATATTTTTCCCTGTTTCCTGCAAAGAGATCTAACATTGAGTACGTACTTCCTGGAACTTCCATTGAGATGAAGTAGGAATGTGAAGAGATAACTCTCTGAACTATATTAGACATCCTTATCAGATCAAGACATGTTTCAGATAATGCAGTATATTTTGGGGAAGAAAAATAAATAAATAAATAAATGTATTAAGCATTTAATTCTAAAAGAGGTGACTGAAAGACAAGGATACTGGGGGTAAGATAATTCATTAATTTTTTCTAAAGTGTTTCCCAAAAATATACACACCTGAGAAGCTTCTCTTTCCTTTTGACAAAACCATGATAAAGTGTACTTTTTAAAATGTGCTACTAACTATCTACCAAAATAACCAACTAAATAACCGAACAAATGTGACTAACTCACTAACAATCACAAAACGTGCAGTTGCTCAATCCGAATCAAGCTCAAATGCTGTGAATTCTCACAAGCAGTGGGAGGAGCCATCTACTTTTAAATGCACTGATTGGCCATCTACATGCCAACCAATCAGTGGCCTCAATGAGACAGGGTAATCAAGCTAATGGCACCTGCTGCTTCCTGGATTGTGTTGCATCCAATCATTTATGTCAAGTAAAGACATCAGAGAAACCCAGTCTCAAGAACATCTAAATGGATTAAACAGGCAGGTGTGACCATCACATTAAATACATTAATTACGCATCATACTTTCAAAATAAGAAACAGGGAGATAGGAAATAGAACTGCATGTGTTTACATGTTTGTGCTTGCATCCCAGTGGACGTGCATGCTTGCACCCAAGTTGATAAGGATTTCATGCACAAACTGTCCTTGTACTAGTCCTGGTTGTTTTAGTGACTAACCAAACATTAGCTTGCTAAACCCAATCATTCTAATTTGACATACTTTTCTAAATACAGAAAAACATGCGGTTCTATAAACATTCACTCCAAGCATGACTATTTGGCCTGATATTATAATCATGTAAATCATATATCTATCAAAAGATCATATTTTTTTTATTCTGATTGATTGTAAAGTGTCAATGAGCAGAAAGGCACTATATAAAATATAGCCTAATAATAATTATTACTATTGTTTTAATAGTTAACTTTTAGAATATAAAAAGTAGCTAATATAGCAGAAATAAAGTTACCTTTATGCATGATGGAGGCAGGCTGTTGCTTCTCTCTTTTGTGCTTCTGTTTGGGTTCGCTCCACTCGGCCACTACGTTCATCCGAACTCTCTTCACTTTGACCGTGCGCTCTCCCAGAGACGGTGAACCCATTGGACTGTTGTCAGAGCCTGAGAGGGTCTTGGTTGGCGATGCACATTGACTGCTTGGGCATCCAGTATCATCTGAGAAGACATATCCATGTTTAAATACTGCTCCACAATGATGTTACATTTAAAAGTTATGCTATAGTGGTTTTCCTTATCAGAAAGGTCAATTGCACTAGGACATAAACACACAAAATCCATCATACAGCAAATAATGACATTTCAGTGCTCATTTTTTATCTAATACTACATTGTACTTAGAATAAAATTCCCAAGTATCCTATCCGGAACCTATCAACCTTATATAGCCTACCAGAGGACAGGCTGTTTGGGCTGATGGTTCTTTTCGAGTGCTGGGAGCTAATGTCAAAATCCTTGCTCTCCTCTTCTGACAATGGCATGTTGGACACCGATGACTCCTTTGCTTTAGTACGCAAGGGGTGGAGGACAAATCGAGGGATACGGCTGCGCATGCTTCCCTTTTCCTTCACCTGCAGGAAATGGAATATTTATAACTGGTGGTGCTACGATTACATAGAGACAAGCAACCTTCAGCCAGCATCCGAGGTGAGTTATTTAACCTTTTTTAAAGCTGATATTGAGCTGAATTATGTTTGCTCCTTAAAGTTATTGTAAGTGTTGCATGCATGCCGCTTGTCTCGCTGTAAGGAAAATAGGTTAGGGAAGGAAAAGGAAAGTAAGGAAAATGATTTAAAGTTAAGATATTAAATCACCTCATATATCTGCAAAGGTCCCATTCTTCTTAAATAGAGAATACTTCAAGTAAAACTGGAAAAAAAAGGAAACGGGTTACTTGAGCATGAAGTGATGTTATGACAAGCAAACCAGAAAAAGATAACAGTGTACAAAATTAGGTCATACCACAAGATGCCAGGGTGTTTTAACCCAATTCATGAATGGCTCTATAAATAGAATGAAGCTTATATGTCTGAAATTGAAGTATGATAAAGTATGATTCTAAATTGTCCCCATCAGCCACCCACTAAATCTAAATGAATTTCACTAGTACTTGGAATTTAAACTGCAGGAACTCTTATTCTGAATTAAACTAATCCAGTGCTCTTATTAAACATGATTCATTTGACGGTCAGTGAATTTAGCGAGTGTTATGTAAAAGGATTTGCACTTTGAGAAGGAAGTAATATGGTCAATTTAATCCTTGTCTGTTTTGAGAGATGATAAAACCCCACCCTTCTGGTTAACTTAACTGGTTAACAGACCAAAGCAGCTTCTGAATCAATTCATATAATGTATCACGCTTGATTGACTATGACGTCATTGGTCCAGTTCCTGTTGTTAGTAGTGTATGTGTGACTTGTTTTTCAGTATCTTTTTGATGTTGGCTTTGCAAGGGTTAGAGTTGCTTTCAATGCGGATGACGTAATTGACCCCGCACGGGATATCTGGAGGATATGACACTGAAGACTCTGAAAATTCAGCTTTGCCATCACAGGAATAAATTACATTTTAAAATAAATTAAAATAGAAAATACTTATATTAAATTGTAATAAAACTTTACAATATTACTGTTTTTTGATCAAACAAATGTATGCAGCCTTGGTGAGCATAATAGACTTCTTTCAAAAACATGAATAAATCTTGCCAGCCCCAAAACTTTTGAACGTTAGTGTCGATATTTTTTTGCCTTATTCAATTAGCTATCAAAATCTTTTGACTGTCAAATTGCCACTCATGGGAGAAAGACTGTTCTCTAAAGTCAGAGCCTTAGCAACACAACCAAGCAACACAGAGAAACAGAGCCTTTAAAGAAGCCAGATAGTGTAGTGGTCAGTGACACTAGGCAGCCATTCACTTAACTGATGTCTTGTGTCAGGAAAATAAGCTTAGTGTTTTTACTCCTTGTCTGCCTAATAGAAAAGCTGAGACTAGTTTCAGCCTGACACAGTTAGAAGTTACTGATGCAATCTCTCTTCAATCACCTTATCCATCTTATATGGAAATGGCATGACTGGCTTGAGGTGATAAACTGGAGTGAAGTCACAGAGTTAGGTTATATATATATTCATTGAATCACAACAGCTTATGTAATGTACTGCTCATATTTAATTAAGAAGAATGATTTCATGCATAAAAATCAACATCATCTTACATATTATTCTTTAGCCTTTTTATATTTAAAATATACTGTAAATTTGAACTACTTTTTACTTCCGATATGCAGAAATATAAGTAAACAGACTGTCCTCTGGCTAAATACCTAGTCAACACAACACATTAAGATCTAGAGACACTTTAGTTGCCTCAGCACCAGTGACTCCTCATTCTGTCATTAGTCCACTAAAGCAACGATGACTCAATGTTATTGGAGACAAGAGAGTAATGTGCACAAATGCATTTGCTACTGCCTTTGAGTGCTTTCTCTGCTTACTTGTTTTAGTGTTGCCATTTGAGCTTGACTACAAAAGATGATGCCTAAATACAGGTTGACAATGTGCATTAGTCAGTGAAAACAAATTTCAGCAATTCCTTTTCTCTAGTTGCTTCTCTTTTAGTCTGCACTGTGCAGCATTCCATACATTTTTAACTGAATAGGATTTTTTTGTGCAGCAGATGTGAAATCTCTATTTCCAGTGCTAATTCAGTGCACTCTGATACTTTTTGGTAATATTTCTACCAGCTTTTGAGAAATATATAATGCAAAAGTATATATATATATATATATATATATATATATATATAATTTTGCTTTGTCATTTTAATATATATATATAATTTGGTTTTGTCATTTTAATGTCAGTTCAAATGAATTTCCGTTATCCTCAAAGAGGATTCTCATTAGATTTTTTTTTACTTAAATCAAATTAAAATACATATAGGCTTATCATTTATAATCATTTTAAAAGTATATTATATACAAAAATGTTTACTTTCACCATGTTTGCTGGCTGTTGTTGAAAATAAGAATTTATTCTTAAGTAACTTGCCTGAATTAATAAATAAAGGTTAACTTTTTAACACACTTTATAGTGTTTTATGCACGACGTTTTTTTTTCCTTCCGCTTTCCCTCAAAGGAAAGATGTTTTATAATATTTTGGCTTGCAAAAATGAATCTCAATTAAAACAAAGATGATTAAGTTACCTGATTGACAAACGTTGACGCTTCTGCCCCACCTAAACAGCAAATATGCAACAAAAAACACGATTTAAAATAAACTGCTTTTCTAATAGATGACAAAATTTTATTTTATTCCTATTGTTTCTTCAAAATAAACATTAATCTTACACAATGCGTTAAACAATAGCAGTGCTATTCAGATTTAGAGCAAACATGTTGAATTGAAGCTTCCGTACCAATGCGTTTTTCGAATTAACAATTGTATATCAAATAATATATAATATAGGCTATAACATTCTTTTCGTAAAAAAACCCCGCTATGGAAAACAACAGTGTGACGCAGTAAGTAAATACACTTGCCTCGTGAAGTGCTGGATGGATTGCTGTGAGTGAGAGTGAAGGATGCGCAGCTCCGTATCCCTTCAGAACAACACAATGCGCGCTCTCGGTCCTCTGCTCTGGTTTTGATCTGATGTGAAGGACTCTCAGCCTCTGTGCGCGAGAGAAGCCAGATTATTCCGCACAGCACATCTCAGTGCATCAGTGTATGTGCTCAAGCAGAAGAGACTGAGGAGATTGACATCGCCAGTAGGCTACGACGTAAATGTTCCAAGTGTGTTATGTAACGAGCAGCAAGAATTAACTATTACGTGCCCGAGTGAGATTTAATAAATCGGGTTTATTGACGTGCACGGTTCACAGGCTAGTAAGTAGCCTATACTGATCACAGTAGTCATTTGGCTTAATGTTTTATCAAAAGTGTACCCTTGTTTTAGGGTAGTGATGGATGGTTAATGGATTAGGGTTGAGTGTGACCTGCAACCTTTTATTTAGCAGCCTATAGTTCTTTCACCACAACCCATGGTGTTTTTATTCCTTATCATCATAGACAGTTTTATAACAGCTTTCTTACCAAGTGACTCAATAAAATTCCTTTTATTCCTAAAATAAATACAAATAAATAAACACAAGCAAATAAGCTCATGCAAAAATATGCTAAAGGAAAATGTATAATTTTTACTTGTGGATATTTTCTTGTGCTTAACCTATTCGTTTATTTTTATGTTAAGAAAAAAGTGCTTATTTATTTTTAATTAATAAAAGAACAGTATGGTGATGGAAAACCCGTTTTAATCTTTGGAAAATAAAACAAAAATGCACCAAAGAACATTATTTTGTATTTCAATCCAAATATCTATATACATTTTTAAAATAAATATAGCAGTCTCATTCAGTATCAACATTATCAACATCAGAATGAAAACTCAACAAAACTTTTAATAGGATAGGCTACACCGGGTAAATAACTTGTTGGTTATGCAATAGGCTACTTTGTCAACAATACCACTGCTTTAAAAAAAATACCAAACAAAAGTAGCCTATGCTTCAAATTAACATTTGAAGTGTTTGAATCAAGTACATTCTCCATTATTCCTACATCCAGCCTAAAATGGTTTAGGATCATAGGCTGTCCAACTGACCTGCTAAAAGTGCCCAAAACTCATCTTAAGTTGACCGCGCTGGGAGACCATCTAAGATGAGAAAACTGGTTTAAGATGTTTATTTTCGGTATAGGGTTCTTACTTGAGTAGCACTGCTGACAGAAAAGACAGAGTGCATTTGAGTGGAGACGTCGGCTCTCCATGGTGCTGAAGTCAACTCACCAAACGAGCGTGAATTCAGGGCGATTCGAAGTCATTCTCCAGATAAGATTCTCAGGCCGATTGAGTAACATCCAAAGTATATTATGTCTGAAGTTTGATCAAACGTATAACCACAAAGGACATTATTTTAGTTGGTAATTTAGTTTAAAAACTTTGTACATTTCTCAAAGGTAGGGTAGGCAATTTCGAACAGGCTAGCAAAAGCAAGCTAGCTTTGAAACTATGAGATCCCACCCTCCCTTCAGCGTCTCCAAAGCCAGGCCTCCTTTAAAACACATGAACGCGCGCACACAGCAGCGCCTGCAAAGCATTAAATTACCTCATGTCTCAAAGCAATGTTATTATGTTACAATAATAATTAATGTAAACAACGTACAGTGTTCTAGTTGTAGGCTACCACCTAACTTCTTTAGATTAATTTCATCATTAATAGTGTTGACATAGCATAAATCGGGTTGCCATCTCGTAATTACGGTTAAGATGTAAACGCAGCTTAAGTTCGTTGTTTTGGTTCAGGAGGACTGTAAAAAAACAGCTGCTTTTTCTTTGTGGTTCGGTGACTATCTGTCTACAACTCTGTAGCCTTACTGAACACGGTGTGTGATGTCTGCACGAGCAGGGTGCGAGGAGGTATGGAAATACATGTTGACAGGGACATCGTATCATTGAAATGTTTTGGTCCGGTGACTTCCAGAAGATATAGCCTATGTAGGCCTATACATTTAGACCACTTCTATTATTGATTGCTATCATGATATGAGAGTTTCAACCAGCATAACAAAAAGTGTTTGTAAAACAAATAGCTATACCCATACCTTTAACGCAACAAATTAAGTTACTCAAGCAAACACGTGTTACTGATTGAATATGCTGTTTGTTATATGATGGTCGCGCAATAATAATAATAATAATAATAATAATAATATGGTGTTTCACTGCCCTCTGCTGGTAGATAATCGAACGACAAGTGACGTTTCACTGTTAAATTATTAACGTGTACTAAAGTGTTGTGATGGGGTGAGTACTGATGCATTTGTTGTAGGCGCTGTTTATAGTGTAAAAAAATAAATTTGTCATAAAGTAGGCTACCTTTATACAAATATGTTCAAGGTTTGATATTATTTACTAATTGTGTTGTGGGAAAATAATGAAACTAGCCTATGTAATGTGATATGCTGTCATGCTGAACTGGACATGTGTTTTATATGAAAACGAATACTAGGCCTATTTATTTTGTCTAAAACAATGTTAGGATACCTGTTACATTCTTGCTGTTTCATGATTTTCTTGAGGTTCGTTTTTCATATTTGTTTACATTTTTGTCTGTTTAAAGACATATTCTACTCTGTCTCAACAATGGTGCATGCAAATATGGAGAAAATTACTTAAAATTAACTTTCCCTGAGAAATCTTGAAGGAGCCTATGTGACAGCTAGCCCCCAGTCTCCCCTGTATTATGTCTGACCATATTTGTTATCTCTGAAAATGTTATGAAGTTTAAATTGACATATAGTAGCCTACATAGACTAACTGAACATGAATTTTGCTGGCTTCGGAGGCTTTTCTCAGATTTCTATTCTGCTGTTTTTTTCCTTCCAAAATGCAACATTATTGCAATGGATAACCGCAAGGAGGCAGTGCAGCGCAAGGTAACGGGACGTTTGAACCCGGAGAATTAACAGAGTCTCTTGCAGCCGGTTATTCCGAGGTTAAGTGAGACGACTAGTTACAATAAATTCTTTCAGCTTTAGGACTTTAACATATGCATGAGACAAGACTGTCTGGAAATAAATATGACCATAGATTTTAATAGAGTTGTATTAGCTACGTTGAAGATTGAAACTTACAAAAGATTAAAGTTATTTACCAGACCAGACCCATATTCTCACCTGACCTGCAAATAAGTTATCCATTTCGACATTTCATATCAATGGTATTGGGAATTGGTAATGGTATATCAACAACTTCTTTGTACAGGACTGGTGCAGTTCTTCGCGAGACGAAGCGCCCTTCAGTGATGTGCTTTCGCACCATGATCACTTGTAGCCAGTGCGGTAGATATGTGAATATTTTTGTCAACCTGTTAACCTCTGTTAACATGTTAACAAGACCTGCATCCTGATGCGTTGCCTGGTGCAGAGACTACCGAGACCGAGCAATTATTGTCCATCGTTTTTGTTAATTTCTGAGACCAAACTTTTTTTTTAAAGCTCTACTCTGTCCTTAAGAGCACATATATATAATTTCTAAATGTACAATTAATTAATCATATTAAATTAATATTTTTTAAAGAATAATTAATTGTTATTGTTATGTAGGCTATCGCTATTATCCTAATAGGCCTAATAATAATAATAATAATCATCATCATAGTAGCCTATACTTCCACAACGGCTACTACTATACTACTACTAATATTTTAATATTTTTATATTAAATTACTAAAAAACAAAAAACAAACAAACAAAAAAAAAAACCGACAACAACTCAGAAGGTTTCAGAGAGTCTGAAGAAGTTCTCCAATAAATACTGGAGCTTCTGTGTAGTGGGCGTGACTCGTGAGTGAGTGAGTGTGTGTCTCCAGCCTCGCACTCTTGAGCGTACAGCGCACTTCACTTGAGACACGCAACACGGATCTCACGCTTTCCGCGTTCGTGAGACAAACACAAACACATACCCAAAAAAAAAAAAAAAACAACAAAAAAAACAACAACCCCGGCTTCACTAGGAGACACGGCTCGGCTTCACTTTTTGGGGGACAGTAACACCATGGATGCCTTGAGAGCAGTCGCCTTTTACACGCTCTTCATTTTCCTTTGGAGTTTACCGTGTTGCCAGTCAGCTGCGCTTCTATCTCAGAAAAGGAGCAAGGGTGCCAGGAGCGCGTATGGTGGACAAAGGTCTCCCAAATTTCTTAAAGAGATTTTCGCATCCTCCCCGGGCGTGAGTCGCCGGGATGACTTAAAGGACCCGGTTGTGCCCCACGATTACATGATCTCTATATACAGGACTTACTCCGCTGCTGAAAAACTGGGGCTCAATGCTAGTTTTTTCCGCTCTTCAAAGTCTGCAAATACCATAACGAGTTTTGTAGACAGGGGAAAAGGTTTGTTTTGTTTTATTCTCTTGTCCATGCATTATATGAACTACCGGTATGCACTCTAGCATTTTCAGTCTTTATGAACTATTATTCTTACTTGAAATATTTATACTTATATATAATCATTTTAAAATTATTTAAGATAAACACGCAGATTTGTAAAGCAATAACTTTTTAGTAAAAAAAAATGCGCTAAAAAATGATTTAGATTATTGTTAAAATGGAAAATAATGATATCTTCCGTTGAAATTAGAGGAATTATTTTTAGGGTTTGTTCATGTGCTAATGGTTTGGTAATCACTCGTCCTGCTTGGGCCGCAATTTAATGGTCAGCACGACCTCATATTTTGGCTAGTATAAAGTTATATTGGCTTTACATTGACCCCAAGGTAACATGCCAATAAAACACTAATTGGTCCGTTTTCTAAATGAAGGCAATAAATCATTCTCTTAACATCCTCGCGTGCAAGCAGTCTCACAAACGGTTCTCACAAACCTCACGATGACTTGCATGCGCACATAATATAATATTAAATTTGCTTTTTTTGTACTGAAATGAAATATTTTTATTTCTACAAAACAGATAAATCTTTTCTTTTTTTGCTTTTAAAAGTTAAAAAAAACTTTTATCCAGTTTAGAGTTTCCAAGTGGATTATTTTATTTAATAATGATGTGCGTATTAGTTGCAGTTAAATTGTATTTACTTGCAACAAAGTAATTGTGTGAACATTGTGGAGAAAAACAAACACGGAAACATGCAATAAAAAGAGGAAGGCGGCGCAAACATTGCACTTTTCTTTTGCAGATAAATGCGCTCGCAGAAAGAAGAGAAGCGCACACTGATTTGATGAAAAAAGCTTCACTTTCCTCACTGATTTTGATTTGATGTGTCATTGGCTATGACCCTTCACTGGACCCTCTGATGGTTGCTTTGCATCAAACCGCTGATTGGAGTATTTGAACTGCGTGATCTAATTGAGTGTCCATGTCATAACATATCAAACACTGTCTATTCTCCCGCAATGAACTAGTTCAGCTAGTGGCACATCACCAAAAGAGGAGAGCAAAAACTGGAGAGGACCTTACGTCTGTTCAAGTTTGAAGAATTGTTACTTTATGGACATGTTGCTGGCTTTATAGCATTCAAATTGTGGATAGTTTAGTGCATTACGCGGGGGTACAGATCAGACCTTTTCTTTTTATAAGCATCTTAAAGTGCTGTAGCAATCTGTGTGTAACATTTACCGTCAGTGCTTAATGCAAAATCAAACTGTTCTAGTTGCCTGGCTGCACTACAGTGTCTTGGCTATATGCGCCATGTGCGTCATTCGCTGCTGAATGTCATCAAGAATCATTTCCACTCAAGCGCCGTTCAATTATGATAAGGCGGTAATCTTTTTGTGTAACAGGAAGGCATTTCCTCCAAAACAGATAAGACATTTCCCCAAATTTTAGATCGTTATGGTTGCAAGATCAGACAAGAACAAACGGAATGTATGAAAATTACTTTTGGCACTTGTAAGTAACTCATTAAAACGCAGATGGTGCCCCGGTAGCCACACCAAGAGAACTCTCTCTCTCTCTCTCTCTCTCTCTCTCTCTCTCTCTCTCTCTCTCTCTCTCTCTCTCTCTCTCTCTCGTCCAACAGATTCGAAATATTGGACAAGAATGTTCATTGATTAAAAGCGTGCGATTGTGTAGCTGGGATGATTTATGAATTTATGTTCGTGGCTAAACTTGCCTCACTTATCTGTTTAGGCCGTCGCGTAAACTCGTCCAACTCTTGCTGCATGCAATTGCATTTTATACGAACAGTAATCACTTTTGAAGCGGTATGTTTGTTTTTGGCAGAAGGGATGAAATATAAGAGGGGTGCATTTCAGTGGGGTGGGAAGTTCACGCATGGCCAAAAAGTAGCAATGTAGGCTATAGCCTATTATTATTATTATTTAATTTCGATTGATTTGTTCTAAATGGCAATTTAAAAAAGGCTTTGAGGTTTGAATTGATTTTAATGCAGTGCATTTTTGTATTTCTGAACATTAAAAAGCAATCTGCTCTCGAACAGCCAAATTAAAATTAATGGTGTTATTGAAAATTATGCACATATTTATCTGGCATTTTTGTTCAGGCTAAATTATATATGTGCTCGAGTTGTATTTGGAGCGATAATAGTCTAACAGTTCAACTAAATTTCTAACATACACAAGCCCAAGTGAACTCAGAAAAAAGCTTCTCGTTTGGTCCGTCAGAGAGATAAAAGGCGGTGATAAAGTGCGACTAGGCCTCTGGATTCCTGAAGGGGAAAGAATGCATTAATTGTGCATTGTTCAACAAGTACAGTATGTCGCTTTGTGTCTGGCGTACTCTTTCCCCCACTCTTTCTTTCTCTCTCCCTCACTATAGCTACCAGATCTCTCTTATTATCACCTGTACATATTTATGACAGATTATTTTGCAAATAGTTTACCCGTTAGACAGGAATAATGACCACTTAAGGAAAAAAAAATAGATATGTAGCCAACCCACATGCTATGATTTATAAAAACGGGATAAAGTTTCTAAAAATAACGAAAATCCCGCTTTTGATTCACATGATATATTTTTTTAATTTTGTAATTCTTCATGGTGCGTTATAGCCCCAGAGACCAATGCTGATCTGAAGAACCTGTAAAGTACAGCCAATACCTTATTTTGAATCCCAAACGACCAAATGTAACCAAAAGTGTTTCTTCAAGCTTGCTACACCTGAAGAACGGAGGGAAACCAAAAAAAAAAAAAAAGAAGATATCTCTGAAAGATATTGGTCTACAAATTTGTGGGCTATACTGCTGTTTCATCATGTTAATTTTTTTTCTCCTTGATTTTTTCCTTCATACAATTTAGCGTGAGTTTGCCCCACTCTTCAACTAAAATAAAGCTGGAAAAAAGGCGTTTTAGAATGTGAATCAGCAGAGAAATTATTTAACCATCCATCAACCTTTTATTATTACGACAAGCTGCATTGTAATATAAATAAAATATTTTAAAATGTTGTATATGCTTGTTACAGTTACCAAACATTTTAGAAAACAAAAATTTAAATATTTATCGAAACCGACGAAACTGTGATTTAAGCTATTGCATCTTCATCATCTTCCTCTCTCTCTCTCTCTCTCTCTCTCTCTCTCTCTCTCTCTCTCTCTCTCTCTCTCTCTCTCTCTCTCTCTCTCTTTCTTAAATTAGCTATTTGCTCTCTTATGCTTAATTTTGTATATATTTTTTCCTCTGTTCAACTTTGTTCAGCAAAGACTAAAAGAATGCCGAAAATAAGGTTTTAGGTTTTACCTGGCCCTTTTATTAGAATGTGAGTCACTCTAAGTGAATCTGACTGCAATTATTTCTCTTTATCTTGCAGACGATCTCACGCTCTCTCCTTTGCGAAGACAAACTTATCTGTTTGATGTCTCAACTCTCTCAGACAAAGAGGAGCTGGTCGGTGCTGAATTAAGGATATTTCGCAAAGCGCCCGGGGATGTCCAAGCGTCCCCATCAGGCGTCTACAACATTCATTTACTCTCATGTCGATCAGAGAGGCCACTGGCGTCCAGATCCCTTGATCTTCAGGATTCCCGAAAAACAGAATGGGAGGTTCTGGACGTTTGGGGGATTTTTAAAAACAGGCATCAAGGGAATCAGTTTTGTCTCCAGCTCAAGGTTACGCATGGCAAAACTGACACTGAAATCGACCTAAAGCAATTGGGTTTACACCGGCACGGCCGAACGCAGCAAGAAAAAGCCATTTTGGTGGTCTACACGCGGTCTAGGAAGAGAGAAAATTTGTTTAATGAGATGAAAGAGAAGATCAAGTCTCGCGGAGACCATGAGGAGGAGGAGGAGAGCGCGCTGCAGTTTAAAGCGCGGCGCAGACGGAGAACTGCGCTCAATAATCGCCATGGGAAAAGGCATGGCAAAAAGTCCAAATCGAGATGCAGCAAAAAGGCATTGCATGTTAATTTCAAAGAGCTGGGATGGGACGACTGGATCATCGCTCCTCTGGATTACGAAGCCTACCACTGCGAGGGGGTGTGCGACTTCCCATTGAGGTCGCACCTGGAGCCGACCAACCACGCCATCATTCAGACGCTCATGAACTCCATGGACCCCAACAGCACGCCACCGAGCTGTTGCGTCCCCACAAAACTCAGTCCCATCAGTATACTATACATAGACTCCGGCAACAACGTCGTGTACAAACAGTACGAGGACATGGTGGTCGAACAGTGTGGCTGTAGGTAGCGAATCACACACGAGGGTTTGGCACCAAGGCATAAAAAAAAAAAAAAACTTGAACGATGCGTAAAGACGCGCTTGAGCCGCCCAAACTGCGCATTCCCACCTATGCAAAAGGGATTTTTCATCAGAGACATTTTGACATTTTAAATGATCTACACCGGCCACTGCTCATGGTTGTGCCAAGAGCGCTGGCATAGTTTTTGTAGACTTGGAACAAAATCTTGTAATTTACCTTACACATGCTGGGTTTCTTTTTGTAATTACGTGCCCAAAACCCAAACTATTTCTATAACCATCCGTCTCTCGGACGAGGCAGGTAGAAGAAACGCCAGATTCAGTGCATAACCGTCTGGACAGGATTGACTGAGGATTGTGTTACACCATTATCTGCGTGGACTCAGAAGAATGTGGAGACGGGCACCTGTTCAAACTCATATGTTAGTTATATCGATAACAAGATACTGTATAGTATATGGATATGAATGAATGAGTAAAACACAGTGCCCTGGAAACGCTTTTTACGACCAACGATGCGTAATCGAGTCAAATTCAGGGCAAAGGTGAATGTACCAAACACTAAATACGGCATAAAGCAATTCTGCTTCCCTGCAGTGAGAAACAGAGAGACTGACAGATGCTTTTGAAGGAGCATCGGACAACTGTTTTTTGAAGTGCCTGGACATTTTTACTTAGGTAAAAATCCACAAAATGTCATTTTGTACTTTCAGAGAAGTCAAAAAGTGGAAATCCATCAACGTTTGCATCTTTACAAAATGCACTTCCGCAACTGTCCAAGTAGTCTGGAAGGAGCGTTTTTTCACGACCTATTGACTGACAAGAAAAAAAGAGACTCGCAAGCGAGATTATATTTAAATGCACATTAGCTTTGAATGCACTGTTGTTCATTATTTGAGCTGTAAATATTTGTAAAGTAAAACCTAAAGTGCAACGTATGAAGAAATGCAAAACCTCATTTCTTTGTTAATGTACATTTATAAATGCACTCAAATCGCTATAATTTCTATTCTATAATTATTTTATTATTTGTGATGTACAGAGTTTTCATGATAATCGTGTATTTCTTACGCTGATAAAACAAAATTAATTTAAAATGTATTCATTATTGCTGAGGGTGGAAATACCATTATCGATGTCTACCTCATAATTGCATAGAAAATACGTCCTGAGGTGCATTCAGCTAGAGTTTAAGGTTTTTCCCAAATATATATATAAATACAGTATATCAATGGATACTACTATATCCACACTATTACTGTACTAATAAAATGAATAAATGCACTTTGTGTGGTGCCAGTGACTCCCCAGATCCATTTAAATATTTTGTCTGTAAAAGCTTTAAAAAAAAAACATTTTGAATGATATGTCATAGTTTTTGTTTTCTCTCATTTAGTTGCAGTTGTTAAATATGAGAAAGTCTATCAGAGAGATCAAGATTTTCCTCTCTCTATATATGAAAGATATCTCCTCAGACAAAGATTTTAAGTAGCTTATATGAATGAATTGTGATGCTACTGACCGAAGTTAAAAAAGTTAGTTGCACTTTATTTTAAGGAGCCCATGTTACTGTGTAATAGTGAGTTATAATAATTAACTGCATGTACTTACAATATTGTTAGGATTAGGGTGTTGTTTGGGAGTTAGTTGCATGGAATGATGCACAATTTATAGTAATTCCTATAACATTTAACAAGGACACTGTAAAATAAAGAGTTACCAAACTGTTCAATGTAATCTGTAAAATTATGCATTGATCAAAATGTCCTTTTATGTATGTGTAAATGCATGCTTCTCTACCCCATACAGTTCAGAGAAATCAATTTGATCAGTATAGGGTTAAATAATGATTATTTAATATTATTTAATAGGGTTAAATAATAGGATAATGGTGACCTCATAGAAACCACTGGAGCAAAAAACCCTGTATATTTGTAGTATTCCTGTAAACTTCATGTTGGCTTCTATCATTTTGAATTAGATGTTTATTATAATTTTTAACCACATAAATATGATGTCAATATTCAGCAGAAGAACAATTCACACAACTGACATTATTTTCTCCTAGTTTGGGGCCTGTGAAGATTTTTTGTTGTTGTGTGTTTCCCCATTTCAGTGTCATACGAAGTTAGAATGTTAGTTTCAGTCCTGTGTGAAGTCTTGTTTTCACTCAGCAGCTTCTTTTCATGTGTCCATCTTTTGTTTCCATTCTACTGACAGTTCCTCTTGTGAGATAATCCAGCTCTTCACCTGATCTGTTTCACATTTTTATTAGCTCTCAGACAGTTTTAAAACCCCATGAGAGTTCTGTGGCTCATTTCCACAGTGCATTATTAGCAGTTTTTATCCTCGCATACGTTTCTGCTCCAATAATCAGCTCCGCGTAATGGTGCTAATATGGCAGAGTAATGCCTTGCACAGTCACCTCTCAGTGTTTAAATAGTGTTGAAACATGTGGACCACAGAGATTTAAGGAAATACATCTCCAGCGTGGATCTGAGTGAATGAACAACAGGCTTTTTTCCAATGAATTAGCTATCCGCAGGTCAAGTTTTCTTAACACTGTAATGTTTCCCGATCTTTAGATGAAAAGGTTGAAGGCAGGGATTGCTTCCATATAGGCATCGGCCTTGGTCTGGAAGCAATTAGGAAATTGCTTTGAAATGCTATATGTTGTCCAGACTCTGTTACAGTATCATGCCACTCTACACATGTTTGTTCAAGGAGGGAGAAAAGATGCTAATGTGCCCTTTAGCTGTCTGTGCGAATGACACTTACAATGATAATGTCTTTCAGAATGAGGACAACATGTGCAGTGTCAGGTGGGATCTCATCACCCCATTACACGCCTTTGTAGGATAATAACACAGGAATTAATTCTGCAAGTTCTACCATCTTCCTGGGAACACTTTACATTAGGTTCAATTTGTTAGCATTTGTTCACATATTTTTAACACCATTTATTAATCAGGGTTTAAATATACTGTATATATAAGTTCAAAAGAGCATAATTGATTTTAAAGAGTTTTTGTTTCAATGTAAAATTCATTATATGATCAATTGAATGCATCCTTGCTGAACAAATCTTATTTAATAAAAAATATATGCTTTTGCATATACAGTACATAGATACATGCATACACTACAGGTCAAAAATTTGGGGTCAGTATTTTTTTATTTATTCATTAAAAATAAATGAATGCCTTTATTCTTACAGAATGCACGCACACACACACACACACACACACACACACACACACACACACACACACACACACACACACACACACACACACACACACACACACACACATGCATGCATGCATGTGTACATATATATATATATATATATATATATATATATATATATATATATATATATATATATATATATATATATATATATATATATATATGCACGCACACAATAATTAGTTAAACAATTAATAATTGTTGTATGGTAACATGTTACCTTTTCCATTTACGGTTTGCCCTAAAGTTTTATAGTGGCCAAAGATTGTGTAGAAAGACGCACATATGGTATATCCTTTACTGTGGGTATGATTAAAATAATGGGGATTGCTTTGCTAGATATGACAGGCTTCATGTCATCTTGACCATATTGTGGACTTTATTTGAGGTTTTCAAGGACTTTTGAGTATGAAACTGATCAGAATCTTTTTATTTTCTCAGAAAAGTTTTTTTTAACTTCTTATTTTTAACATCAGTGACTTTTTCAAGGATAAAAAAAGGAGACTGATTGCAGACCCGAGACTGTCTCTTATTTGATTTTGATTTATGAAATAATGGCCGGGTTCATAGAAAGAGTAGATGGAGATCGGAATGCAGAAGATACAGAGGGTGTTTAGCAAAATGGAATGCAGAGTTTACCATTCCGGGTTCCTCAGTGCATTCCTGGACTCAGTGCTGCATTAAGTAAATGGCTCTTCCTGGTCATTGGAGAGCTATCTTCTACTGTCGGGAATGCCTCTTGAGACATCACTGTTTATTTGAATGTTATGTCTAATGTGTGTGTATGTGTGTTTTTGTCTTTCATAAAATTGTGCAGTGAAATGCCTGGCAGAGGGACAGATACCTTTCAGTGGAGTTTTGGGGAATGTTCTTCATAAATAGCCTTGACACATCACATCTGTGAATGGCACTATCAGACAGGATTTTGACTGCGGAGGGCTCTGCTAATGCTTAATCTCAAAGATATACAGTCTTGATTCTTCCTTGATTCTGGGAAGCTCTCGTAATCTTACAAATCATTTACTGATAATGGATTCAACAAGTAGACATTAAGAAAGCATAATTCAAAAGTGGGACAAATACATTTTAATGAAATGTTAAAAGGAATATTCTGGGCCCAGTGCAAGTTAAAATGAATCTGGTGGTTAGCACAAAATATGATTTATCTAAAGCAAAAATCTGGGTTAAAAAGTAAATTGGGCAAGTTCATTACCATTAAAATATTGTTTCAATGGCAAAAGATGTAGATTGAAAGATGTTTTTACAATATCGACTTTAAAAATGTCTGTGATTTAAATTTCCCTCCAAAAACCGTTACCTTAATTTTTCTTTAAAAAACAACAAAAAACAAAACAAGATGAGCTAAAATGTATGGATCCGCTAAAGGGACATGGTGGTGGAAATAATATGGAATGGGAGAAGAAGAAAATAAATCAAAGTTTTTGTGTTCTTTCGCTCGTAATCAAAAAACACTCATTCACACACAAACCATCTGCGAGAGAACGCAGCTCAACGAAAAAGCATTGACATACAATTTTTCCTCCCATCTCACATTTTTTCCTTCACCTTGTCCCTTTAGGTGCTCTGTAATAATGATGATTTTTTTTGTTATAATCAAAATTATACCACCGATGCTGTGAGTTAAATGTATTGAAAACGTCAAAATTTATTATAACACAATATATTTTCTCTCACTTTAAATGTCATCTTGTTAATGATTAAGATTAGAGGACACACACGTGTCAGGAGCCTGTTCATTAAATTGAATGGGAAGAGAGACAGATCAAACGACAGTAAGGAGGAGTGTGTGTTTGAGGAGACAGAAGGACAGCAGCGCACACAGATGGGAAGATGGAGGGTGGATGAGAGCATGCTTGAAGGGTGGCAGATGCCTTGACTGACCCCCAATGTAGCCCTGCATTCATCCGCTGGACAGGCACAGACAAAAGACCGACCCAAACAGTACATACACTTGCCCATGCCTTGGGGTCAAAGGTCAGATAATCTTTCATCTAATTTTGTAGCACTGTTCTCTTTGTAAAAGGATTTTATATCAACAGGGGTCAGAGCAATTAGTAAACAGAGCGCTGTAAAAAAAAAAAAAAAAAAGAAGTTGTGATTAAAACCTATTATTGGAGTATGTTTTACAAGAAAATGTTTTTCTACTTCAAAATTTCATGATTAATTCAAGTTTGTGAAATTTACCAGCAATTTCTGAGTGAAAATTGTTTCCACACCTGTTTTTTCAGCTTTGAAAAAACAGAAAAAACTGATTTGATTTGCAGAAAAACACATGACGGAGCAGGACAGATGAAAAAAAAGTAAAGAAAAGGTGACGTTCCTCGTATGGGGCATCTGCTGAGTTTCCTTTCTCTCCACAATCCCAGTCTGAGATGCTCTTTAGTAACACCTGGGTTTAGCTTACCTGCTAATCACATTATAACACAGGCTGCGGGCCGTTTTGAAAACCGAGTCGTGCTTTTATCTCGTTAAACATTTCAAATCTAATAGTAGCTTGTGGAGAATGTCCAGGATTGGTTGTTCTAAGTTTAAGAAAGGGAGAATACGCAAATATTTGCAGGCTGTCCACAATGATGAACGTTTCACACACTTGTTTGACAAGATACTTTATTTTTCTGGAAACTATTTAGGCGTTGTCACACTCGTGGCTCAATTGAGTGTTTAGAGACAATGGTCTGGTATTGGTTACTGTTGTTAAGTGTGTGTGCGTCTTGTCTCTGGGTTTGGTTAGAGTGTGTGCTAAGAGCAGGGTAAATTTGCACAGCCGATCAGACAATAGCGGTGTTTAGTGGCAGGGCAGGGACGCGACCTTTTTGCCACCCTCCATCTGGTTGCGCTGCTGGCTATGTGCCTTGACTGCTACTCTTAAAACTTGACTTAAAGTTGGGGTGAGCCGGAGCTTGCTTGATTTCATAAAAACAAGCTTGCGCAGAGAGGAACAATGGAGCATTTGGAGTTGTACTGTAAAGTGATCCACTGAGAAAAACAAACACGGGACAAGAGCGGGGAGCTAGCAGGAACAGACCCTCCACGAACGGGGCGGGCCGGGGGATTCAACTCGGGTACTTGATTGGTAAGTCACCCTGATGGACACCTTCGGGCTTTGTCGATGGAGCCTGGGGTGTCTCAAAAGGTCACAGCCCCTGCTGGCTTGCACCATCCATTAGTCATGAGGCTTTGCAGCTTACCTGTCTAGCGTTTCAGCTGGGCACAATACAGTTAACCTCAATTGCGCTTGATTAGGAGGTGTGGAGAACGGCCGGCTAGGAGCGCAGAGCCTTCCTAAAAAAAAAAAAGAAAAAAGATCAGACATCAATTATGCACCTCCAGGATGGAGATTGGGTGACAATGACTTTTCGTTGGTTTCCGTTAGCTTTTGGGACATCAGGCTGCACATTATGTGAGCCTTACTAAAGAAAAGGGGTTCAGCATTGTTCCGAAACCCACCACCCCTCATTTGGTAATTACCCCATTACGTGTTAGTGGTGGATGGAACTGTTACAGATGTTTTATGGCGGGGAGCCCTTTTCATTTTGTCTCCCTGATGAGGGACAGATTTATGGTGTAACTCGACAATGCCATTCAAGAGTAAGATTCCAAAAGCACACACACACACACACACACACACACACACACACACACACACACACACACACACACACACACACACACACACACACACACACACACACACACACACACACACACACACACACACACACACACACACACACACACACACACAAAACAAACAGATGAGTTGTTCCGGATGTGTTTAGTTTTTGTAGGCTCCCGTCTGGGAGACAGTCAGCCGGCGTGCATTCATGATGTGGTCTGACACTCTCGGCAGCGAGTGAACCACATGCACTTCATTTGGACTTGGAGAGCGAACCGGGATTCCAGAAAACAGTTCTTTATCAGAAATCTCTGTGTGTGGAGAATCATGAGAACTGAAAGAGATTATCTCAATGGCTGTGGCCTGCAAGGAGGTGGTTATCAACTGAAGACGTTTCTTCTCTTGCCTTTAGACTTATTTGAAGTTTAAGAGACAACACAAAAACCACATTGGAGACTGATTTTCAAAGAGTATGCTGTTGTTGTCTTCAAAAGCATTGGATGATTCTCTGGCTCCATGTGGCTGTCTTCATTACTTAAAAAATGTTTAATGACGTTGTTGCTGAAAGACTCAAAAGGTTGGAATGATAATACGCAGTTTAATATTTGCTCGTTGCAATAGTGCAAACCAGACTTTATAACTACTGCTCAACATAAAATTTATTTGATGCTGTAATCAAATTATTGAAAAAATCTACCACAGTGAATTCCAGGTCATTTAACCTCAAAAGTAAATAGAACTTATAATTTGCTTCAAGAATAGGATGTGTTTATGAAAAATATATTTTTTTCCTATTAACATAATTTCTCAATCATTATTTTCTAATTACTTCAATAAAGTTAAGGTTGCACTTTATTTTAGGTGTCCTTGTTACAGTGTAATACATTTAAGCACTGAGTAATGGTAACTAACACCATATACCTACTTTTTGTTTAGGATTAGAGTTTGGTTATAGATGCATGTAATGATGGATAATTTACTGTACTTTACTATAGTAAGTACATGTACCATGTGTAACAAAGACAAAAAGTGTTACCAAAGTATTTTTTTCAAATACTTAAAATGTTTTCTTTTATATTTCAAAAAGGCAGCACAACAAATACGATCTAGTTTATATATAGTTTATTTTATATATTTTGTATAAATAATATTGAAATATAAGTATTTATAAGTTATGTTTTTATGCATTGCATAAATAAAGTATTATTTTCATTATGGGGAAAAAATGCTTAACTGTAAGGAATTTGTCACAAAGCAAAAAATCTTTTTAAATGAATAATTTCTTCCTTATTCTAATTTTAGGCTGAAAAAAAGACCTGCACATGTTCTTCACAGGTTTCACGTGAAGCTATATATAACTATATCTATCACCTTTGGTTTATGTTGGCAGGTAAGTTAAATCTTGTAATAATATCAATATTGTGTAACTTTGCAAATCTTATAAACAGTTAAGCTTATAAACCTAAAGCAAACAGTGAGTTTTTCTCTTTTCTTTCAGAGAAAGAGAGTTTCTCTGTGTGACTGATGAGGCATTTCTCTTCCAGCTAAGGATTGAGAATTTGTCAGGTACAAGTCTTTTAACCAACAAGGTCAGAGGAGGAACAGTTGACATTAATCATTTACCAGCGTGACACAATGGGGACCTGAGAGACTAGATAGCCCGGTGCACATCTCTGAGAGCCAAACACACGCTCATCACACCTAGATAAAACACAGGCTGACATCACCGCACCTCAGTGCAAATCAATCAAAACGGATCACACATTCTCAAAATCATAGATGAATAGAAAAGAATATTTAATAGAACTGATCATTGAATTCATTACTATTTAGAACGACTGGCATGGTTTGTTGAATTTTTCAGAAAATGCTGCGTCTGAAATACATAATGTAGCTAGAATTCAGAATGGGACTGAATAGGATTCAGGATTCAAAACGCCTAATTTTCCTGTTTAAGCAGATGTAACTTCTTCCTCTTGCTTTTGTCTTTTTTTCTGTCCCCCATTAGCGAGCGAGAGAGCTTCTCTCCAGCCTGATATTTCTGTTTGCAGAAGTCTGACCTTTTTCTGAACTGTTAAGTGAAAGGCACTTTCAGCTGTGGAATCAGATGGCAGTAACCATATGCTGCTCAACTGATACAAAGGTGGGAAAGGAGGGAGGTTAGAGAGTCGGCATGTTGTGGTGAAAAGGAAAGTGTTGTGCCACTTCTCTTTGTGGTGGTAAAGGGTATGTCGCTGTGTGTGTGTGTGTCATAGTGTTTGACTGGACGTGTTGAGAAACACACAGACGGTCTGCTTTGCCGTTGAGATGCTGCTTTTACATGGATGAGTGCCGTGAGCAAACAGAATTCTTTCCTTTGTGGACCACTTTGTGTGAGAGTGTGTTTGCATGGGTCTGAGTGTTCAATAGTGCATGTAAGTGGGTTGGTCTGCATTTGCCTGCAGATGAGGGACTCTGAATCTCCTGGTTGGGGTGTAATAAACTCCTCTTGACCCTTGGGTTCAGTGAAGTTGGGAGGCAAACTCTCACTCTTCTTGATCCTGCTCCTCCCTGGGCCGCTGACAGGAGGGCCGTTATCCGTCCCGTTTGATTGGCTCTGAGAATGACGGAGATGGAGAACGAGGGCCAGCTGTGAGTGGTCAAATGCCACTAATACATCGTTTCTCAACCAGCTATAATTCACCACCTAGACTTTACAACACTTCAGCAAAAATGTTCTTAGTCAATTGACTAAGATTTTTTTTACCTTATTTTGACGTACTTCTGAATGATACAGGATATTCAATAAGAATAAATGGAGGACAGAATTTCATTTCATCCATTATAACAAAAGGTGTTACATACCAGGATAGAGTCAGGCCGAATGCAAGTTTGCTAAACACAAAGCCTAAAGAGCTATTTGGCTATTAACATGAACATTATCCAGAAGTCCATGTGAGTAACAGCACAAAAAGGAAGAGTGAGTTATTATATTTTGATCATTTATAAACCTTTTTTTTCTCTGTAGTAACATACTCAAATAAGTCATTCACTAAGACCATGAACGTGCATTAAGAGCATAAAAAGGACAATTGTGACTTTAAAATCAAGCATTAAAATAAAGTTAAATACATACAAAT
>JAPDVR010000018.1:33632236-33647236 GCA_026230005.1 Gila orcuttii | reverse complement strand
TGATAAAGTTCCTACAAGAAGAAAAAATCACTAATGAGATCTTCTGAATTCTCAATTGCTTCTCCTAGACCACAGTTGTTTTCAGATGGAGAGTTTGTTGCTTCTCAGATTTTCCCTTCAGTAATTTTTAAACGTGCTTTTTTAAACCAGCCTGAGATGGTTCGCTGGTCTTAGATGCGTAAAGCTGGTTTAAGTGGCCAAAACCCCTCTAAAATCAGCCAGTTGGGACGTATAGGAGGGATGATTTCCACATTCAAATCTTTCTTTATATATTGGCTGTATATTAACATTTAATTTGTTTGTATTTTCCCTAAGGAATTACAGTAAAAAAAAAAAAAAAACATTTAAAGTTGATCTCAATATGTTGCTAAGAACCACATTAATTCTCATGAGAAAGCAGTGTTTTTAGCAATAACATTTTCCTCTGGGAAGGCAAACATAAAACTTCTAAAGCACTTGATGCTTAAACTGGTGATATGTTTTTTCTCTTACTAGGGAAAAAAAGTGAATTTGCCAGTATATAAAAGCATTACGCACAGCATTGCTGTAAACAGCGTTTTCTAACAGAAACAGCTCTGGCTATATACATGGAACAGGATGGTGGCAATCTGCTTTAAGTGATGTCATGTTGCTGGGGATGGGGTCTCCCACCCCTGCTCAGCGGGGAGATTTTACAAGGGACACTATGATCTCACATACTGCCCTAGGATCAGTGGTCGGCCTGTGGGGGAGTTCTGCAGTGCGGTGTGTGTTTCTCTGCCAAGCACAACTCTAAGTAAATAAACAGTGGAACATTAAAAGCTTGGCCCATTCACCTCTGCACCGCTGCATTAGATTGTGCAAACATACATTCATCCACAGTTAGCGCTGACACTGTGCTCTGGAGTTTGGTGATGATCTTTTCCTGCAGTCTTGACAAACCACTCTTTGCTCTTTTGATTTAAAAAAAAGTCTGAAGACTAAAATTACAATTCTGTTATCATTTACTCGCGCCCATTGATTTTCTTTCCTCTGTGCAAGACGAAAGGTTTAAAGGAATACACTTTCAAAAATAAAAGGTCCAAAAGGAGGTTTTCGCACTGATGCCATAGAAGAACCATTTTTGGTTCCCCAAAGAACCATTCAGCGAACAGTTCTTAAAAGAACAATTTTCTTAGTGAAAGAAAATTTTAATAATCTAAAGAACCATTTTCCACTATAAAGAACCTTTAGTGCAGTGGAAAGGTTTCATGGATGTTAAAGGTTCTTCATGGAACCATCATGGCCAATTAAGAACCTTTTTTTTAAAGAGTGAATATAAAGAATAGGCATCATAAAAGTATCGTAAAAGTGATCCATACGACCTGTGCAGTATGCACTATATTCTGAGTCTTTTTGGTGAATGAATCTTTTCAGTGCATCGTTTCTAAACATCCTGGTCTAAACAATTAATTTACATATCAGAACTGAATCAATTATTTTGTGTTATCACGATCCGTTCATCTAAAAAAAAAAGTATTGTATGACTTTAGGAGATACATTTGAGAGGCAGGTATGGAAATACATGTTGGCAGGCAGATAGGACATCGTATCATTGCATTTGGACCGAATGCAATGATTGGATGAGCATTTGGACTTCCACAAACGATACATATACATGTTTTAATATTCTGATCACAATTTGATTTGTGGTTGTTTTTCCCTGTATTATGATATTATAGAGTGGACAGGAAGCGAGGTGGGAGAGAGAGAAGGGGAAGGGATCGGGAAAGGTCCACGAGCCAGGACTCAAACTCGGGTCGCCCGAAGCACAACTGCACAATACGCTGGCACGCTGCCCACGAGGCTATCGGCGTCAACAATATTTAGATCACTTGTATTGGTGATTGCTATCAGGATGTGAAGAGAGTTTCAACCAGTATAGCAAAAAGTGTTGTTTTAAATTGCGTGTCCTACCTTTAAGTACGTTAGATATCAGTTACTTTTGTACTTTTACACAAGTAATAATGAAGATGAGTACTTATATTTTTACTGGAGTAATATTATATTAGGGTATACTTTTATTCAAGTACTTGATTTGTTTACTACTACTGGTTCTTTCTGAAGCTTGAAAGCTTTAGACTCCATTGACCCCATGTGAAAAAAAAATCACTACATTAATAAAAAATCCTTTTGGTTTATCCTTTTTTATTATATAGAAAAATAATAAATATCCTTTTGTTTTCCACAGATGAAAGATGGTCATTCAGGTTAGACATGACGGCGAGTAAATGATAACAGTCTGAGAAAAAGAGTGAGAGATTTAAGTGCACTCACTGCATTTGGTCTGTATATACTATCCGTGAGCCGTTCGTTTCCCTTAATCACCTTGGCAACATTGCCATGGTTTAGAAAACCAAACAATCCCGTTTCCAGGTAGATCCACCAGCATTAGTGGATAGAAAGCTCTCGGCTCTCTAAAGAGCTTACGCATTAGAAACCGTACCTTTGTGCGCAGTGACCACATCATTAAAAGTAGATGCTGGACATGCCCTTACATATTTGTGAGGGTGCAAGCATGTGTTCCTCTGTTTGTGTGTGTGTATGTGCATATGACCTGCATTACCCCCCCCGCCATCTCCCCAAACCCTGGTTACAGTCTTTCGTGTTTTTGACTCATGATTTGCGCCCCGAGGCAGACAGCAGGGGTTCCATTCTTAGCTTCCTGTAAAAAATACCTCCCTACTCCACGTCCTAATTAATCTGAAGGGCATGCCCAAGATCCCTATAAAATCATACGAGACTATACCAATTTCCTAGTAGTTGTGCCCTACATGTGCTTCTTGTTCATGACTATAAGTTTCTTTTCCCGTGACTCAACAAAGATTTATGCCTCCTCGTGTTTAATCTTTTATGTATGTTTGTATTTATCTATTTAAAGTTTTCCCTATTTGAGATTAAGGTGTTATACTGCATGATAGTGAAAAATTCTAGATAACAAGCATACGGATAGTCCAAGTTTATTAAAAACATCAAAACATGTGGCTCTTGCTGTTTTTGCATATGATATGATTAACCCAGGTTGTGTGTCTGTTTTAGAGTGGGTGTGTCTGAGAAAATGAGGGATTGTATGGTGTGTGTGTGTGTGTGTGTGTTTGAGAGTGAGCATATATGCATATTGAGTTACACAAGGCCTAAAACAGTCACGGTCTGACATGTAAAGAAACATACATTGATTTCTGCAAGCGTTCCACCTCCAGACAAAACGACAAAGCCAGTGAAAGAAATGTCTGCATGAAACACAGCAGAGCCTCACTGCACATGCTAGAGCTGTGTGTCATGATTACAAAAGCCCAGCATATACACTCCCAAACCAATGGATGAAAAAATTAATACAAGCATTGCTCAAGTAATCACAATGCGCCGATTCTAAAACTAACCAGATTTTATTCTCAATCAGAAGGCCATTCTACACTGTAAATAAAAGTTGCTGCTTTAATTCCAAATACAATCAACTTGGATGTTTAAGTCATTTCAACTTAAATTACATTAAACTGACATAAAAATGAGTTGAATCTTGTATAACATAAAAAAAGCTGAAAAAGCAATGTATTAACTTATTGATCATATCAAGTGTTTGATAAGGTTAAGTTATTTTTTGTAATATTTTAAATGTTATTATCTGAAAATTAATGTGTTTAGGTATTAATCATTTGCATGCCATGTATATACATTAACAGTCAAAAGTTTGGGGTTGGTAAGATTTTTAATTAAGTCTCTCAAGTCTATTATGCTCACTAAGGCTACATTTATTTAATAAAAAAAAAGTAATATTGTGAAATATTACAATTTTAAATCTGTTTTAATATATTTTAAAATGTAAATAATTTTTGCAAAGCGGAATTCTAATATTATATCATTCTAATCATTCTATCATTCTATGCTGATGTGATGATGCAGCAAGGACGAAGCAGAGAGAGAATCCAAATGCAGTTCATTTAATAAAAAAACAGGTGAAACAATGGAACACGGAACTCAGGACAGGAACACTGAAGCAACAACAACGACCGACAAACCACAACTGAAACACAGAGGTATAAATAGACAGGCAAACAAGCTAAACAAGATAACAAGGGGGCGTGGCTAATCAGAAACACATGGGAACAATGATCAGACAATTAACAAGACACATGGCAAACAGGGAATCACATGACCGACAAGAACAAGGAACAAGACACAAAACCCACACCATGACATAGCCCCTCCCCTATGACAGGGACAGACTCTGGCTCGGGAACAGGGACAGACTCTGGCTCGGGAACAGGGACAGACTCTGGCTCGGGAACAGGGACAGACTCTGGCTCGGGAACAGGGACAGACTCTGGCTCGGGAACAGGGACAGACTCTGGCTCGGGAACAGGGACAGACTCTGGCTCGGGAACAGGGACAGACTCGGGGCGGCCATCTTGTCCGTAGACACTGGCTCGGAGGCGGCCATCTTGTCCGTAGACACTGGCTCGGAGGCGGCCATCTTGTCCGTAGACACTGGCTCGGAGGCGGCCATCTTGTCCGTAGACACTGGCTCGGAGGCGGCCATCTTGTCCGTAGACACTGGCTCGGAGGAAGTGACGTGAACAGTCTCTGGATCAGCAGAAGTGATGTGAACAGTCTCTGGTTCGGCCATCTTGTCCGTAGACACTGGCTCGGAGGAAGTGACGTGAACTGACTCTGGATCGGCCATCTTGTCCGTAGACACTGGCTCGAAGGCAGCCATCTTGTCCGTAGACACTGGCTCGGAGGAAGTGACGTGAACCGACTCTGGATAGGCCATCTTGTCTGTAGACACTGGCTCTGTAGAAGTGATGTGAAGCGTCTCTGGCTTGGCAGAAGTGACGTGAACAGTCTCTGACTCGGCCATCTTGTCCGTAGACACTGACATGGCAGAAGTGACGTGACCAGTCTCTGACATGGCAGAAGTGACGTGACCAGTCTCTGACATGGCAGAAGTGACGTGACCAGTCTCTGACATGGCAGAAGTGACGTGACCAGTCTCTGACATGGCAGAAGTGACGTGACCAGTCTCTGACATGGCAGAAGTGACGTGACCAGTCTCTGACATGGCAGAAGTGACGTGACCAGTCTCTGACATGGCAGAAGTGACGTGACCAGTCTCTGACTGGGCAGAAGTGACTTGGACAGTCTCTGGATCGGCAGACGCGACTTGGACAGTCTCTGGATCGGCAGACGCGACTTGGACAGTCTCTGGATCGGCAGACGCGACTTGGACAGTCTCTGGATCGGCAGACGCGACTTGGACAGTCTCTGGATCGGCAGACGCGACTTGGACAGTCTCTGGTTCGGTTGGACTGACGTGAAGCGCAGGCATGTCGTGGTGAAGCTCAGGCATGTCGTGGCTGACGTGAAGCTCTGGCTGGGCGTGGCTGACGTGAAGCTCTGGCTGGGCGTGGCTGACGTGAAGCTCTGGCTGGGCGTGGGTGACGTGAAGCTCTGCCTGGGCGTGGGTGACGTGAAGCTCTGGCTGGGTGTGGGTGACGTGAAGCTCTGGCTGGGCGTGGCTGACGTGAAGAGCAGAGCTTATCCGAAGGGCAATATCAATGTACTGCTCTAACGTCCATTGAGGGGTGTTGTCCGGCATAAGGTACTCTAGGAGGTCCGTAAGGCCGTAACGGAACATGTCTTTCAAGACATTATCATCAACGTCCACCCCATCACAAAGTCCACAAAACTCCTCCACATATTTCCCAATAGGGCGGTCACCTTGGCTGAGGCGAAAGAGACGGATTGCTGGATTCATCGCTGGTCGGTCGTTCTGTGATGATGCAGCAAGGACGAAGCAGAGAGAGAATCCAGATGCAGTTAATTTAATAAAATAACAGGTGAAACAATTGAACACGGAACTCAGGACAGGAACACTGAAGCAACAACAACGCCCGACAAACCACAACTGAAACACAGAGGTATAAATAGACAGGCAAACAAGCTAAACAAGATAACAAGGGGGCGTGGCTAATCAGAAACACATGGGAACAATGATCAGACAATTAACAAGACACATGGCAAACAGGGAATCACATGACCGACAAGAACAAGGAACAAGACACAAAACCCACACCATGACAGCTGATTTGCTGCTCAATATTTTTTTTTTATTATTATTAGCATGTTGAAAAAAGCTGTGCTGCTCAATATATTTTTTGGAAACAGTGATAACAAATTTTTCAGAATTCTTTGGATTCTAAAGAACAGAAGTTCAAAAGAGCAGCATTTATTTGAAATATATTTTTGTAACAATGTAAATATTCTTACTGTCACTTTTGATTCAATGCATCCTTGATGACTATAAGTATTCTTCTTCTTCTTTTCTTTTTAAATCTTACTAACCACGAACTTTTTAAAGATACTGTGTCAAATATTCAGTTTGTCAATTATTAGTTTCTTACTATACAAAAAAACTGTGATAACAGGATTTATGATTTTATGACTGTCTTTTGACAAAGACAGTCATAAGACATTTGACATAAAGTCTTTTTAATAAAGTTGAGAGAACCCAGACTACTAACACTTTATTTTGATGGTGCACTTTAGACATATAGACTAAGAGTAAAGTTGCACCCATGTAAACTAACTCTCTATAGAGTATTAGTAGACTGACTGCTTAATATCTGCTAACACTTTAGTTTGATGCTCCCCCAACAGACATTCTACTGAGTAAACAGAATGTCTAAAGGGGACCATTCAAATGTAACCCACAGAATAAATGACAAGTATTTTATGTATCCAAATGTACATATTTGTATAAATGTACAAGGAAGATTGGAAAAGCATTTACAAATGATACTGTTTTATAGAATGCCTCAAAAATGTTTTGCCAGGTAACCAAAAAAAGATACATGATGTCAGTAACTTTTGGTAGTTAAAAGGGTCCAGTTAGACAGAAATAGCATATTTGAAGCTGTACATTTTCACTAGTGGAGCTTGCTTCTGGTAAACATGTGTCAGAACTGAATTTCAGCCGGTTTAGTTTTTAAGTGTTTGCCTATGCTTTATAAGTGATGGAATAAAGGTGCAATGGCAAGATATGAAGGTGGCCTAAGTGCTGCTAAAACAAGAAACACTTCCCTTCCTCTGCGCTACAGCCTGTGACGCAGTCCAGATCCCATTCCCGAGAATGTGTGTGTGTGTCTGTGTGTGTGTGTGTGTGTGTGTGTGTGTGTGCATGCTTAACTTGTTGTGAACTAGCATGGGCTGCTGCCTCTTATCTGTGCTGTCCCTCTGAGGAGATTCAATCCATCATGTCTAGACTACGAACTCATTTTTTGATTTATGTACGTTTTGAAATTGAACCCAATCTTTAGAATTTTGCTCAGTAAGTAACTTTTTGTTTAAACTCACTCCTTATAAGTTATATACAAACTGCAAGCTCGACACCTTGAGGTGGGTTTCATGTAACTAGAAGGTTTTTATTGGCCTCAGACCAAGAAGCAGGAAAAGAAGGAACCTTGGCCAGGCCCTAGCAACATACTACAGTCCTGAGGAAACGACTGCAGTCATGTCAGACATGTCGTTGGGTAACGGCGAGAGCTTTGTGCTGACTGATGGATGATGGAGGTGACAGTGTATTGATAAGCAACAGTTTTGGCCGCAGCAGCGAAAACGCAGAGAGAGAACAATGTCTGTGGTCAAAGGGAGGAAATTGGGATGTGCAGTCGTAAAGTTGCTTGGTGGAAAATAAGCGTTGTGTTTGTTCTGTGCTAAGAGAGATTGTAAATAGAAATAGTAAAACTTTCCAGAGAAACATACATTCTTTGTGAAAAATTTGAACTTTGTCTCACAATTTACATTAATGTAAATAATCATCACAATGACTTAATATATCATGATGTGAATCACAGTTATGACTTCATATCTTATATATGTGACTTTGCATTTCACAATTTCAACTATTTCTTACAGCTGTAACTATAATTGATTTATTATATCTCACATTTAAGACTCTGTATCTCTCAGCTGTAACTTTTTTTCCGTACATTTGCAACTTTATATCTCACAATGTGACTTACATAGTTTATCTCACAATTGCCTCTTTTATATTTTTTACTCTGAGACTCTGAGGCTCTACTCTTTACTCTTAAATTTAATGCTTATTCATTTGTTTTACGTTCTTGTATATTTAAACATTTGAAATAGCGTAACTGATGGTGTCAACTCTTTAAATAGACCTTTAGATTTCAGATGATAAAAACAGCAAAAACATCAGTGAACCAAAAAAATAAAAAATAAAATAAAAAAGTGGACATGCAGTTTTCTGTTGTTTCATATAATTTTTTGGAACATGATGATAAAATGCATGTCAATAATATGAATAATATATTTTTTATATTTGATTGACATATTATTGACATACATTTTATTATCATATATATATATACATATATGATAATAACATTTATGATATATATATATATATATATATATGATAATAACATTTATGTCAATAATATGAACTATATATATATATATATATATATATATATATATATATATATTATTGACATAAATTATCGTGTTCCAAAAAATTATATGAAACAATAGAAAACGGCATGTCCACTTTTAATTTATATGTATATATATATATATATATATATATATATATATATATATATATATATATATATTATGCAATTAATTCAATAAAATTTATATTAATATTTACATTTAAAATAAGCATTTCCTTAATATATTAACTACAGCAGAGCCGTAAAATAAAGTAATTATATGATACCATATTTACGTCATTTACGTTAACAGGAAGCACCCACTAATTAAGCTTTTTCTCAAACAGGCAGAGTGTGACCACTGATGTGAGCAAGAAGGCCACGGGAAACCCTCCTATTCCTCATAGGTGTGCTGAGTTTCATGAAATTTAGTCACTGGAGTTTTAAGTAAGTCTTGATGCAGTCAAAGGTTAGATATTTCAGAGGGCACTAATCAAGCCATGTTCTCCATTTCCTCCCCATCCGTTTCTTCCTCTCACCTTCCAGCTGCATTCTGTAAGTCTAGCCTTGCACTGTAACGCTGCGTCCCTTTCATCTCATGTCCTCATTAGCATTGCAAAGACTTGTGCATAGTTAAGGTTGCTCACAGAGAAGGGGCTGGCCAGGCAAGGAGGGAATACTTGTATAACAGTCCAATAAATATCAGGTCTGGGTTTATTGGTTCTGAAGCATATTTGCTATTTGTTGGGAACACTAAACCAAGGAAGGGTCCTGGCGAAGTGCTGGGGTGGTGCTCCTTTCTGGGTCAGTGAAAACATTGAGGAAATCCACCATGACATTAACAGTCTGCTATAGGAAGTGTTGTTGGATTAAACCAACGTAGCTCTGGCAGGCAGCTGGAAAGGCGGAGGTTGGGAAATCATGGAGGCTGGGGTGAGGGTTTGATCTCAGAGTTTGTGGCGAATATTGGCTCGGGTGCCTATGATGTAGATTTTGTGAATTTGGAGGCCCTGACCACAAGGGTCTTTGTGAGCGAGAGGTGACTCATTGGTGTGGCCCGGCTCCTGTTCCTCTTTGCGGCACAATTATGCCCAAGGCACAGGGCGTGTCATCAAGTGGAGACGACAGAGTATAAGGGTGAATCACTGATGGCCATGTGCCGAGTTTCTGGTAGTCTTTCTTGTTTGCTTTTTTTTTTTTTATAACCTGAGAGGTTTTTAAAAATTTGTTTGTCTCTCTAGAACTGGGGGCACCATGCTCCCAATGTCCGGTGCAACCAATGATGACAATAATCTTCACCCAAAGTTACAGCAACAAGCTAGCTGCATTACAGCTATTTCCTGTGACATCACCCACTGCATGGCCCATTGCTTCCCATGACCCTTTGCTTCTCAGGGTTAAACAGCAGGTAAGGAGTTAATGGTCAGATATTGACACATCTCCTGAATTTAGAAATATTTAGGCTAGATCATTACTATATTATTATTATATTATTATTATTATAGATCATAAATGTGCTGAACTGCATTTTGTGTGAATAATCTTGTGTGAATTTCTTTGAATTGGATTCCATTAAAATGAGATTTCATTAAATTCCATTTTAAATTGTACTTGAACTTCACGTTACTTCAAATCAAATTCAATTAAAATTCTGAAATTTGAGTTATTACATGGGGTAAAATTTGGCAAAAGGTATCTTTTAGGTATCTGTAGGTTCAGTGTAATTATTTGGAACATGATGCTTTGAAATGCTATCAAAAGGCAGCTCACTGGATTTTGGAACAGCTATTGTCTCTTCTTTTACAGACATATATAGTCATGACAGCAAAACCTAAAGTCTTTACTCTTGCTAGAGCTGCAGTGTTCCCTTGTGTTCTTTCAAAGGCAAACAAATGGAAATAGCCGGATATGGAATTGGAATGGGAATAATCATCATACATTACATTGACAGATGCAATAATTATATAACTATAGCTGTTTGATTAATACCTCATTCTTGCGTAACTGCTTTGTGGCCCAAATACCACTTCGTTTCTTTAGAGGCCTTTTCCAAGATCGTTGCTGTTCTAATGAAAGTCCAGGGCAAGGTTGCAACAACCCCTTTAAGCTTTAAGTTATAATGGTAAGAGAAATCCAAAAGTAAATATTTTCAAGAATGTTTCAACTATTTATGTGCATAAAATTGAAGTCAATGGGGTCCAGAACAACACACGAGACCATTGAATATATATAATTGTATGGACAAAAACTGAGATATTTTTCTAAATATTTACTTTTATTTTTATGTGTGTTCTGCAGAAGAAGGAAAGTCATACAGTTTTGGAACACCATGAGGGGGAGTAAATGATGACATCATTTTCCTTTTTGGGTGAACTATCCCTTTAAGGGGTTTGTTGCAATCAGTTTAAGCTCTTTAACTTGGGTCACAAAAAGCCGGAATGTTCCGGATGGAGCTCATGGAAGCGAGGCAATCAACTCGCGAGCCCCTCCACAGCCTGCTCCCACCCGGGCAACCCGCCGCCCAGCATCCAAGGTGATGATTACAGTTTGATAAGGCCCACAAGGGTCTGGGACTCAGGCGAGAGAGCCCAGAGGGAGAAATCCTCGGGGCCTGTAGGCTTGAGTAGCCTCCCCCTCATAGCTGTCTCTCATCACGCCATTGACCCCCCAGGAAGCTTTAGATGCCAGAAGCGGTTTCATAATTCTCTTATCCCGACGAATCTGCGAGATAAGCTAGGAGGAGTTGAAAGTGTAAACGGAGCACCACGGACCAGGAATCCTGTTGCAGGCTCATTCTTTACCAGCCCGCCAGCATCGTTTACAGCTGGCATCCTCCCCCTGTGCAAAGACATAGAAGTACGGCTGCGGGCCTGTGTTTTTTAGTTTGTGTGTGTATGTGTGTGTGTGGTGGGCCTCTGTCTTTTTGGCCATGCCTACAGCCCTCATCAGGACCCTTCCGCCCGCCCTGCTCAGATAGTCGGAAATTTGATTGATCTGTAAAAAAAAGAAAGAATGAAGAAAAGAGGGAGCGAAAGGCTTTGGTCACATCCTGTGACCGGTGCTGATTTCCTTTGCCTGAATGCAGCCCTGGAGTATATCTCGGGCTCAGTGTCACGTTTGTATACGTTACCAAAGATCACTAAGAAAAGTGAGTGGTGTGGGGGGTGGCGGGCGCAGACCTGTGCAAGTTTAAAGCGTGGCCCTTTCTCTGACATAAATCTGTGTCATGGAGAGCGGATGTAGCTACTGGGGAATGCGTTAATTGATCCACAGATCACATGAATCGTATAATGGTTTAAAACCAGGGTTTTCAAGCAGGGGTCAGTAAATATACAATTGGGGGGTTCCGTAGAGAAGTAATTTTTCTTGTCAAAAAGTTTTTGTTTTTAAATTACGTTTTCATGCATTTTCGAGACATGCGTTTTTGTTTAAGGGCTTCTTTTGTTGCCCCCAATCTAATGATCTCTTCCTTGAAATTCCAACTTCTCACTCAACTCCTCGGCCTGATGTAAAGGTGCTCTCATAACATTGCACAGCTAGTTTGCGTATAATGCTACGTGTAATTGACGGTTCCTTATGTGGTAATTAGTATTTAGAGGTGTAATTTTAGATGTTCTAACCTTACAGCCTGTAATTAGCTTTTATACCACCTGAGGTAATGTGAGTCACCTTTTTAGAAGCGGTTGATGTGTTTGATGAGTCCCAAGTTATTAGAATCATCCACCATCCACCACCGTCCTCGTAAACCTGGAAGTAAAACTCTTTCTGATTCTGATTCTGATTCTGACCATGAAAATTTCACCTTTATTTTGCCAATCTCCTTGATTGACACACAAACTTGTGAGGTTTTATTGTTTACACCTTTAGATGCAAAAGTTTCTGACGTTTTTCAATTGTTCATTCGCCCTTCCCCGATACTGCTCTTGTACTCCGCTGTGTTTTAGCAGGCCTAGATTATAGAGTGCTACGACATTTCTTGGATATCACAGTAATACAGTAATTGCTTGGCATGAGAGGAGTCTCCCTTTAATTATTCTTTTCCAATTATGCAAGGGCCATATTTTTTTCTCCTCTTCTCTTTCTCTATTCTTTCAGAGCTGTCGCTGTCTCTTCTCTTTCATCTCTGTTCTCACCTGATTGTGGGCTGGTGTGAATTTGAGGGTATGGTGTGCAGCAAAGCTAAATAACATGCTTGGAGACTAAGACTCTTACACGCTACACTCTTTATGTAATGAGACTTCAAACCCGTAGTCTCGTATCTCGCAGGCATACACACACAATGCCTATCCTGCTGTCCTGTGATTAATTTGTCAGTCACTTCTTTTGGCTTGGGGATTATTGCAAATAAATCCAGTCTGGTGTATCTTTGTTAAACGTGACAAGTGATTTATTGATCTTCTCACAATAATTATGATTGACTATTATGATATTTTACTGTATGCATATTCTTTTTTAGTGAGAGATTTCATCCATCCATCCATCCATCCATCCATCGTCTCATTACTGTCTAAGAAATGGAAAACTAAATCTCATTTCTGATTTTCCTTGCCTAGAGAGCTTCAGCCCACTTTGGAGAAGAGCTTCGGCCCACTTTGAGCAAATGGTTGATGAGGCGGTAGAGGAGGAGCAAGACTTGGAGGAGTCCTCTCTTACCCAGGGGCTGTCAAAGGGACACTAGCCTGCTCTGAAAATCTCCTACTCATTCCAACTCCAGAGAGGGAACACTGTGATGATGTGAGTTCTGTATGGATGATAAACTTGGAGGCCTTTCAGTCAAAGAAAGAAAGTATTGCTTGAACATCTGCAAGGGTGACAATCCAGTTGGCCGGTTAACTCTCTTACCTACAGCTTGAGCTGTTCTGTCTCAAAATGTATGTTAATTCTGTTATCTTAAGGGATCGACTTTTAATTAATCCCTTCTTTTATATACAAAATCCTTCTCTGTTAGTAATAGCCGCTCCAATAGCACACACTTTACAAAAACAATTAGGCCATGATGTTGAACATTCTTCATTCACTTCCATGTACATCCGCAGTCTGAAGTAATCTGGGGATTCTCTTCTTTGTTACAGAGTGAGTATTGCACATACCTCCAAGACCCGAGTGCATATGGAGCCCAGCAGCCTTGTTTGGGTCATCTGCGTGACCCTGGGCGGGTGAGCGTCTGCTCTTTATCACATGCCCATCTTCATAAGCTCGTCTGCTCATTAAAGCGCTTTAGCGGCTGTGTTCAGAACCGATAAATCAGTGGTGTAATATAGGGGCATGTTAGCACAGATAGTAGCCTTCTCAGTTACCTCCCTCAGGAGAAAACCGGCCCGGTCCTCAGGTCTTAGTTCAAATCAAAAAAGCTGTTGCAAAAGGGGGCCCTCAGACCTTGGTTAGAAGTAATGCATGCTGATCAAAGGACAGCTGGCTACAATATTGGTTTATCCAGCCGGGATAAATTTTTCATCTGGGATACAGTGATGTATTCGTGTCTGTATGTGTACAAGCGAAAGAACGTGTACTGCTGTGGCAGCTGTGTTGAAGTGTGTATGCTGAGGTGGGGTGGAGGGCACATTTTCATCATGAACCTGCACATCAGTGTGTGTCTTTTTGTGCGTATGAGCTTGCATGTTTTTAGGCAAAGCAGGAGAGATGTGGACCGGGGGCCGTTTTGGGGTGAGGTCTTTTTGTTATTGCTCAGTGGATGGTTCCTGCTAGTACTGGGGCTTCTTGTGTTTGCTTTTGGGAGTGCTTCCATATGCATGGTCCCGCCAAGACATCTGGCTGAGCGAGAAGTAGATCAGCCACGTTAGGACGCCTATCCCTGGCGTCTTTGCTTTCATGGAACATCTCCAAAAAAAGTGCTGCACCTGCCTTCTTGATCGCCATTGTTGTGTCTCACACATGGACAACATTCACAGTTTAGTTTCCGCTGGGGGTTTTCTTGTGCAAAGGGTTTTTACCGTCTGCGCATCGGTGGGGAAAGTCTGTTCCATCATGTTAAGAGTACTTATTAACACTTCCCCAGACAGGGGGGAACGTTCCCCGCAGGATGGAAAAGGTCTCATAATAACCTCTTCCCACTCCACGTAGGGCTCTCTGGGGGAAAAACAGATTTAAACAATTATCAGGCTACTGTACGAGAACAGCGCCCAGAGAAAAGCCCTAAATTACAGTGCTTAAACTGTCCAAATGTATGCTGTACTACCTCTAGGAAAGAACATGTTATGCATGACATACATAATTGATATCAGTTCTGCTCTGACAGCACTGTTCTACTTTTGTTCCTTGTTCTTTCAGTTGCTTTCCTAAAATCTCCCAGATCTAAGAGGAACAATCGAAGCCAAAAGCCAATTGAGTTGGTGTCAAATGCGGGAAGCGCTGGAGAATTGTGAACTTTCTACAGATGAGACTTATTGTAAGTCACTTTCTTTTGTAGAGCCATTCTCAGGGTTTGTACTTGGGGGTTTGGAGTGGTTAGCAGGTTAGAGGGGCCGAGGCTGCACTGACGGACAAGAGCAAATTGATTGCATGTGGG